>CM077162.1:169943749-170446819 GCA_039583875.1 Platanthera guangdongensis
AGATCCAGTGTTTTGACGGCGGATCCGGGCTACGGGAAGAGGAATACAAATGAAAATGATGGATCAGAGGGTGGTAGCACTAGATCAAAATAGATCTAGGGTTTTCGGAGCGGTGGGAGGTGGATCCACAACGGGGAAAGAGGAGGAGGTGTCGGCTAGGGCAAAGGAGGCCCTCGGGGGGGGGGGGGGGGGAGGGAAGGGGGCTGCGGTGCTGGGTTGATGGCAGCAGACCGGTTGGTGGAAATCCGGGCACCGGAGGGGGTGGCGGAACAGAAACAAAAGGGAGCGGGCGACTGCCACTTGCTGCCTAGAAGTGAAAACAATGGTGGTGGATAGGGGTTACCTTGGGGGGAAGTTTGGCGGCCTAGGAGTCGTCACCTCGGGTTCCACGACGTCGGCACCAGGGATGGATTGCTGGAATCGGGAATGTTTCTTCTCCAAATCCAACAATGCCTTAGATCAACGCTCATACCTCCTATTTATAAGAAAAGATACATTAGAGTTTCCCCATCAACGACTATGATTGGCCGGTGGGTTCACCCTTAAATACATCAAAAATAATTTGAAAAATATAAAGAATATATTATTTTGACTCGCGGCGACGTCCCGGACGCAACCGCGGAGTCCGATCGACGATCCGATCAAGTCTTCCTGCGCGAATACATGTACGTGGGTCCCTGCTTGCGGCGAACCCCTCCGGGTGCATCTGATGGATCCCCATCAACTCCCCCCGACTGAAAAGCCTTCATCTTCGATGAATGGAGATGGTCGTACTGAAGTCGAAGTCCGGGGGCGAGTGGATCAAGCTCTGCCGGTAGTATCCACGTGTCGTCAGCATCGGGGCGGTCCTGCCAATGTACCAGGTAGCGGCAACGCGGTCCGTCCGAGTTGGGAACAAACTGGTGGGATCTGATCTCCGTGATGCTCTCAGCTCTCATCTCACGAAAGGTGGATCCTGGCGCGATCGGTTGTGCCTGCGCTGGAACCAAAGTGCACGAATTCCCGGGTGGGTGGGCGGAAATAGTGGGTGAACTAGATGACCATCAGATGGTGGTAATGTGTGGGAGTGGTATGGTATCGACAATGAGGGTGGGGGTGGCTGGGCATCTCCACTGCTCGGGTCCACATACTCATGAGGTTCATGTAAGTCAGGTCTTCAACATTAAACACATGGTGAATTCCCATACTGGCCGGGATGTCAAGTCGGTAGGCGTTGGTTCCAATACGACTAATAATGGAGTACGAACCTATTCGCCTCGCGCTTAACTTCTTGGAAGGCCCCGAAGGGAGCCTCTAAAAGCGGATTCGCACCATTACCTTATCGCCTACATTAAATATTTGTTCTCGCCTTCGTTTATCTGCATGAGATTTGTAATTTTCATTGTTTGCTACTATTTGCCGGTGGACCGACTCATGCAAATCATGCAAATGCTGTGCAAATGAGTCAACAGACTCACTAGGGCGGGACTATAAAGGGCTCGGGACAAGGTCTATATGCTTCCTAGGGTCATATCCTGACACTACATGAAATGGGCTCAACCCGGTGGACCTATTGACTGAGCTATTATAGGCAAACTCTGCTATCGGTAAATCTAGGTCCCAACTGCCTACGTGCTCTCCTACCAGGCACCGCAACAGATTCCCTAAACTCCGTTTCACTACCTCGGTCTGTCTGTCCTTCTGTGGATGATATGCCGAGGAAAACCTAAGGATAGTGTCTGTCTTGTGCCACAGGGTTTTCCAGAAGTAGCTCATGAACCTCACATCGCGGTCCGACATGATCGACTTGGACAGGCAATGCAGTCGAAAGACTTCCCTCATGAATATGGATGCAACGTGAGTCGCATCTGCCGTCTTGCGGCAAGCGATGAAGTCTGTCATCTTCGAAAACCGATCAACCACCACGAAGATGGAATCGTGCTTCCGTAAGGTGCGGGAAAGTCCGAGAACAAAGTCCATGCTAATGTCCTCCAAGGGCGGTGTGGTACAGGTAAAGGCATGTAAAGACCAGTGTTTGCTTATTGCCTTTGCCGTCTGACAGATGCGGTAGTGGCGCACAACGTGAGGTACATCCTTCTTTAGACCGAGCCAGTAGAGACGGTCCTCGACAATGGCTATGGATTTGTCTCGCTCGAAGTGGCCCGCGGCCCCGCCCGCATGCAACTCCCAAATCAGATAATCTCGGTAAGACGTCTGAGGAATGCATAGACGGGAACCCGGTACAGATATCCCTCATAGATTTGATATCCCTCAACAGGGTTGGGTGGGTCTCGGAGAGGGCGGTGTAAATCTCGCAAAAATCAGGGCACGTCGGGTAGTTGAGCATCAACCTCTCAAGTCCCTCGACACTTGCAGTCATCGTCTATAACAGGATACGCGGCGACTCAATGCATCAACCGACTTGTTCTCAACACCAGCGCGATGCTTGAGAACATAATGAAAATCCTGCAGATACTCGGCCCACTTCGCATGCCGGTGGCCCAGCTTGCGTTGCGAGTCAAGGTAACGTAGGGCCTGGTGGTCGGAGTACAACACGAACTCCCGGGGGAGGAGATAGTGCCTCCAGTAGCGCAGAGACTGGACTATAACGTAAAATTCTCAATCGTAATTCGAGTAATTTTGCTTAGCTTCATTCAGCTTCTCACTAAAGTAAGAAACTAGGTGTCCCTCTTGACTCAAGACGCCACCTATACCAACCCCTGACGCGTCGCATGCGACCTCAAAGGCGCGACTAAAATCCGGCAATCGCAGGACATGACCCGTTGTCAGTTTCTCCTTATTCTCTTCGAAGGCTCTAGTGGCTGCGGGGGTCCACTAAAACTCTCCCTTCTTGAGACAACTCGTGAAGGGGGCCATGATCGTGCCGAACCCTTGGACAAACCTCATATAGAAGGTGGCAAGCCTATGAAAGCTACGAACCTTGTGAATATTCTTGGGCACAGGCCAATCCCGAATGGACTTGACCTTCTCAGGATCTACGGAGACTCCAGTGAAGGATATAATAAAGCCCAGAAAGTGGACAGACTCGGAGAGGAACACGCATTTCTTCAGATTCACATACAGTTTCTCTTGGCGAAGGGTGCCAAAGAGAAGTCTCAGATGATCAAGGTGAGCAGCCTGAGTCTGGCTATAAACTAGTATATCATCAAAGTATACCACCAGAAACATGCCCATGTAGGGCCGCAACAACTGCGTCATAACTCGCATAAACATGCTAGGGGCGTTAGATAGCCCAAATAATAACTAGCCACTCGTACAGACCATCCTTAGTCTTGAATGCTGTCTTCCACTTGTTTCCCTCACGAACTCGAATTTGATGGTACCCACTACGAAGGTCGATCTTGGAGAAGATCTGGGCACCAGACATAGTATCCAGAAGGTCATCGAGTCGTGGAATGGGGAAACAACACTTTACCGTGACTTTATTAATAGAGCAGCTATCGATGCACATACGCCAGCTACCGTTCTTCTTAGGGGTAAGAAGGGCGGGGACCGCACAATGACTCATGCTCTCACGAATGAACTGCTTCCTGAGAAGCTCGTCAACCTGTCGTTTGAGCTCGGCGTGCTCATCGGGTGCATATGGTAATGGGGCAGGTTCGGGAGGGAGGCTCTCGGGACTAAATAAATGACATGCTGAATGTCCCGTGGGGGAGGCAGATCATCGGGGAGCTCGTCCGACATGATGTCCACAAACTCGCCTAAAAGGGGCACCGCGGGTGGTTGGTCAACAGAGGTGTCCTCAGTAACCTGTAGTGACAACCACATAAATGACATCTAACTCAGCGCTATCTCGCAGCAACTCGCCTCGCCTCAAAATATGCAGTGGCCACGTGGCGCTAGTACTTACGGACGGCTCAACCACACCCTTGGGTCGATCTCGGGGCTGGGTGGGCGTCAACGTAATCTTCCGCCCCTTATCATAAAAGACACACGTATTCAAGCGGCCGAAGCATGTGACATCACGATCAAATAGCCAGGGGCGGCCAAACAACACATGAGCGACGTCCATGGAAATGCAATCGCACCAGACCTTGTCCTGAAAGGATGCAATAGTAATCGGGACCAAGCAATGCTGGGCGACCTGAAGCGCTGTCTTGTCAACCCAGACAACACGATATGGGTGGGGGTGAGGCTCTGCCTTCACCTGCATACGGTCAAGCCCCTTCTGGGCCACGATGTTCACACAACTCCCGCTATCGATAACTAGCTTGCAGGACCGCCTGCACTAGGAAAGTACGTGTAAAAGATGGTGGTGCGTCGCCAATCCTCATCCACACGTGCGGTGTGTAGGAGGTGTCTAATCACTCCCAGCTCTAACGATCGCTCGACGTCACTCTCCCAACCTTCCTCGACTGTGGCCTTAACTTACTCTAGGGCCTCCTCTTCATCCTCTAAACCCTGCTCCTCCTCAACTAGCATGCTCCGCGGGGCACTGCGCCGCCACGTGTCCTCTGTCAGAATATCTAAAGCATACGATTCCCCCAGATCGCTGGTCATTAATGGCTATGACTTTGCCCTTCGCATCTGCGGGGATACGAGGGTGCAGCTGGGGTGACCTGGGGCGGAGCGGGCTTCCTAAAAGTCGAGAAATCAGTCCGCGAAGTGAACTGCCTCGTGCTAGATGATCGGAGGTACTGCTCGTACTCGAGGGCGAGCTGGAATATCTGACCAACAGTCTCCAAGCGGTGGGAAATCAACTCTCTTCGGATATCGGAATTAAGGCCCGCCTTGAAACGAGAGGCAGTGACAATAGGTTCCTCTGAAATGTCACTCCTGACGATTAGCTCATCGAAGCGAGCCATGTACTCGGCGACGGTAAACGTCCCATGTCGTAAATTCTATAGCTGCTCAAATAGCTGATCCCGGTATGACGGGGGAGGTACTTCTCTTTCCGTCTCTCCTTCATCTCATCCCATCTGGCGATGAGGTAGTAACCATCCCGCTCTAAGGCTCTCTCCACGCTGATCCAGAATACCTTAGCTTGCCCGATCAACTTCATCTTTGCAAAGCGGACACAACGCTCGTCACTCATGTCATACCGCTCGAAGTAGTGGTTCATGTTCAAGAGCCAGTCGCTAAAGGCTTTTGGATCTAGATGACCATCAAACGAAGGGGCGTCGAGTCGGATACGACGAGTGATGTTATGGTAGTGACCCCCTCTCTGGGGTCTGGATAGTCCTCGAGATAATCATCATGGGCTTAGTCGTTTCGAGTGGGTGGGGGACCACGTTCTCTCTGACCCGAGGGATAATATTCATCGTGGTGATGGTCACGACGACCTTGTGGGGGCACACGTTCTCTGGGATCAGGCTGAGGCCGATGTGGCATACGGTACCCATCACGCTGAAGTGGAAGTTTATCCCGCGCCGGAACTTGCTTATGATCTATAACAAAATCAGGATTTAGCCTTATCGTCGGAATCGGGGCTCGATGAGGAATATCACGATGGTGACGATCTGCGGGAGGCGGACCATCCCTCGGACGTTGCTCCTGACGTGGAGGAGCGTCGGGGTCGTCCTCAAGTGTCTCGTCATGTTGTGTCGGGGTGTCCCTGTCATTCTCTAAGTGGTCTAGGCAGAGGTTCACCTCGGCAAGATCATGACGCACATCGTTGAACTGGGCGCCAAGACGTCGAAACGGTCTGGATAAGGCGCTGAAACTCAGCTAAGGCGGTGCCCGAATTCAAGCCCGTCATTTGGTCGTCTGTGACTTGGGGGCTCTACCATGCTCTCTCTAAATATCCTACCACTACGGAGCATGCGAATGGTCTAACCTTGACCTCTGATACCAAAATGATGTAGGGTAGGCTAGCGGTGCTCGAAAACTATAACTCTAAGTCCAGGTGCGGGGGTGACACACTAGTGCATCGCTAAATGCAATGTGACCGTCGGTCGACGACGACAATTAATATAAGCAATGTGATTAATGACACCACGCAGATAATTAAAATAAAAGAGACAAACAATTAATTTTTAGCAATTAGGCAATGACTTCCTCCGCTCGGAGGGCCAAAGGAGCGTGCGACGAATAACTCCCCATGCAATTATTAGTATAAAAGAACCAATTTCTACGCAACAATACTCTCAGCACAATATAATAAAACACCAAATGAAAATGTCAAGTCACCGAATACAATACCACAAATGCTCGCAACGTAGAGGGATGAACCGAGACACTTAAGAATTTAAAGGGCCGGATGTGTAGACGGGCGATCGGAGGTAAAAACGATGACATAGTGACGACAAGGTGGCTGCCCACGGTGGGAAAGAGGGGAGACGGGCCGGAAACGGAGAGATCCGGCCGCTAGGGAAGAGATCCAGGCGTAGGTGGATAGATCCGGTGTTTTGACGGCGGATACGGGCTACGGGAAGAGGAATACAGATGAAAATGATGGAACGAAGGGTGGTAGCACTAGATCAAAATAGATCTAGGGTTTTCGGAGCGGTGGGAGGTGGATCCACGACGGGGAAAGACGAGGGCTCGACTAGGGCAAAGGAGGCCCTGGGGGGGGGGTCGGTTTTGGGAGGGGAAGTGGCTGCCAGTGCTGGGTTGATGGCAGCAGACCGGCGGTGGAATTCCGGGCACAGGAGGGTGCGGCAGAACAGGAAACAGAAGGGAGGGGGCGGCGGAACAGGAAACAAAAGGGAGGGGGCGGCTGCCCTTGCTGCAGGTCGGTGGACAGGGAGAGAAATAAACTATACTGTATGAACAGTATATTTCATTTTTGAACGGTGATTTGCTGCTATTGATGGGTTGCTGGAACTTCAAAAAGCACTGGACTTTGGGGGTTTTGGTTGCTGAAACTGGAGGGTGACGGGTGGAAAACAATGGTGGGGGATAGGGGTTACCTTTGGGGGAAGTTTGGTGGCATAGGAGTCGTCACCTAGGGTTCCACGACGTCGGAGCTGGGGAGGGATCGCCGGAATCCGGGAATGCTTCTTCTCCAAATCCAACAATGCCTTAGATCAGCCCTCATACCTCCTATTTATAAGAAAAGACACATTAGGGTTTCCCCATCAACGACTATGATTGGCCGGTGGGTTCGCCCTTAAAATACATCAAAAATAAATTGAAAAATATAAAGTAATATAGTATTTGATTCGCGGCGACGTCCCGGACGCAACCGCGGAGTCCGATTGGCGATCCGATCAAGTCTTCCTGCGCGAATACATGTACGTGGGTCCCGCCTTGCAGCGAACCTCTCCAGGTGCATCTGATGGATCCCCATCACATATGATCCAACACTTAGAGGAGGGGGTGGAGGTTACCTCGGATGGAAGATTACGTACAGACCGTTAAGATGATCACTAAGAAGAAATTGGTGCAAAATAACCTTTGGTAATCTTTCCAACACTAGCCACCGGCCTCCAGGCATCGCCAAAAAGTTTACAAGAGGGGAGGTATGAAGTGGTAGGGAGGGGAAAAGGTTAACTAGCTCAAGAAGTGGCCCACAAAATTTTTTTCGGTGTCTGCTAATGCGAATTTGCATAACATATCTGGTTCAGATAAATTAATCTGCTCCCGCACACGGTAGATTGAACACAATGGAATCGACATAGTTCAACCAATAATGTCCTTATAGTTAATATGAAACACGTTAAGTTGAAGTGTATCGGGTCTCATTGAAATTAAAATATTTGTTTTGGTCTTGAATCTTGACACGCAAACCCAAAATTATAGAATTGGTCAAAATGTCCTAGAAAGGTCGACAGTGACTATAATTATTATTTTGACCATCTGTCAGAGTCTAGAATGACAAAAAATGCAATTATTCTATTCAAGTCAAATGCATGAAATGGATCTGTTTAATCATTTTTGCTTGTTCGAAGGACCAAATGCACTCAAAATGCATTTAAAAGTCCGTTGAAGACTGATTATGAATATTTGTGATGATCGGAACCGTCAAAAGTCATTATTCATCGAGTCCGACATAATTTATCGGATGCAACAAAACTTGCTAACAAGACTCGCTTACTCAGAAAATAAGTAAAATGACACACTTAGTCGACCCAACACTAACTCAGATACTATCCATGTTGCCACAGTAAGCTGTGTAGCCTGCGTGTCACAACATAGACACTTTAGGCGACACAAGATGTTTCACTAGTTCTTTGGGAGATATAAATTGGAACTTTGGGAGCAAAAACTAGAGTTTAATGTGGAATTACTACAAGTTTCTTCACATGGCTCCCCACAAACAAAACCTATGATGATTGCAAGTGCATTCTTCTTATCTCAATCATGCAATTTGATATGAACTTCTTTATCAACCAACTTATAGCCTTTCACTTAGTGCTATCCCAATGCTGACTATATCTGGTCCATTGATTATTACTGATATATTTGTGCCTTCGGTACATACTTCAGTGGCAATCTGATCGTGTGAAAGAGTAAGAAGCAATTGGTTGTTGCTTGTTTTATGGTTAAGGTTGAATATAATTTCACAAACCCTGTGATTTCCGAGCTTACTAGGTTTAGAGTCTCTTGGTCGATCTTAGTGTCTCTTTGTGCTCATGCATCTCTCTTTGATAACTAATAAACCATTCACATTTTTGAGTATCCAGTCTTTTGTGAGCGTACTAAGCACATTAAAGTGACTACATGAGATCCATCTTTAGCATGATTTAGCTGCTTCCTTGATTACAAACATTCTCACTAACTCATCTCACCCCATTGTATTTCAGGTTTCTTTTCAAGCATAGCTCATACAATATGTATACTCCAATTTTTACAACAATTAACTATGCTTTATTTTTTACTTTTATACCTTGGTTATTTCAATTTCATCCTTTATATAGAACCTTTAGAGTTAGTTTGCGTTCATAAATAAAAGGCTGTTTTGATGATGAAATGTTTAATGCGAATGTTTTTCTAGTGTTCTCTCTCAGTTAATATTGGTGATCTTGGTAGAAGAAGGGTTGCAATATAGCTTACTTCAGGACAAGAAGACATTAGTTCGCACAAGCAATGTTCTAGCTTATAATTTAGAGGTGCCAGTATCAATTTAATTACCTAAATCATTATTGTTACCAGTATTCATTAGAGGTATATATTTTGTAAATTGATGATGACTTCATTGAAACCAGCCTATATCGGTCCCAAGCCCAAATGAAAGATGGCGAGGGTTGTGTTAATTAGATGACCAGTATAAAATTTGGTCATTGTTATGAATATGGATCATTTAGAAAAATGTACAAAAGTTATTCCCTTGAGGTACGCGTCGTATGGTTAGAATGCGGCGTCTTGAGTCTCTTGACAAGGGCCGCTACATCGCTAGGACTTGGGTGTAGTGTTAAATATACAAGAATACTCGTCATATGGTCTGAATACTGTGTATTAGCAAAGGCCACTGCACCTCCAAGAGTACTTGGGTATAATGTTAAATAGGCAAAAATCCTCCTATATTAGATTTTTTAGGAAAGTATGTCGTTAGATTTGTGACCAACATAGGTTTTGAAGTTGGAATATAGACACACTGACGAAAAAAGAGATGGAAGTAATGAATACGATGCTTAGGAGAATGATAAATATCTTATGCCTGCAAGAGACTAGATGCCTGTGTGAGAATGTTCAATTTTTAGATAATTTAGGTTTTAAATTATGGTATATAAGAAAAAATAAAACAAACAATGAAATATGTATAATTATGGATACTTCTTGTAATGATGAAGTTGTTGCGATAAATAGAAAAAATGGTAAAATCTTAGCTCCTAAATTGTTCATAGGAAAGGAAACTGTTAATATGGTTAAAGCTTATGCGCCATAAGTATGATTAAGTGAAGCTATTAAAGTGCAATTTTGGGAAGACATAGATTATTTAGTAAAAGAGATCACATAAGGAGAAAAGATTTTCATAGGCTGAGATTTAAACGGACATATCGAGAAGAAAAATATTGATTATACAGCTGTTTATAAAGAATTTCGATATGAAGATAAAAATGAAAAAGGAAGAATCATTTTATACTTTTCATAACACAAGAGCTAATTGTGACAAGTACTCTTTTCATGAAAAGGAAAACCATTTAATTACATTTAAAAGCGGACTAAATAAGTCACCAATTAAATATTGTATGGCCCACTAAATGGATTAAATAATTTGTAAGGATTGCAAAATTATAGTAGAAAAAGTTTGACAATACAACATAGATTAGTGGTGTTGAACATGCAAAATAAATATAATAAATTTAAGATACTAACCAAAGTATTGTCAAAAATTTGGTGGTGAAACTTGAAGATGAACAAATAGATTATTTTCAAGACAACAATTATGGAACGACTAGTTAATGATTTTATGTTGATCCTAGTATCTCATGAGAAGTTATTTCTTCACAATTAAGGACATGTGAAATAAATGTACTTGGAGAATCAGAAGGTCGTGCGCCCCCAAATAAAGATTCTTGATGGTGGAAAGAGGAAGTGTCAGACAAAATGAGAGCAAAGAGAGTCGGCTATAAAACAGTCTACGCTTGTAGGAATGATGAAAACTTGACAAAGTATAAAGTCGCTAAGAAAAAAACTTAACATGTAGTAAGTAAAGCAAGAAGTCAAGTTTATGAAAAATTTTATAAGCGACTAGATACAAAAGATGAAGAGCATGACATGTATAAAATTGCTTGAGCTAGATAGAGGAAGACCAAAAATCTAAGCCAAGTTAAATGCATAAAGGATGAAATCAATACAATTTTGGAGGATAATATGGCTATTAAAAGTAATTGAAAGATACTTTATCAATTTTATAGTAAACAAGAGACAATGAACTGAACTTGGAGGAGTTAAGTAAATTGGAGGAGTGTATGTACATAACGTTTTACTGTAAATTCAATTATCGAAGGTAAATGATGTTCTAAAGAAGATGAAAAATGGAAAGATGGTTGAGGCAGACGATATACCCATCAAAGTATGAAAATTTCTTGGGAAATAAAAATTTGTGTCATACTTCTTTCTTCAATAGGATATTGAAATCAAAGAGATGCTGGATCAATTGATAGAAAGTATCTTGGTAACTTTGTATAAAAACAAAAGAGATATATAAAATTGTGTTAATTACAGAGGAGATGACCGCACTATAGTGAGATAAAGGCTTGAATGTCGTTGTTAATTACAAAGTAATTAAATTAATATGTCATACCATGAAACTAAAGGAACAAGCAATAGAAAAATAGTAAGACAAGAGACTAACATCTCAGAGAATCAATTTGGATTCATGCCAGAGCGGTCAACCATAGAAGCTATACATCTCTTGAGGAGACTTATTGACAACTAGCGAGAAAAAGCAAGATTTGTGCATGCTATTTATTGACCTTGAGAAGACTTATGATAGGGTTCCAAGAGAGATCTTTTGGAGAGTCTTAAAAAATAAAGGTATAGATGTATCATGCATTTACATAATCAAAGATATGTATACACATTCAATGATGAGGGTGAAGACATATAAAGGATTAACATAGAAAGTCTCTCACTGTTGGCTTACATCAAGGTTCAACTTTAAGCCCTTATCTCTTTACCCTTATCTTAGATGAGCTCGCCAGACATATCTAACAAGCAATACCTTAATGTTTATTTTTTGCGGATGATATCGTTTTGGTCGATGAGACACACGAGAGTGTGAATGCAAAAATTGAATATTGACGAAACACTTTAGAAAAGAATGGTTTTAGGTTGAGCAGGACAAATCTAGAGGTTATGGAGCTCAAATTTAGCAGTGCAAGAAGCAAGGATGACTTCATTATTAAGTTGGGTGATCAAGATATTTCTCACAGTAAGTGCTTTAAATATCTTGGATGGATAGTTCAAAAAGATGAAGGTGTTGATAAATGTGTGATATATAGAATCCAAGCAGGTTGGTCGAAGGGGAGAGGTGCGTCAGAGATCTTTTGTGATCGTAAAGTACCATTTTAAACTTAAAGAAATTTACCATAGTGCAATTAGACTAGCGATCTCTATGGTTCTAATAGTTGGGCAATGAATGTGTACATGGGCGAAAAGTGAGAGTTGCGTAAATGAGAATGCATAGGGGGATGTGAGACACGATCCTGGCTAAAATTAGGATGAATGTATCAGTGATAAGATAAGAGTGACAGCAATTGCAAAAAAGATACGAGAAGCTCGACTAAGATGGCGTGGACACGTACAAAGGGGACCATTAGAGGCACCTGTTAGGTATTGTGAGAATTTAGTCACTAGGCATGTTAAACACAGGGGAGGGGTAGACCAATAAAGGCTTGGATTGAAATTATAAGGAAAGACATGATGTACTTTGGGATTAGTGAGATTATGACTAAAGATAGGGCACAATGGCGACAAAGGATCCATATATCCTACCCCACTATAGTGGGATAAAAGCTTGAGTGTTGTTGTTGATCATGACATCATTGGTTTTGTGGTGATTCTAATGTGTATGCTGGTAGATATATTCTGACTACCTTTGGTTAACTTTGTACAACACGGGCCAAATTCAAATTACAGTGGGTGGGCAGGAAAATGCTGTAGATTTTCAAACAAATACTGACATCTGAGATTTTCAAACACAGAAATAATGACTATAAATATTAGCTTTAGTTGTAGCTAGAACTGCTAAAAAAGTCATGAAAACTGATATATAAGTTTCAATGTCATTTCAGGGCATGAGAAGGAAGATATATGGTGGAAAAAATTCTTAATGATTTTTTTTCTTGTCTTATGTGGCTTCTGGTCGTCATTCAGTGTATGCTGAGCTCTGATGTCTTAAGATGGAGATCGTTTTATGCAACCCAGGATACAGCCTGGAAAGTTCATTACACCGAGGTGTTTGATCGTGGTCTTCGGGAGGCTTTATGCTGCATGGGACGTGTGAAATATCTGTATGATTTTCATTGCAAGAATCTGCTTTATGTTTTTCTTTCAAAAAGTAGTTTGGCTCCATAGGATTTTCCTTGTCACTTTCAGGAGTGTCTTGGAAGAGGATGAGGTGTTCTTGGTAGCAAGACTATTGGGTGATCTTATGGCTTATCGCGCAACAGGAACAGGACATTTAGAGCTTTTTGCAGGCAGGTGAAATGTCTTCCTTTTGGACTAAATTGGTATCAAAGCATTTATTTAAGTTGACCTTTTTAAAGCGACGCTTTTGTGTAAGGTATAGATTATGCATGAGAGTTAGAAATGACTATACTTTTCCAACACCCACTAATAATTCAGAAAGTGTTGCAAAGATCCAAGGCACTATATTCTCTTGTTAAAAATTGATTCTGCTGGTGTTGACTTTGGAACTTGCAAATGTTAGGCGGTGACTAACTTTATGTAGAGTAGTATACAGGCGGGTGGGACTGACTGAACCAAAGGCTATTGATGAGTCAAATATTCGAACTTGACAGGTTTAGTTCAGATTACCCATGATGGATAATAGATTTCAGATATGATGGATCCCTTATTTTGGGGTTGTGTACAGAGAAGCGATAAGTACTTTTCTTACCTTCTTTTGTAATCATCTTGGATATTCTTAAGATAAGATCCTACGGGTCCCCTAAGGGGTAACATTGACCAAACCTGCCTTTTATATCCTGCTATTTATACATTTGTTGGATTCTAGAGCTACTGCCTACTATTTGTCCGCAGCGCAACCCTCACAAATCCTCCAACGGATACCTTGCCCCTTTCAACGATACATCTCTGGCACATCGCCTTTGATTGTACTCTCTTCGAGGCCTTTCCGTCCTTCCACAACTTCTACCAGACCTTTAGCCGCCACTTCACATTGTTTCTCCCCGGACTTCAATGCGCTCGTCACATGCTGTTAGGATGTTGTACCATCCCATCGGCCCCACAATTCAATTCTTTGTGCAAACCCTTTTCTTTGTCTGAATTGGACCATTGTAGGGACATATCATATCTGTTGAAAAACTTGCAATTCTATTACAATGTGGCTTGTCCCCTGTTTATTTAGAGGTGGACCCAACAATACAATGAAATAACCCATACATAGAGATAAACCAAATGTGGAAATAAATACGATATTGTAACACTCCCCCTCAAGTTGGGCGTGAGATGTTGATCATGCCTTTCTTGACAACCATACTTCCGAATATACTTCCACTTAAACCTTTCGTGAGAATGTCAGCAAGTTGTCTATCTAATGGAACGAACGGAGTACAAACAAGCCCCTTTTCAATGTTTTCCTTGATTAAATGATGGTCCACTTCAATATGCTTTGTACAATCATGTTGGACAGGATTGTGTGCGATGTTAATAGCAGGCTTGTTGTCACAATACAACCGAATGAGCTCATCTCCAAGAAGCCCCAGGTCATTCACTACTGATTACAGCCAGAAGCCTTCACACACGCCATTGGCCATAGCACGAAATTTTGCTTCATCACTAGATCTTGCCACAACATGTTTTTTACTCCGCCAGGTAACAAGGTTTCGACTAACTAGGGAACAATACCCCGAGGTAGATCACCGATCATTTATACACCCGGCCCAATCCGCATCAGTGTACACCTCAATGTTTAGGGTTGAATTGGAGGAAAACAGGACTCCACTCCCTGGTGAGGACTTGGGGTACCTAAGAATTCTATTGGCAGCATCAGCATGACGAGCCTTCAGAGCGTGCATAAACTGGCTTATTACACTCACAACATAAGCTATATCTGGACGAGTATGAGCCAAGTAGATCAATCTTCCTACAAGCCTCTCAAACTCAGGTATATCGTCAACCTCTTTACCATCGTCACGGCCTATTCGGTGATTTGCTTCAATATAGGTGTCCGCAGGCCTGCAGCCACTCATCCCAGTTTTCTCAAGGAGATCCAGAGTATACTTTCTCTTAGAGATAAAGATCCCTCGTTTGGACCTTACTACTTCAATGCCCAAAAAATATTTGAGAGCACCCAGGTCTTTTTCCTCAAACTCAGTGGCCAATTTTTTCTTTAGAAGCGTGATTTCTTCAACATCATCACCTGTGATTTCAATATCTGGTCAACATACACAATGAGAGCAGTGAGTTTACCAGTCCTACGCTTGATAAATAGAGTGTAATCATAGTTTTCCTGGTAATATCCAAAGGACAACATGAATTTATGAAATCTCTCAAACCACGCCCGTGGAGACTGTTTCAGTCCATATAGGGTCTTCTTTAACTTGCAAACGAGTCCCACTGAGCTCCTGGGAGTAAGGCCTAGTGGTAGGGACATATACACTTCCTCTTTCAAATTCCCATGGAGAAAGACATTTTTGACATCAAGTTGCCAAAAATCCCAACCTTTACAAGCAGCGCAAGATAAGAGAACTCTGATAGTGTTCATCTTTGCTATAGGTGCAAACGTTTCACGATAGTCGATCTCAAGTGTTTGAGTGTAACATCGTGCCACCAATCGTCCTTTACACCTTTCAACTATGCCCTGTGGATTTTGTTTAACAGAGAACACCCACTTGCATCCAACTGGTTTCTTCCCATAAGGTAGAGGCACTAAGTCCCATGTGTTGTTCTTCTCAAGAGCAGCCATTTCCTCAAACATTGACTCTCGCCACATAGGAATCTCTAGGGCACTCTGCCAGGATGTCGGAATAGGAATGAACGCAAGGGAAGACACAAAGGCCTTGTGGGATGTGGAAAATGAATTATAAGAAACGTAATTAGAAAGAGGGTGTTTAGTACAGGACTGGATACCTTTGCGGAGAGCAATTGGAAGCTTAGAAGGCCCTGAGTCCGGGTCCAATGATTGGCCTGGTAGCAGGTCATGGTTGTCGTTGAGCATCTTTCTCCTCCCAGTGTACACCCGCAAAGGTGGAATGGTAGGAGAAATAGTAGTGGGGATATCACTCACTTCCGACGTAAGAGGCTCCCCCTGAAGTGAGGGATACAAAGACAGGGAGGACATTTGTAAAGGAGGAACAGGGAGAGGTTAAGACAGGGAGGATAGAAAGGAAGAGGTCATAGGGGAAGAGGTACCTGGGGCAGGATAATAGGCTTCAGATTCACGAAACGTGACATTCATTGTGACAAACACCCTCTTCGTCGGAGGATGAAAACATTTGTACTTCTTCTGAGTAGGAGAGTAACCGATAAATACACACCGAAGAGCGCGAGGGTCAAGTTTGGTGGGAGGAGGATGATGGATGTGGACAAAACAAACACACCCAAACACCTTAGGGACAAACAGAGAGAATGAGACGCGAAGTGTCCCAAGGGAGGTGTCATTCCCAAGAATACGAGTTGGCATGCGATTGATAAGGAATGCTGCCGTAAGGGCATCATCCCTCCAGTAATACCTGGGAAGATGCATGGTAGACAAAAGGCAGCGAACAACTTCCAGAAGGTACCGATTCTTCCGTTCCGCCACCCCATTTTGAGCAGGCGAATAAGCACGAGAAGTCTGGTGTAAAATTCCATGATCCGCCAGATATGCCCCAAACCGGGAATCTAAGTATTCACGACCATTGTCACTACGAAGTATCTGAATTTTAGCGTTAAACTGGGTGAAGATCATGGAATGAAATTTTTTGAAGGTGGGAAAGACGTCGCTCTTGTTTCACAGTAAGTATAACCAAGTTGTACGTGAAAAACAGTCAATAAAAGTGACAAACCAAATTCAACCAGAAATAGAAGATACGGGTCCAGGACCCCGAACATCCGAGTGAATCACAGCAAAAGGAGTGAAACTGGGCAATGAAACATGATTAAATGAAGTACGACAATGTTTGTTAGCAGTACAAACATCACAAACAAATGAAGTAAAAGCAGTAGCCGACAAAGAAGATAGCATAAGTTTCATAACAGAGATAGATGGATGTCTTAAGCGACAGTGCCA
Organism: Platanthera guangdongensis; assembly: GCA_039583875.1. Taxonomy (NCBI): domain Eukaryota; kingdom Viridiplantae; phylum Streptophyta; class Magnoliopsida; order Asparagales; family Orchidaceae; genus Platanthera; species Platanthera guangdongensis. The sequence goes on from CM077162.1 coordinate 169,960,536, forward strand.
GGAATAAAGATCCGAGGCGCTGGAAAGGAATGTCTGAGGAGGCGCCATCGGGCAGGAGTCAAGCACGTACAGACCATTGACCAAACTACCAGAGTCAATCACCATCCCCGTCTTCAGGTCCTGAAACAAACAAGAGGAAAGATGAAAAGTTACTGAGAAGTTCATAGAATTAGTTAAATGACTAATAGATAATAAATTTCGAGTGAAATTGGGAACATGTAAGACAAAGGATAAGGTGAGAGAGGAACAAGAGATGAAACCCTTCCCAGCAATAGAGGAAAGGGAACCGTCAGCAATGCTCACCTTATCACGACCAGAGAGAGTAGTATAGGAAAGAAAACCTAAGATAGAGTCAGTCATATGATCAGTGGCTCCAGAGTCAATGATCTAAGGAGAGGAAGCAGCAACATCAGAGTGAGTGCCGAGTGGTCCGGTGTGAGCAGAGGAAGATAATGCAGAAGCCTCCGTAGAGAGACCGTGCATCATGCGGCGAAGCGCAATAACTTCATCGACAGAGAAAGTATCCGGCAGGAGAGAAGAAGGGTCAACAGTAACATCTGTGAGATGGGCAGAACGAGGAGATGAGCGACCAGCAGAATGGCCAGAGTCACGATCACCACGAGAAGACACACCACCTCGTGATGGAGGGAAACCATGGAGCCAAAAACAGGTGTTTCTGGTGTGACGGGGCTTGCCACAATAATCACAGAGGAGATGGTATTTGTCAGAACCCTTCATCTTGAAATCACGGAGAGGACGAGCCCCTAGTAACGAAGGGGTACCAACAACGAGAGCAGAACTTTCAGGAGTGGAATCGTGAAGAGACTGCCGACGATCAAATTCTTGCTGGACGATGCTATAAACCTCCGGAAGAGAGGGAAATGGCAGACGACCCAAAATGTGAACACAAATCTGATCTAAGTCCCGATGGAGGCCATAAAGAAACTCAAATGTCTGGTTGCGATCCTCCCTCGCTCGGACCATAACCTCATCAATCGGGCTAACAAATATGAGGGAATTGAAATGGTCGTATTACTGATATAGCTGGCTGAATTCCAAGTTGTACGCAGAAGGGGGTGATCACCCTGGCGGAGAGAGGATATTTTCCGCCGCAACTGGAAGATCTGAGCAGCATTGCCCTTACGAGAGTAAGTGGTCTCAGCACTACGCCAAATATCCATGGCAGTATCCAGGAAGAGGTAATGGCGAGCTCTAAAATCGCCCACTTCATTCCTCTTAATAAGACAGATTAAGGTCTGAAACTGGCATAGTTATACATAGACGACATAGTTCGACTTCACGGTGTTCCCAAGACTATTGTTTCAGACCGAGATGATAGGTTTACCTCCAAGGAGTGAAGATACGTTCAGGAGCGGCTAGACACCAAGTTACATTTCAGCACCGCTTTCCATCCCCAGACAGATGGACAGACTGAGTGCACCAATAGAACTTTGGAAGATTTGCTACGGATGTGCATACTGGACTTTGGAGGGAAGTGGGAGAAGTATGTCACCCTTGTGGAATTCTCCCACAATAACAATTTTCAGACTAGTATTAGGATGACACCGTTCGAGGCTCTCTATGGTAGGCGTTGTCGGATGTAACACCCCCATCCGTCACATGACATATAACAGAAGGTCCAGCTGGAACCCGACGCCATATACCACAAACAGTCGGAAGGGTTACCAAATGAATATTCAAACCATCCAATTAAGACTACTCGTCCTACACATAACATTCTAGCGGAAGTTTTTAAAGTTGAAAGAACCCAAACTTAAAACCAACGAATATGAATGTCCACAGCTACAACTACAGGAATGAAACCCCAAATACACTGAAACGGGTACATGACCTTATGACCTTACAAATGTTCACTTAATATAATATGTCTTACATACATCGGCTCGCAGGCCGGCCACACATGATAAATGTAAAAACAACTATTCTACGACCTTCTAGGGCCAGCACAGCAACATGGGCTCCAGCCCGCTATTTGGCGCTCGGCTCCGCAGCACCTGGAAGCACATACCACCGCACGGTGGCAAACAAGGCAACGGTCAGCTAAAAGCCGACCAAATTATAACGACCCCGCCCCTTACTCGGGACGACGGTGCTTTTTCCCTGCATACCATTAGTCCAATAAAACAATACAGCGCAATTATATTTCGCCACAGGTGTAGGCTCGCACGGCCAAATACCCCGTGCACTCAGGGCACATTCATGGTGAACCCTGACCAATCAGTGCATTCACCACCACCCCCAGAATGACAACAACATGTGAGCATTTAGCCTATCTGACCACCGTCTAAGGCTCCGACAATGCCTACGGCCAGTGCCCGTTTTCGGATTTCTCGCACCGTACCACATAGTCTAGGTCCAATTCCACTTGCCCGTTGCTCACGCCGCATATACAATTTAAGTCCTACGCGCGGGCCAGGCTTCTATCTGATCCCAAAATTTTCCAAAACAATCTCATAACCCAGTTATGATCAAGGCCGGTTCCCAGACCGCCAAGTTAACAGAACACGTTTCCGCTCAATTTTCCGGGTGCGCCTTGAAGCTAACCTCCAAGGATCCCTGCTGCAATCTACCGCGTAGAAACCCGAAAAACCCAAAGCACGGAGTCTTCTCCGGCAAATCATAGCAAATACAACATCACCGATCCAGACGGTACACGTCCGGGTAGGCTTCACACACAATGCCTATGCCCGTACTTACGATTCCGGACTCTATATGCAACACAAGGGGGACTATTCACATCAACCCCAAGGAACACCACGCACTCACCGCACACTCACGAGAGCGGGATTCCCTATGCAGAAAGAAAGAGCTTCAAACGCTCAAGTTGAGAATCGTTACCCTTGTAGTCCGTTTTGGCGGCATGGAAAAACTACGCGGACAGAACTCTTTGCAACGACCTTCCCTCCACGGATCCGCTCTCAGACTTCGAAACGGTGCTCCGGTGCTCCGCCGGCGGCCGGAAACCTCCTTCTTCCTCTTCTCTCTCACCTTGGAAGGAGAAAGCTTTGGAGAGAAAATGAGGGATTAACCTCCTATTCCCGGCCTTAACAGAGCAGGATCTCATCTGGGCCGTCGGATCTTAATTAAAGAAAACGAACGGCTCAGATCTGCACAAAATTCTCCAGACCTGGGCCGAACACGGCTTGGCACACGGCCGTGTCCCAGGCCGTGTGCCTCGATCCAGGCACGATCGTCGAACTGAGAGACGCACACGGGCCAAGACACGCCCGTGTCTCACCTGACACGCCCGTGTCTGGTTTCTCGACACGCCCGTGTTCGGGGGCGTGTCACGCATAACCGCCACGACAACAGACACGACACAACTGCACACGGGTAGAGACACGGGTTGGCACACGCCCGTGTCGGATGACACGCCCGTGTCATCCGACCGTGTTCCTGGCCGTGTCCTTCTCGGGATGAAAACTGCCAAAAATCACCAGCCAGACACGGCCTTGGACACGCCCGTGTCCTAGGCCGTGTACCCCTATACAGGCACCAAAAACCCTTTTTCGCGACCGAATCGCACACAATATTCGGGACGTTACAAATCTCCCCCACTTAAGGAATTTCGTCCCAAAATTAAACAAAGGAACACAAAATCTAACTGATACCTGAGTGGAACAACTCGGGGTATTCCTCCAACATAGCTTGCTCTCGCTCCCAAGAAAGCTCCTCACGTCCGCAATTATCCCAACGAACTTTAACCATTCGGACCTCTTTGTTGCAGAGTCGTTTGACTGCAACATCTTCAATTCGTACTGGCCTGACCATTGTTGTTAACTCATAATCAACCGGTACCTGATTGTCCGCAACGATCTGCGAAGGCTCTTGCACTGCCTTACGCAACACCGATACGTGGAACACGTCATGCAGCCCACTCAACTCCGTCGACAGCTTGAACCTATACGCCGCCTCGCCAACACGCTCCAGGATTTCAAATGGTCCAAGGTATCTCGGACTCAGCTTCTTCAAGCGTCGAACCCGCGATACACCCTTGAACGGCTTGATTTTTAGATATACCATGTCGCCAACGTTGAACTTCACATTTCTATGTTTGGCGTTGTAATACTTTGACTGTCTATCCTGAGCAATCTTCAGCCTTTCCTGAATTGTCCGTATCATTGAAGTGACGTCTTCCACCGCTTGACGTTTATACAACTTCGATTCGCCTGCCTCCAACCAAGACAACGACGTACGACACTTCCTCCCGTACAAGGCTTCAAAAGGCTCCATTCCAATACTTGCCTGAAAGCTGTTGTTATATGCAAACTCCACCATGTACAAGTGATCCTCCAAATTCTTCCCGAAATCTAGGACGCACATGCGAAGCATGTCCTCCATAGTCCTGTTGACTCTCTCGGTTTGGCCATCTGTCTGCGGGTGAAAGGCAGTGCTGAACTTTAGCTTAGTACCCAACAGACCATGCACCAACCTCCAGTCATTAGACGTGAAGCGTCCATAACGATCACTAACAATACTGCGAGGCACACCATGCAATCGTACAATATTATCCACGTAGAGTTTGTCTAACGTTTCCACCGGATCTTCCTTTCTGACTGGGATAAATTGCGACACCTTTGTCAACCTAACTACGACCACCCAAATGACGTCGTTTCCCTTCTGCGACTTCGGCAAAACGTGCACAAAATCCATAGATATGTCGTCAAACTTCCATTATGGGATAAGAAGGGATTTCAAGTAACCTCCGGGCTTTTGACATTCCACTTTCACCAATGCACAAGTACGACACTTGGCCACATAAAGTGCCACATCCTTCTTCAAACCCGGCCACCAGAATAATTTTTTCATGTCTCTATACATTTTCGTGCTTCCCGGGTGGATTGAGTACTTGGTATGATGAGCCTCATACATCAATTCCTCCCGAAGATTATCCGCAATAGGAACGCATAGACGACCGTCCTTCCTTAACAACCCATCTTCAACCACAAACTGGGAATTTGACCCATCCAAAGATTCATCCAAGATCTGCTTCATGCTGCTATCCTGAACCAAAGCCCGCCGAACTCTATCCACTAGGTCACACTGCACCTCTGTCCAAAACAGTTTCGCCTCGGCACTAGACTGCTTATCGACACAAGATATCTCCAATGCCTCCAACTCCTGGACCAATCTCTCATCATGTACCGATAACCAGTTGGCTTGTGCGGGAATTTTATGACTCAACGCATCCGCCACTGCATTTCCCTTCCCAGACACATAATGTATCTTGAAGGTGTAGTCCCCTAAGAACTCCATCTACCTCCGCTGCCTCATGTTCAGATCCTTTTGGTCCAACAAGCACTTCAAACTCTTATGATCAGTGTAAATATCGACATTCACACCGTACAGATAGTGCCTCCAATGCTTTAGAGCAAATATCACGGCCGCTAACTCTAAGTCATGAATCGGATAATTCCTCTCGTGAACCTTCAGTTGTCGTGAACCATAAGCTATCACTCTCCCATGCTGTAGCAGAACACAACCCAAACCACTGCCCGAAGCATCACTATAGATCTCGAACCCTTCGGTTCCACTTGACGAACATAAAATAGGCGCCGTGGTCAACTGCCTCTTCAACTCTTCAAAAGCCTGTTCGCACTCTGGAGACCACACAAACTTCTGATCCTTTCTTGTCAACGTCGTGAGTGGTAGTGCTATCCGCGAGAAGTTCTCTACGAAGCGCCTGTAGTAGCCAGCAAGCCCCAGAAAACTCCGGACCTCTGCCACCGTAGTCAAAGTAGGCCACTCCCGTATCGCCACTATCTTCGCCGGATCCACAGCTATTCCTTCTCCACTGACAACATGACCAAGGAACGCTATCGAGGATAACCAGAATTCACACTTGGAGAACTTTGCATACAACTGACGTTTCCTCAATGTCTCCAACACCATGTGTAAATGCTTGTAGTGATCCTCCTCGCACTGCGAATACACCAGGATATCATCGATAAATACTATCACGAAATGATCCAGGTATTCTCTGAACGTCCTATTCATCAGATCCATAAACACGGATGGCGCATTCGTCAACCCAAACGGCATGACCGTGAACTCGTAATGCCCAAACCGCGTACTGAATGCTGTCTTTGGGATGTCGCTCTCCCTTATCCTCAACTGATAGTAACCGGACTTCAAATCTAACTTCGAATATACTGTTGATCCAACCAATTGATCAAACAGATCATCAATTCTCGGGATTGAATATTTGTTCTTCTCCGTAAGTTTGTTCAATTCCCGATAATCGATACAAAGCCGCAAGCTCCCATCTTTCTTCTTGACAAAGAGAACTGATGCGCTCCAAGGCGACGAACTTGGACGCACATAATCTTGCTCTAGCAACTCTTGCAGTTGCACCTTCAACTCTGCCATTTCTCTTGGAGCTATCCGATAGGGGGTGCGTGACACCGGTTTGGCACCCGGTACCAACTCTATAGTAAAGTCCATCTCCCGCTGAGGAGGGGCTCCTGGGAGATCATCTGGAAACACATCAGGATACTCGGACACAACTGGGATGCTGTCCAAACTAGGCTTATGCGTCGAAGTCTGCACTAGAGTGACATACAGTTCTGCCCCAGACCGAATTGCCTTGAACACCTGAAGGGCCGACATCAGAACTTTCCCTGACCCCTTCATGCCGGCAAAAGTAGTCTCCCGATCAGTGTCCAGACCCAACTTGACTTCTTTACGGTTGCAATCAATGCATGCACTCTGCTCCGAGAGCCAATCCATGCCGAAGATTACGTCGAACTTCACTAATGGTAGAATCAACGCCCGCAAATCAAACTCCCGGTATCCAATCCGAATCTTCACAACGCAAAACCTATCCGCACGCATTGAGCACCCATTAGGCAACAACACATCCAACTTGTTTTCTGCCATCGAGAACGGAACTCCGATGCGCGATATGAATTTTTCGGACAAGAAGAAATGTGATGCTCCCGTATCAAAAAGGACTCTCGCCGGAAACCCAAAGATTAACACAAAGCCTAGCACTAACAAACGTAAGCTAACAAATACGAAGGTAACAACTATAAAAGTTAAACCACTGTAATTTAACTCATACCTGTCACCACGTTCGCTTGCTTTATGGCCTCCTGCAGACCAAGGTTGTAGACTCTAGGCTGGGCTGGAGCATGATGGGACGCGGTTGACTCTACCGCCTTTCCTTTCTCCTCATAAGTCGCTCCAGGTCTCCTCTCGGACTTTGAACGTCCGCTCCAACACTCCCGAGCAAAATGCCCCGTTTTCCCGCAGTTGTAGCAAGCTCCGGGGACTCGACTTGTAGTTTCCCCCGATGCATCAGCCGAAGGGGCTGAGTTCGAAGTCCTCCGCTTCTTGTTCCACCTGCGGAAACTTGACTTATTATTTGGCACCTTGAACCCGGACTTCTTTTCTCCTGGGTCCTTCTTCTCTTGAACTTTCTTCGCAACCTTTTCCAACGATCGGGCTGAATTGACCAAGGCTAGGAAGCCCTGCGCCTTAGGCCTAGCAAGGAGTAACTGTAAATCGCCGCGAATGCCCTCATAGAATCGGTTGGTCTTCCTCTCTTCTTCTGTAAACATAGCACCAGCATAACGACCCGACCGTGTGAACTCATGCAGATATTCGTCCACTCTTCTGGATCCCTGAATCAACCCAAGAAATTGATTCTCCATCTCCAACTTCTGAGCAGATGGTACAAATCTGGCTAGGAACAATCTTGAAAATTCCTCCATCGGCACATCCACAAGTTGCCTTCCCACTAGAAGATGAAACTCCATCTCGTCCCACCACTGCCTCGCTTCACCTTCCAAAAGAAAAGTCGTTATGGTGGTCTTCTGCCACTCCTCAGTTATTGTGGCCGTCAAGACCCTCTTTATGGAAGAGAGCCAGTTCTCAGCTTGAGTTGGCGTTCCAACCCCATTAAACCTCGGAGGATTAAAGCCCATCACATGCTTTAGCTGCCTCTTCGTAGTTCTTCTCGGCTCTACCAACTCCACTGCTGCGCGTTCCACCACTCTCGGTTTTGCCGCCCTAACCGGTTATTGCTCATTCACAGGAGGTGCGCGATGCATTTGCCCTGCAGGTTGGGCATTTATCATTGCGAATACGACCTCAGCCACCATCCTGATGGTTTCCGCTGAAGGAGGTGTGGTAGGCACGTCCATTGGTGCACTAGTTTCCGCTGATTGCGGACGCTCTGACCGACCAGCACCGCTCCTAGCTGCCTATAGTAGCAAAGACACGATTAGACGACAAACAAATTGCTAAAAGCAATCATTGGAACACTCAGGTTTCACAAAACAAGTGTATTTTCCATTCCTAAGTGGACATTCATGGGTTCTTTTGATGTTATAACGATAACGCACACATGTGCTCACCACCCCTTAAAAGAATTCGCCCACGAATTCATTTAAGCCTGACCGTAACCAGAAGTCTGATACCAAATTGTAACACCCCCATCCGTCACATGACATATAACAGAAGGTACAGCTGGAACCCGCGCCATATACCACAGACAGTCGGAAGGGTTATCAAATGAATATTCAAACCATCCAATTAAGACTACTCGTCCTACATAGAGCATTCTAGCGTAAGTTTTTAAAGTTGAAAGAACCCAAACTTAAAACCAACGAATATGAATGTCCACAGTTACAACTACAGGAATGAAACCCCAAATACACTGAAACGGGTACATGACCTTATGGCCTTACAAATGTTCACTTAATATAACATGTCTGACATACATCGGATCGCAGGCCGGCCACACATGATAAATGTAAAAACAACTATTCTACGGCCTTCTAGGACCAGCACAGCTACATGGGCTCCAGCCCGCTATTTGGCGCTCGGCTCCGCAGCACCTGCAAGCACATACCACCGCACGCTGGCAAACAAGGCAACGGTCAGCTAAAAGCCGACCAAATTATAACGACCCCGCCCCTTACTCGGGACGGCGGTGCTCTTTCCCTGCATAACATTAGTCTAATAAAACAATACAACGCAATTATATTTCGCCACAGGTGTAGGCTCGCACGGACAAATACCCCGTGCACTCAGGGCACATTCATGGTGAACCCTGACCAATCAGTGCATTCACCACCACCCCCAGGATGACAACAACATGTGAGCATTTAGCCTATCTGACCACCGTCTAAGGCTCCGACTATGCCTACGGCCAGTGCCCGTTTTCGGATTTCTCGCACCGTACCACATAGCATAGGTCCAATTCCACTTGCCCGTTGCTCACGCCGCATATACAATTTAAGTCCTACGCGCGGGCCAAGCTTCTCTCGGATCCCAAAATTTTCCAAAACAATCTCATAACCCAGTTATGATCAAGGCCGGTTCCCAGACCGCCAAGTTAGCAGAACACGTTTCCGCTCAATTTTCCGGGTGCGCCTTGAAGCTAACCTCCAAGGATCCCTGCTGCAATCTACCGCGTAGAAACCCGAAAAACCCAAAGCACGGAGTCTTCTCCGGCAAATCATAGCAAATGCAACATCACCGATCCAGACGGTACACGTCCGGGTAGGCTTCACACACAATGCCTATGCCCGTACTTACGATTCCGGACTCTATATGCAACACAAGGGGGACTATTCACATCAACCCCAAGGAACACCACGCACTCACCGCACACTCGCGGGAGCGGGATTCCCTATGCAGAAAGAAAGAGCTTCAAACGCTCAAGTTGAGAATCGTTACCCTTGTAGTCCGTTTTGACGGCATGGAAAAACTACGCGGACAGAACTCTTCGCAACGACCTTCCCTCCACGGATCCGCTCTCAGACTTCGAAACGGTGCTCCGGTGCTCCGCCGGCGGCCGGACACCTCCTTCTTCTTCCTCTTCTCTCTCACCTTGGAAGGAGAAAGCTTTGGAGAGAAAATGAGGGATTAACCTCCTATTCCCGGCCTTAACAGAGCAGGACCTCATCTGGGCCGTCAGATTTTAATTAAAGAAAACGAACGGCTCAGATCTGCACAAAATTCTCCAGACCTGGGCCGAACACGGCTTGGCACACGGCCGTGTCCTAGGCCGTGTGCCTCGATCCAGGCACGATCGTCGAACTGAGAGACGCACACGGGCCAAGACACGCTCGTGTCTCACATGACACGCCCGTGTCTGGTTCCTCGACACCCCCGTGTTCGTGGGCGTGTCACGTATAACCGCCACGGCAACGGACACGACCCAACTGCACACGGGTAGGGACACGGGTTGGCACACGCCCGTGTCGGATGACATGCCTGTGTCATCCGGCTGTGTTCCTGGCCGTATCCTTCTCGGGATGAAAACGGCCAAAAATCACCAGCCAGACACGGCCTTGGACACGCCCGTGTCCTAGGCCATGTACCCCTATACAGGCACCAAAAACCCTTTTTCGCGACCGACTCGCACACAATATTCGGGGCGTTACATCGGACACCATTGTGTTGGGCTGAAAGTGAAGAAAGATATACCATCAGGGAATCATGGATTGATAAGACCACTGACAGAATCAAGCTCATTCAAGATCATATGAAGACAACTCAGGATCGCCAAGCCAAGTATCATGATCAGAAGCATAGGTCAGTCGAGTTCAGTGTTGGAGACTACGTTTATGTGAAGGTCAGACCAGTCAGATGAGTCTCTAGAATAAAGCGGATGAAGAAACTGAGTCTCAGATTCGTTGGTCCTTTCGAGGTACTGGAACGAGTTGGTGAGGTTGCATATATGTTGGCCTTACCTGAGAAAATGAGTGGTGTACATGATGTATTCCACGTATCCTACCTGAGGAGAGCAGTCAGAGATTCCAGTCAGATCATCAGTACCGAGGAAGCACCAATCGAGACAGATCTTAGTATTGAGATTAGAACAATCAGAATCGTGGATTCAAGGATACAGAAGCTCAGTGTTGAAGTATTAGACCAGACGGCTTAGCGGTCTGATCCAGCGGTTTGTTGACCGAGCGGCTTAGCGGTCTGATCCAGCGGTTTGTTGACCGGGCGGTCTATCGATCTACCTCTGCGGCCTGTTCTATCCTGCTGGAGTTGCCGAACGGTTAACCCATCTGTCTAACCGCGCGACCTGTGCGGTCTCCATTATTCTAGCCGCTCAGTACTGTAAATGTTTAGTCCCACATTGTTTGTATACTCTCTTCTTATCTCCTCCATTCTATATAAGGGAGACCATACCTTTGTAAATGATATCTTTTTTGGATAATAAAATTTCAATTATTCAAAAGTCTGTTCGCTTGTTCTCTACTTTTCGCTTCTTTTCGCTACTTTCTAACATGGTATCAGAGGGAGCGGTCATTTCCTCCTGATTCTGTGCGCTCTCTGTTGTTCGCGGCTTGTTTTCCGCGTTCTGCGACTTGCTTCGCGACTTGCCTTCTCATCTGTCCGCGCGGCTTGTTTCTATCCGCGCGGCTTGTTTCTGTCCGCTGCCCTGTTCGCGCAGCTTGCTTCTTCTTGGTTCTCTTCTCCTACTGCTCTTTGTCGCAACGACCTGTTTCCTTGTCGCCGCGCTCCTTGTTCTTTCCTGCCGCTCCGACTTCCTAGTCGTTGCGGTCTGTCTCTGTCCGCGTGTGTTGTCTCTCTACTCGCGGTTTGCTGCTGTGATCTGCCTGACCGTGCGGGTTGTTCCTTTCTCACCCGCATCTTGGTCGCGGTCACCTGCTCTTCTTCTCTCTTCTGTTCGCTCGGCCTTTTCAGTCCGCGCGACCTCTTCCCCGCTGTGCCTTTGACCGCTTTCTAGCAGCTGCTGTGATCTGCCTGACCGTGCGGGTTGTACCTTTCTTACCCGCATCTTGGTCGCGGTCACCTGCTTCTCTCCTCTCTTCTGTTCACTCGGCCTTTTTCAGTCCGCGCGACCTCTTCCCCGCTGTGCCTTTGCCTCTTTCTAGCCGCTGCTGTTCGCGCGGCTTCTTCTGTTTTCTAACCGCTACTGTTCGCGCGGCTTCTTCTGCTTGCCGGGTTCTATGACTACCTCCGGTCTCACCACTACTCCTGCAGCTCCTTCTCCTCCTCCTCCTTCGGGCAACCTTGACACTCTTTCCAAGCTTGTTGACTCCAACTATCCCGATTGGAGCGTTTCTTTCACCTTTCTCCTTCGTTCTCAACGCAAGCGTCATCACCTCACCGATGACCCTCCTCCTCGCACCTCTCCTGAGTTTGATGACTGGGATGCGAGTGATGCTCTTGTTCGCACCTGACTGGCCAACAGCCTTTCTGATGAGTGCCTTCCCGTCATTCGCCATGATGAGACGGTCAAGGCCGCCTGGCTTCACCTCGCTGCTCTCTATTCTAAGGGGGGCAGACGTCCCGCATTTATACTCTCTATGTGGAACTATTCGCCCGCCCTTCCATGTCACCAGCTGCGGCTTATCAGCAGGTTCAGGCTCTTGGTGCTGAAATCCTCCAGAATCGCCCCTTCTCCGCGGACTTGGCTGACCAGCACAAACACTTCCAGGAACTCCTGGTTGTTTGTTATCTTCTTCGTCTTCCCGACTCTTATGATATGATCCGCCAGCAGATCTTGGGTGAGGCGGAATCTCCTACTTTGGATGCCACTGCGGCTCGCATTGCCGCTGTTACTTCGCTCCTCCAGCGGCCTCTGTTGGCCTCCCCCCCTTCCCAAGACTCCTTTGCTCACCAAGCTCAGAGGGGGGGCCCTAGTGGCCGTGGCTCCTCTGGCGGACGGGGTTCCTCCCGGTTTCTCTGCTCTCACTGTGGTCGTACTGGCCATACTGTTGACCGCTGCTGGCAGAAACATCCTCATCTTCGCCCTTCCGGTGATGCTCCTTCTTCGGCCTCCGCCTCTTCTAGGCCGTCTGCCTCTGTGGCCACGATGTCAGGTAGTGCCCACGTCGTTACCCAAGGTAAATGGCTGATTGACTCCGGTGCCACAAATCATATGACGGACAACCCTCATTGCTTCTCCCGTCTTGAGACCCATGACCGCTTACCCCCAATTCGTGTGGCGGATGGTTCCCCGTCCCCGGTTCATGGGACGGGCATGGTTCAACTCACTCCATCGTTTTGCTTGGAGGATACTCTCTATGTCCCGAAGTTCCTGTGCAATTTGTTATCAGTTACTACTTTATGCCGGCAACTTCAGTGCTCCGTCTTATTCACTCCCACTACTTGTTCTTTTCAGGACCCGAGGACCCAGCGGACGATTGCTACTGGGACTGAGAGCGGCGGCCTCTACTTCCTCGACGATGTTTCCGCTCTCTCTGCCTACTCCTCCTCCACCGATCTCCTTCAGTGGCATCTTCGTCTTGGACATCCTCCTCCTCGGCTTATTCGTCAGCTTCTGCCCCACTTACCTCCTACCAGTTCTCCGCTCAACTGTGATGCGTGTCAGCTTGGCAAACATCATCGCTCCTCCTTCCAACCGAAGCAAGGCCGTGGCTCCTCTCGCATTTTTGATCTTATTCATTCTGATGTATGGGGTCCTGCTCCTACCCTCACAGTTGGTCGGGGCAGTTCCTATTTTGTCACTTTTATCGATGATTTTACTCGATGTACCTGGGTGTATCTATTAAAGATCGCTCTGAACTATTTTCTGTTTGACAATCATTTTACTTTATGATTAAGACTCAATTTGCTATTTCTATTAAAGTCTTACGTTCTGATAATGCCAAGAAGTATCTGACTCATGAGTTCTCCGCGTTCTTTCACAAACATGACCTCCTTCATCAAACGACTTGTGTTTACACATCCCAACAGAATGGGGTGGCGGAGCATAAAAACCGTCACCTGCTTGATGTTGCGCGTACTCTCATGACGCAGATGCACGTCCCTCGCTCCTACTGGGGCTACGCTGTGCTCCTCGCCTGCTATCTCATCAATCACCTTCCCTCCGCGGTTCTCCACGGCCAGACTCCCTTCTCCCTTCTCTACCCCCACCAGGAACCTTTTCCTCTTCCTCTCCGTGTCTTTGGCTGTATGGCCTTTGTTCACACTCCCTCCTCTACCCGCGACAAGCTTTCCCCCCGTTCCACCAAGTGTGTCTTTTTGGGGTACTCTACCACTCAAAAAAGCTATTGCTGCTTTGACCCCCTTCTCCGCAAGCAGTTTGTCTCCGCAGATGTGACTTTTTTCGAAAATGCTTCCTATTTCTCTCCTTCCTCTTCTCTTCCTTCTGATATCTCCGTTCCTTCCACACCTCTCCACGTTTTCCCACCTTCCTCTCCTCCTCCTCTCACTCCTTCCCAGTCCGTCTCCCCACCCACCCCTCCACCCTCCTCTCCGCTGCCGTCGCTCTCTAGTCCCGGGCCAGCTTTCTCCGCCACGGACGCTCCGGTTGCTGATGCTCCCGTCGCCGACGCTCCCGTTGACCTGGATGTTCCCATTGCCCTTCGCAAAGGGGTGCGGGCGTGTACTCAACACCCGCTCACGGCTGTTGTTTCCTATGATCAGCTTTCTCCTTCTCGCAGGTGTTTTGCCTTGGCTATCTCTGCTACTTCTACTCCCCGTACCTACCAGGAGGCTCTCGCTCTCCCTCATTGGAAGTCTGCCATGGATGAGGAGATGGCTACTCTTACTGAACGGGGTACCTGGACCCTGGTTCCTCCTCCCGTGGGCACTGATGTGGTTGACTGTCGCTGGGTCTTCGTTGTGAAGTTTCGCCCCGACGGCACTGTGGATCGCTACAAAGCCCGGCTGGTGGCCAAGGGCTTTACTCAGACGTATGGCGTTGATTACTTTGATACCTTTCTCCGGTTGCTCGCCTCAGCACCATCCGGGTTCTCTTTTCTGTGGCTGTTAACCGGGCTTGGGCTATTTCCCAGCTTGATGTGAAGAATGCCTTTCTCTATGGCGATCTTCAGGAGGACGTCTATATGGAGCAACCTCCTGGGTATGTTGCTCAGGGGGAGACAGGTGTCTGTCATTTGAAGAAGGCCATATATGGCCTAAAGCAGAGCCCTCGGGCATGGTTCGACAAATTCAGTGGTATTGTGGCTACCATCGGCTTTCAAAGGAGTTCGGCCGATCACTCCTTATTCATTCGCAAAACGGCCTCGGGACTGGTGGTTTTGGCCGTATATGTAGATGATATTCTCCTTACTGGCGATGACCGAGATGGGGTCGACTTGACGAAGAAGCACCTCCGTCAGCACTTGGTCATGAAGGATATGGGCTCCCCAAAATACTTTTTGGGGATAGAAATCTCTCGGAAACTTGACTCCTTGGTTCTCTCTCAACGGAAGTATGCCCTTGATCTTCTACGAGAAGCAAGATTGACAGGTGCCAAACCAGCTCGTTTTCCCATGGCTGTTGGAGAAGACAAAACGTGGACGGATGATTCGCCTCTTCTATCTGATGTCACACGGTACAGACGTTTGGTAGACAAACTCATCTATCTCACGGTGACTAGACCCGACATCGCCTACGCTGTAGGCAAGGTCAGTCAGTTTATGCAAGCTCCCAGGGAGTGCCATCTTCAGTCCGCCCTGAAGATTTTAGAGTATATCAAAGCAGCACCGGGCAGAGGGTTACTCTTTCAGAAGAATGGCCATCTGAGGGTTGAGGCCTACTCAGATTCAAGTTACGCGGATGACAAAGGCGATCGTAAATCCACGTCAGGTTTTTGTACCTTTGTTGGAGGTAATCTCGTGAGTTGGAAGAGCAAGAAACAGTCTGTTGTTTCCAGATCCAGTGCCGAAGCAGAATACCGGAGTATGGCGTCAACCACGTGTGAGTTAAAGTGGTTGCGGGCTCTCATGCTTGACCTGGGCGAGGTATATGACTGTCCTCTCCCTATGTTCTGTGACAACAAGGCCGCTATACACATATCCAGAAATCCGGTCTTCCATGAGAGAACTAAGCATATAGAGGTTGACTGTCACTTCATTCGGGAAGAGATTTTGAAGAAACAGATTTGTACTCCTTTTGTCACCTCTGACAAGGAGTTGGCAGATATCTTCACCAAACCGGTTTCTACTTCCTTCTTCCGCATTTGTGACAAGCTGGGCATGATTGATATCTATGCTCCAGCTTGAAGGGGAGTGTTGAAGTATTAGACCGGGCGGCTTAGCGGTCTGATCCAGCGGTTTGTTGACCGAGCGGCTTAGCGGTCTGATCCAGCGGTTTGTTGACCGGGCGGTCTATCGATCTACCTCTGCGGCCTGTTCTATCCTGCTGGAGTTGCCGAGCGGTTAACCCATCTGTCTAACCGCGCGGCCTGTGCGGTCTCCATTATTCTAGCCGCTCAGTACTGTAAATGTTTAGTCCCACATTGTTTGTATACTCTCTTCTTATCTCCTCCATTCTATATAAGGGAGGCCATACCTTTGTAAATGATATCTTTTTTGGATAATAAAATTTCAATTATTCAAAAGTCTGTTCGCTTGTTCTCTACTTTTCGCTTCTTTTCGCTACTTTCTAACACTCAGGAATAAAGAGATTCACATGTTCAAAGTCCTTTGGATGAACTGTGGCCGTCCAGAGTTTTCTTGAGAGCGGGAGGATGAGCTTAGGAGCAATGCAGGTTATACATTTCTCTTTGATACATGTATGGTTACAATTTTCGAGGACGAAAATTTCTATTAGGAGGGGATATTTGCAACATCCGTAATCTGACGCAATTTATTTAAATTGTTGGGTCAAATCGCGAATGATTTTGATCGAGGCAGCGTGTCGTCAAGGTACAATGATAGTATGGTTTAAAAATCGCGTTCGTTAGTTATTGTTTTATTTCAATCTTAAAGATTGTGTGACGCATTTTAATTTAGAAGCAAAGCGAAACAAATTATTATTTTCATAAGGGGTTATGGTGGAGTGGCCTTCTAATAGTGGCTTGCGTATAGAAAATCTCACCTCTTTGGGTCGAAAAAAGGGGGCGGTTATTAAAACCGCACCCTACCGATCGAAAAGCCGGAACCCGTAAACCTTATATCCCGTAAACCAATTTTCACGGGAGCAAAGCCGCATACCTTCTCCCCCTCCCGATTTTGGCGTATCGCGCTTTCCATCTCCCGCAAGAGACGGACATTCCGCCTCCCGCAGGCCATAGCGGCGCCATCCCCCACTCCGTTCCTCAGCGCAAGCCCTTCCTTCTTCCTCTACAGGAGTCTGCGTGTTCCTTCCGCCCTTTCCCTTGCAGTTGGAGGTCCGGTTTCAACCCTAACCGGTGGAAGTCAAGGGTGTTGAGGCATCGCTTTGGTCCCGGTGAGTTTAGTTCCTCTCTAGTCTTCATTCTTCGTGTAAATCTTTCTATTGGAAGTTGATTCTAACATTCTTCTCATTTTCCTCTTGCCCTAATTAGGGATTGGAGTTCTAGATCCACCGTAAATCTGGAGTTGGGCGCGTTGTGAGCCTTAATCGCTCTCACGTAGAGGTAATACACTATTTTGGTTCTTCATTTTTACCCTTGCCGTTTTAAGTTTCCTTTACCGATAACCTTAATGAGTAAAATGTGTAATCTAGGTTTATCATGGATTGCAGATTTTTGGTGGCCTCGGGGCAAGGTTCTGGAGGTCTGCAGTAGTCAGATTTCCTTCGGAAAAGCAAATGTCGCTGTTAGGCTTTCACATAGGTGTCAGAATTTCACCTAGCTGGCAGGGCAGGGGTCCTCGGTGGGCGTTGTTCTTGCTCTGGAGCTAATCCCGAGCTGCACTTGCTGTCAGGCTTTCACCTAACTGGCAGGGCAGGGGTCCTCGGTGGTCGTTGTTCTCGCTCTGGAGCCAAGTCCCAAGCATGTCCCGTTGTCAGGCTTTCACCTAGCTGACAGGACAGGGGTCCTCGGTGGATGAAGTTGTTGCCAATCAACACAAGGCATTTGAAGTTGTACTTGGGGAAGAGGCCAGGGGGAAAGGTCACGGGGGAACTAGGGGTTAAACCCAACAATCCCCAAGCAAGACCAGAAGTGGCGAGTCGGGATCTCGGCAACCACCATGGGGGGCACTATCTAAGCAAGGCGGGTTCAAAAATGGCGAGCCAAGATCTCGACATCTACTAAAGAAGGGCGAGCCGAGGCGGTTCTCGACAGTTACACTCCATCCCATTGAGATATTACTCGAGAAATTTTGGTTTATAATAAGTCTCTAAAGGGAAGGAATTCCGAAGCGAGCTGGATGGTCGCAGGTCCAGCACGGCGAGTAGCTTGGCCCTACTATCAGGGGGGGGGGGGGGCGAGATCTCGGGGTCTCGGCGCGGGTACATATCTTAACTCAAGTACATTCTAACGGCGAATGCTATCCTAGCGAGGTCGCGCAGTGAAGGGGCGACGCACGTGCGAGTGCAATACGAAAAGTAAGAAAGCAGAGAAGAAAATTTTGCTAAGCATTTTTTCGTTAATAAATTCACTAATTACAAAGGAGCTCGTCTTAACGAGGTTACAAAAAAAGTGGGGAGAGAGATTTACAGAAATAAAGCAAAAAATATGGGCGAGATAGCTCTCGCCCTATCCTCCAGAATTGTCATCCTTATAACCGGAGACGTCTTTGAAGAGAGAGCCGAAGCTGTCTTCGTTCTCGCCAGGGGTGGGGGGGGGGGGGCAGCGGGAGGGGAGAACAGCTCCGACACCA
This sequence comes from Platanthera guangdongensis, assembly GCA_039583875.1. Lineage (NCBI taxonomy): Eukaryota > Viridiplantae > Streptophyta > Magnoliopsida > Asparagales > Orchidaceae > Platanthera > Platanthera guangdongensis. Next base: position 169,979,051 of record CM077162.1, read on the forward strand.
AGTCCCTCGTAGCCATCTCCTCACAACCTTCCATCAACACCTGCATGTCTCGCATGACTTGCATGGTGTTGTCGGCGGTGCTGATGGAGTCGACACCCAGCTTCTTGGCGACCTCCCCCTCACTGAAGATTTTTGGCTTCTAGACTGGGGCGCCCGGCTCGCCACCAGAGGGGAGGAGGATGATGTCCATTAGGCGATCGATCTCGTCCTGGTGCCCCTTGTTTTGCTCCTCCAACGCCTTGTTTTTCTCCTCCAGCTCGGCGGCGTGAGCGCCCATGCGATCCGCGGTCTCGACATCCTGCATGGCGAGAAAGGTAAGGTAAGAAATTGTGTAAAGCTTAATTAAAAAGGAGAAGGATCAGCCGATACTTACCACCCCGCTGACAGCTTTGGCGAGGAGGCCCTCGACAATCCCCAGCCGGTTCGTCATGTCAGCGACGTCGTCCTTCGCGACATCCCGCTCCTGCTCCGCCTTTGCCAAGTTATGGCTGAGGTGGAAGCTGCAGCGAGTCGATATATGCGCGAGCTCCAACGCACGCATTTGAGCTCGCGAGCTCTCATGGGTGAGCCGCTGGAGGCTCATGTCGTTATAGGTCGCGACGTCCTCGCGACCATACAACCCGAACCCTAGGGCATAGGCGTGCCCGCTGGGACGGTAGCGCTCCGACCAGGAGGGAGTGAGAGAGGAGATGGAGATTCGATGAGCTTGCTCGTCCCATTGGACCATCGGCTCGACGAGCAGGTCCTTGGCCTTCCCTCCGAGACCAAAGTTCCGGTGGTCCTTCGGCAGGCCCAGCTCGCGGGCAGCGTGCTCCTCGGTGGCATTGGAGGCAGGTGGGTCGCCTCCGCCCTGATCTTTCTCTGGTGACTTCTCCATCGTGGTCTCTGGCGAGCTCATGTATATTTGTTGTTGTCTTCCCTTGGAGACCGCCATCGCCTTCTTCATATTCTTTTGCGGCGGGGGACGGCGAGGCGAGCTGGAGCTCGTGGGGTCAGGTCGCTTCTTGTTGGATGAGGGCCTGGCGAGACCCAACTCGCTCCGGCAGGCCTCGGCGGCTGCCCTCTCGCGCGCGAGTGGGTCAGGGTGCAGTCCCGAGTCCGCAAATGGCGGGTGCTCGGGGATCAGCCGCTCCCCTGCAGGATAACTTAAGAGTTGGATTTTTATTTTTATTTTTGGCGAGCCCCATAAGGAAAAGATGGGAAAGAGCAATACCTTCGCCGGGCAGAACCGTGGGGAGTGACTCGAGGCCCCTTCGAAGGAAGGCGACGTCGAAGTCCTTGTCGAGGAAGAACTTGTGCAGCTCGGCATCATTGCCCGTCATCGTCGCGGGGCGGTACACCTCGCTCCTCTGCCGAGGCGAGAAGGGTATGTTGCCGAGCTCACCTTTGATGAAGATGAGCTTCGAGAACCAATTGTGGTTCTTGTTGGCCGTCTCGCGGACCATGAACTACGAGCCGGCCAGGAAGGCGACCCTGTCATTGGTCGCGTGGTATATGAAGAACTTCCTGAAGACCGTCAGGTTGAAATCTATCCGCTCTCGGCGGAGGTAGCAGGCGAATGCCACCATCATGACGATGACATTCGAGTTCTGTTGGGCCGAGACTGCCCCGTAGTACTTCAGGATTTGGCGAATCTCCGGCCAGAGAGGGTGGCACAACCCCACCTCGAAGTGCGAGATGGGGAAGGCGAGCTCATCCTCAAAGAATGAGTTGATGGCCTCGCCTACCGCGGGTCGGCGCGCAGAACCCCGCGGGGATGTAGTCGGCAACAAAGTCGAGGTACTCTTGCTCGGTGGTGTTTCCCTCGTAGAAGCTATACTCGGCGAATTGCCAAGCACATTTGGACCTTCCATCGGCATCGGGTCGCATCTAGCCCATTGTTTCAAAGGTTCTGGTGCGAGTGGAAAGGGCGAGAAGGGCAATAAGAAGAGGGTGTATGTCTGCAGTAAAGACGATGGTCTGGGGGTAGGTGAGAGCGCCTATTTATAGAAAACGAATTTAATGGCCGAGCCAACCGGTCAGTCCGGCTCGCCGAACCCTGTGACCTGTCCTATCCTATGGCAAACTGAATCTAAAGAGCAACATATTACGCAGAATCAATAGACAGTAAGATTTAAAAATTGTTCAAGTTATTATAGATAGCAGTTCTCGCAATCCAGGGAAAGAATGTACAATAACAACAAGCAAAAGAATAGTTTTTTCTGCACGTGCGAGCTGGGGGCTGGGGGGCGAGTGTCGGTTGTCTCAGCTAGGGAGTTATTTCCATCTACCCCGGCCTCGCGTCCCCATTTCCGGAGGTCGGCGCGGGTTGTTGAACTCGCGGACCAGCTCCAGATCCTGGTGGATGAATCGCATGTTCTCGCTGATCCTGTCCATGAGCGGGGTGGGAGACGTCATCCCGCTTGCCGAGGCGCGCTTCACCACGTCAGCGAGCAGTACATAGTCCCGCTCCAGTGCCCGTAACCTCTGCTCGCTGAGATCGTTCTCCTCCTGGATCCTGCGCAACGCGAGTCCTTGCTTCTTCAGAACTTCAACTGTTCGCCTCCTCAGCTCGGCAGGTTCTAGCGTGGCATCCAGGAAGTTTTCCATTGCGTCGGGGAAGGAGGTGGCGTATGACGAGCCGTCTCAGAAGATTCTTCCGCCTCAGATTGGCCTGAGAGACCTGCAAGGACAATTAATCCTGGTGAACATAATAGACGAGTGCTTCCAAAGAACTACGCGAGATGGCCCTATGCAGGTGGAACTTACGGGATGAGCTCGACTGCTCTCAAAAGATATATGTGGGGGGCAAGGTAATGCTCTTGCCGCGACCCGGAAGTTGAGATCCTGGGGAGATGAGCTCGAAGCTCGGAATTGGGATGAACCCGACATCTCCCCCCGCAAGTGCAGGAGCAGGTGCGGGTTGCCGAGAAGGTGCGCAAGCTAGCAACTTCGGCCTCAGCGAGTTCAGCCCCGTAGTCCTGAAGGGGGGAGCTGGGTCTCGCAAACGAGTAACAGGAGTTTGAGGCCGCGAGTCATCGCGGGGGGAGCCGCTCGCGGCGTGGAGGTTTCGTCGTCAATCTGATGTATGCCCGGGTCGTCAGGAATCTCGATGATCCCCTTCCCCTTTTGTTCGGGAGCTGGCCCAGAGGAAGAAGCGAGTCCATGATCTGGGGTGGAGGCCAGATCACGGTAGACTGACTCGACAGCTTTTGGAGCTGACTTGGCCTTCTTGGCAGGCTGAGGATTTGGAGACTCGCGCGACAGAGCAATGCGAGATACAACGACCAGGATGGCAGCGCGAGCGACGTTGAGCCCGCGAGCACGGTCCAGCCTCTCTTAGAGCTCTTTGGAAAGAGGCATCTCGGCAAGGTCTGAGTAAGGGGAATGACAAAAGTCGCCAGGTACGCGGACACATATATATATTCGTTGGTGGATCCCAACAAAAGATTCTCTCTGGCTCCTGCCGCACTCGCCGCATTTTGCGGGGTTGAATGTTTCTTTCTGAGCTTGAGGCAACCTCGTAAAGAGCGGGGATTGTGTACAACCCCATATACCGCAAGTGGGGATTGACAGGAGCTAGACTAGCCAAGCCAGGCGAGCCGGGCCCCTGGCGTCGAGTACACTCGACGCCTTCCGCCCCGACGTCGAATGAGGCTTGTTCACTCAATACCTCTTAGCATTGAGTGACATCTCGACAGATCTGTCGGCTCTCCCAGGTGGGGTAGGGCGGAACGGGTGCGAGTGGAGCAGCAGGCTCACACTCGCCCATGGCTATCGGCAGGCAATTGACGAGTGGGGCATTTCTGGCCCACACTCGCCCAGGGCTATAGGAAGGCGGCGAGTGCTAGCACCATCGAGCACTGGCCACCCCATGCGAGTGGAGGTTTTCAGGGGCCACGCGCCCAGTGTTGTATGATATATTTTTATCATTCTACTCCCGTTGTCCTGCACATAGCCTTTCAGAATAGCGGAGTTGGCTGACCAATTTGAACTGCATATAGCTGTTTAGAACAACGGAGGTTGGCTGTTGGCAGACCGTTTTCAGAAAACTATAATTAGACCTAAGAGGATATCTTAGACGGCATGCTTACTTGTGCTCTGGTTTTCTTGCGCTTTCTGATGTATCCTTAGCTCATCACTTGACTAATGAGGGGAAGCGCTATAAGATCTTTCGGGTGTGTGATGAGACCTCCGTGCTGAAGCCTTGAGTCTATTTCTTGTTCCAAGTCTCTAGCTGTTTGAGTTTGTGAGGGAGAAGTGCGAGATCACCCCTTCCCCAAGGATTCGAACTGCACAGAAGCCGATTTTCGGTTTCAACATTCACTGAGTACAATTAATGACATTACATGATCAAATCTATGCTATACTCCAAAGTAATTTAGTAATTATGATTATTTTTACTTGTCTCATTTATTTGCTGTCTTGCTAGCTTTGATTCATGAAAACTGGTACTATAATATTTCTGTTTTCTTTGCTCTTACTTTATTCTATTTTGCTTTATTTAGTCCAACGTTTAGAGATTTTTTCTCTTGTTTTGGAATTGTCTTAGCGTTCGTGACAGCGCCGCAAGGTCCTCGAGCCCGATATGTCTTAAGTTTCAGGTTCTATGTTTACATTTCATTTTCTTTACTACTAGAATTTAACATCATTTGCATGTTTATTTATCTGAAATTGACATTGTGTGAAAATTTTTATCAAAACTTATATCATGTGTTTTATTAAAATTCATGTTCACCAATTTCACACTAGCATGTTTTAAAACTTCCACATAAAAATAAACTGTTTCCCTTCAAATTAATTATTTTAAAATTATTTCCAGTTTTCTCTGTTTCTGCCTTTGCAGGTATGGTTTTCTTTCTGCCTATGCCTATGACATCACGAGCCGACCGAAGCGCACTCTGACTTTCGTTGATACGGGTCTTACAGTTGATATCAGAACGAGGTTAGCTTCTAAAGATAAAATATTTTATAAACTTCACATATTTTGAAATTGCATCGTATAAATATATATAAGCATATATCATTTTCACTCAGCTTGTCATTATTTGTTGTTCGCATCTGAAACACGCACACATTTACTCATAAGCATGAGTAGTATGCATGCGAATGTTAATGGATTATGGACAAACTTAACATTTTTGTGCAAAAGGATTTCCACTAGGATATACACCGTTTGCGAATATTAAATTGTATTAACTGTTTAATATTTTCAAGTGTCTTGACATTAGAATCATAATATGCATGACATGTTAAGTGAATTGAGCGCTTAATTTGGCATGTGTATCCATTTATTTGCATTCATATCATAAATCATTGTACAAGTGTTAAGCTAAGAACAAAAATAATGATTGTACGCACATGATTTTAATATTTGCTTGATATCGCACATGATCTCATTGTTGCATTTGCATGATCATTACTTAGAGTTGGCTAATGAAAATGCTGTAATTATTACATAATTTATTTATCTGACAGTAAGAAATGTGTTAGAATCTCTAGTTTTAAGTTCTCGATATTCGTAATCAGTCTTTTTTTGTTCCGCTTGTCTATCGATCTTATCCGGTTCTCTTGTATCCCCTTGTTGTTAGCTCTTAAGTGTCAGCGAGAAATGAGAGTTTTCTTGTAAATAGTTTTGTTGAATTACTTCAACGTTGTTTTGTGTTTTTCCATCCCTAGGGTGACTCGCTTATATCGATACTCAATCGTCATTCCGTTTTTTTCCTCTTTGATGTTCTATTTTCGTTTCGTGTGAAGATATTTTCGCCCTCGAACTCTCGGGTCTTATCTCTTAATTTTGGGCTAATTGAAGAAATTCCTGTGTTTCCTGAAACCAATCTTTTATATTTGGTCGAAACCATCAAGTCTGAAGAGTTCACTTGGGAACTTGAATCTGACATGCGTAGCAAGTATCCGTAGTTTTTCCCATAATCTTGGTAAGCCCCCGAACTTGTTATCTTTTCTATTTCAGTACATATATAGTTAGTTTTCATATCTCAATCTACAAATTTTATTGTAATGAATAACATCTGAATCTTCGCCATAAGAAACCCATTCATAGAATTCTCAGAATGTTTTGGGACAACTTTCTAATTAGGGGAGAATGTAACAACCCTCAAAATATGTAAAAAAGGATTTCAAATCAAATTAACAGTGAGGGTTTTAACTTAGAGCAATTTTGTAAATAAGTGCAATGAGTTTTTATTTTTCCCTCTTAATTCATAAAGACGCAACCCCTCCCCTCTCCCGATTAAATGTTTCTCGGTCTAGGGTTTTTCCCAGGACTGTATCCGGCTCTATTCTCCCGTCCCTATCTCGCCAAGCTGCAACCCCCCCGCTCCCAGTCGCAGGAGCCGATCTCGCCGCTCGCCTCCTCCTACTCCATGCGTTGACGCTCCTCCTGTCAAGGCTGACCGAAGCTCCGCCTCCTCCCTAAGTAGCCAATGACAATGACTATCCTCCTCCTTTCTCTGGCCGGTGGCCCATCTTCTCCTGGTGCCAACAACAGCTCTCCCCTTTCTTCTATTCAAGGCCAACAATTTTTCTCTCGTCGTAGTGGTCGACAACAGTCTCCTCCCTCTACTCCAAGGCTCGGCAGGCCTAATTCCTCCGATTTCTCGTCGTTTTGGCCGGGGATTTTCGAAAGAATTGCCTGTTCTTCCCTCTCCTCCTTGGGCTCGGATTTGACCTCCTTGGGTAAGGATTTCTTTTTTTCCCCTTATTTCAGAATTTTCTGTTAATCCTATATTGATTTCGTGCCCTAAATTTCATATATTTTATGATCCATGCATGTGCCCCCTTTGTTATTGTCTAACTATTTTGTATTTGTGATTTATGACGCTGCTCCTCAATTCAGTTGGTGAGATCATGTAAATCCCTCTCCGAATTAAGATTTTTGTAGCCTAAGCGCCGTCAAGTCTCCGTTTCCGCATGGTAATCGCTTTTCCCCTCACTTTTGAGGGAGGTAATTTCTCTACTCTCTTGTGTTTTAGATTTTATAAATAATAGCCCGTGTTATCGTAGTTTTTCCGTCATATCAATATCAATTATGTTTGCACTTGATCAGGTTCGAAATAGGATTTCTGATTTTTGTTTACGTCACTTGTCCGCCTCCGTCAGATTCTGCTTCAGCCTTAAGGCAAGTAGAGATCCCGCTCTCTTGCAATCATTAAACTTCAATTACTTGATCTGTTCTTATGATTTTATGAATTCACTCTTGGATATTTGATTTGTCAAATAAACTTTAACCTTGAATGTCTATCTGACAAGTTAGTGGTTTATAGTTCAATATGTTTGGAATGATGCGACTTTGTGATCATGAATTATTTTATTTTGATGTTCACCATGATGAATGGACTTCTCGTTTAATGTATAAGTCAAAGTATGGTGGATTTTTGGACATGATTAACCAATATCATAATGATAATTATTAAAAATTTTATGAATTATATTAATTGGATTCACACTTATATGAATTGTATCTCATATGATGGATGATTGAAAGACTTATAGTTTTTGTGAACATGAACATTAATTACTTTGAATGATAACTGTTAAGATTTCTTGCTAGCGATTAAATGAATGGTGGTTTATATCATTCTCGTATCCATACACACATTTTTACTTGGAAGATATTTATGTCTGAAAATAATTTAATCTAGATGAATATTTGCTATCCTAGGATCGTTGCATATCAACTTACCCCTCCGTTTTACTTGAAAAACCTTCTTGCCAACGATAATTTAATTCCTCGAACCCGCAAAGTTCACAACTCATTTCCTAGTTTTTGGTGTTATCAAATATTTCTTTTGTCTGTCTAGTTCTAAAACTTGAGTAATATTGTTCCTTGATTCTCACTTTCAATGTTTATGGACTCTACTCTTGTACATATGAATCTCTAAATTTATAACATGTTTTGATATGTTAGGAATTTTCTAAATTATGAATCCCTAAAGTCATTAATGTTATAAGCAATCATTTAAAGATAGTAATAAATTGATGTAACGCTTTGACTGGAGTTTCCACTTGATTGGTAAGAAAAATCAATAAATTGCCATAATAAGCACAATTACTTTGATAATACTTGCATTTAGACTCATTAGAATCACGTGCATCAAATAGAAACACTTACATCTTTCACTGAGTACAGTTAATGATCTTACATGATTAAATCTATGCTATACTGCAGAGTAATTAAGTAATTATAATTATTTTTACTTATCTCACTTATTTGCTATTTTATTAGCTTTGCTTTATGAAAACTAGTTCTCTAATATTTTTGTTTTCTCTACTCTTACTTTATTCTACTTTGCTTTGTTTATTCCAACGTTCTGAGATTTTTTCCTCTTGTTTTGTAATTGCCTTAGCGTTCGTGACAACGCCGCAGTTCCTCGAGCCCGATCTGCATTAAGTTACAAGTTCTATATTTACATTTCATTTTTTTTTACAGCAGATGTTTTTTTTTATGTAATAATAATGATCAGTAAATCATGGACAACTAGTAGATTATATTTTATGTACTAGAATTTAGCATCATTTGCATGCTCATTTATTTGAACATGACATTGTGTGAAAATCTGTATCATTTTCTTTTCGCTCATGCCTGTGGCATCACGACCAGCCCCAAACGCACTCTGACTTTCGTTGAGACGGGTCGTGACAGTTGTTATCAGAGAGATGATAGCTTTTAAAGATAAAGTATTTTATAAACTTCAAATATTTTGAAATTGCATCGTATAAATATATATGAGCATATATATCATTTTTTCACTCAACTTGTCATTATTTGTTGTTCGCGGCTGAAACACGCACACTTACTCATAAACATGAGTAGTATGCATATGAATGTTAAAGAGTTATGAACAAACTTAACATTTTTGTGCATATAAATTTTCACTAGGATATACACTGTTTGTAAATATTAAATTGTATGAACGGTTTAATATTTTCATGTGGGTTGACATTAAAATCATAATATGCATGACATGTTAAGTGAAATAGATGCTTCACATGACATGTGCATTCATTCATTTGCATTCATATCATAAATCATTGCACACGCGTTAAGCTAAGAACAACAATAATGATTGTACACGCATGATTTTATTATTTGCTTAACATCACACATGATCTCATTTTTGCACTAGCATGATCATTACCTAGAGTTGTCCAATGAAAATGCTGTAATTATTACATAATTTATGTACCCGACAGTAGAAAATATGTTAGAATCTCTAATTTCAAATTCTCGATATTCGTAATCAGTCATTTTTTTGTTCCGCTTGTCTATCATTCTTATCCGGTCCCATTGTATTCCCTTGTAGTTATCTCTTAAGTGTCAGGGAGAAATGATTCTTCTTCTAAATGGTTTTGCTGAATTACTTCAATATTGTTTTGTGCTCTTTCATCCATATGATGATTTATTTATATCGATACTCAATCGTCATTCAGTTTCTTTTACTCTTTGATGTTTTATCTTCGTTTCGTGCAAAGATCTTTTCGCTCTCGAACTCTCGAATCTTACCTCTCAATTTCGGGCTAATTGAAGAAATTCATGTGTTTCCTGAAGCCAATATTTTATAGCTAGCCTAACCCGCCAAGTCTGAAGAGTTCACTTGAGATCTTGAATCTGAAATGCGTAGCAAGTATCCGCAGTTTTTTCCCTTGATCTTGGTAAGACCCCGAAATTGTTCTCTTTTCTATTCCAGTACATTCATAGTTAGTTTTCATGTCTCAATCTGCAAATCTTGTTGTAATGAATGACCTAGGAATCTTCGACATAAAAGATCTAATTCAGAGAATTCTCAGAAAGTTTTAGGACAAAACTTACTTAGTAGGGGAGAATGTAATAACCCTCAAAATATGTAAAAAACATTTCATATAAAATTGAAAGTGATGGTTTTAATTTAGGGCAATTTTGTAAAGAAGTGAAATGAGTTTTTATTTTTTCCTCTTAATTCATAAAACCGCATCCCCTCCCCTCTCCCGATTAAATGTTTCTCGGTCTAGGGATTTTCCCAAGCATGTATCCTGCTCTATTCTCCCGTCTGAATCCCGCCAAGCTCCAACCCCCCGCTCCTAGCCACAGGAGCCGATTTTGCTGCTGGCCTCCTCCTGGTTTAGGCGTTGACGCTCCTCCTGCCAGGGCCGACAGCTCCTCCTCCTTCCTAAGCAGCCGACGACAACAACTTTCCTCCTATCTCTGGCTAGTGACCCCATCTTCTCTTGACACCAACAACAACTCTCCTCTTTCTTTTATTCAAGGCCAACAATTTTTCTCTCCTCCTATTGGCCGACAACAGTCTCCGCCCTCTACTCCATGGCTCGACATGCCTAATTCCTCCGATTCGTCATCGTTTTGGCCGGGGATTTGCGAGAGAATCACCTAGCGTGGTCTTCCCTCTCCTCTTTGGGCTTGGATTTGGCCTCCTTGGGTTAGGATTTCCTCTTTTCTCCTTATTTCAGATTTTTCTGTCAATCCTATATTGATTTTGTGCCCTAAATTTCATATATTTTGTGATCCAGGCTTGTGCCCCCTTTGTTATCGTGTAACTATTGCGTATTTATGATTTATGACACCGTTCCTCAATTCAGTTGGTGGGATCATGTAAATTCCTCTCCGAATTAAGGTTTTCGTAGCCTAAGCGCCGTAAAGTCTCCTATACCGCGTGGTATTCGTTTTTCTCCTCACTTTTGAGGGAGATAATTTCTCTACTCTCTCGTGCTTTAGATTTTATAAATAATACCCAGTGCTATCATAGTTTTTCCGTCATATTCAATATCAATTATGTTTGTACTTGATTAGATTCAAAATAGGATTTCTGGTTTTTGCTTGCGTCACTTGTCCGCCTCCGTCAAATTCTGCTTCATTCTTAAGACAAGTAGAGATCTTTCTCTCTTGCAATCGTTGAACTTCAATTACTTGGTCTGTTCTTATGATTATATGAATTCACTTTTGGATATTTGATTTGTCAAATAAACTTTAACCTTGAATGTCTATCTAACAAGTTAGTGGTTTATACTTCAATACGTTTGAAATGATGCGACTTTGTGATCATGGATGATTTTATTTCGATGTTCACCTAGATGAATGGATTTCTCTTTTAATGCATAATTCGAAGTACGTTGGATTTTTGGGCATGATTAATAAGTATCATAATGATAAACATTAAGAATTTTATAAATTGTATTAATTGGATTCAGATTTATATGAATTGTATCTCATTTTATGGATGATTGAAAACATATAGTTTTGTGAACATGAGCATTAATTATTTTGAATAATAACTGTTAAGATTTCTTGCTAGCGATTCAATAATTGGTGGTTTATGTCATGCTCGTATCCCTACACACATTTTTACTTGGAAGATATTTATGTCTGAAAATAATTTAATCTAGATGAATATTTGCTATCCCATAATCGTTGCATATCAATTTACCACTGCGTTTTACTTGAAAAACCTTCTTGTCAACAATAATTTAATCCATCAAACCCACAAAGTTCAAAACTCATTTCCTAGTTTTCGGTGTTCTTAAATCTTTTTTCTTATGTCAGTCTAGTTCTAAAACTTGAGTAATATTGTTCCTTTACTTGATTTCCACTTGCCATGTTTATGGACTCTACTCTTGTAAATATAAATCCATAAATTTGCAACAAGTCTTGATATGTTAGAAATCTCTTAAATCATGAATCCCTAAAATCATTAATGTTATAAGCAATTATTGAAATGTAATGTTAGATTGATGTGACGTTTTGACTCAAGTTTCTGTTTGATTGGTAACCGAAACCAATAAATGACCATAAAAACACAATTATTTTGATAAGGCTTGCATTTAGACTCAATAAAATCACATACATCAAATATAAATATTTACATCTTTTACTGAGTACAGTTAATGACATTACATGATCAAATCTATGTTATACTTCAAAGTAGTTTAGTAATTCTAATTATTTTTACTCGTCTCTCTTATTTGTTGTCTTGCTAGTTTTGCTTTATGAAAACTGGTACTCTAATATTTCTGTTTTCTCTGCTCTAATTTTATTTTACTTTGCTCTGTTTATTCCAACATTCTTGGATTTTTCCCTCTTGTTTTGTAATTGCCATAACGTTCGTGACATCGCCGTCAGGTCCTCGAGCCCGTTCTGCATTAATATTCAGGTTCTATAAGCATGAGTAGTATGCATACGAATGTTAAAGGGTTATGAACAAACTTAACATTTTTGTGCATATGAATTTCCACTAGAATATACACCGCTTGCAAATATTAAATTGTATGAGCGGTTTAATATTTTCAAGTGCGTTGACATTATAATCATAATATGCATGACATGTTAAGTGAAATGACCGCTTAACATGACATGCGTATCCATTTATTTGCATTCATATTATAAATAATTGTACAAGTGTTAAGCTAAGAACAACAATAATGATTATACACGCATGATTTTACTATTTATTTGACATCACACATGATCTCATTGTTGCACTTGTATGATCATCACGTAGAGTTGTCTAATAAAAATGTTATAATTATTACATAATTTATGTACCTGACAGTAGCAAATGTGTTAGAATCTCTAGTTTCAAGTTCTCGATATTCGTAATCAGTCTTTTTTTTTTGTTCTGCTCGTCCATCGATCTTATCTGGTCCTCTTGTATCCCCTTGTAGTTAGCTATTAAGTGTTAGCGAGAAATGAGAGTGTTCTTGTAAATGATTCTGCTGAATTACTTTAACGTTTTGTGCTCTTCCATCCATAGGGTGACTGGCTTATATCGATACTCAATCGTCATTCAGTTTCTTTTTATCTTTGATGTTCTATCTTCGTTTCCTGCAAAGATCATTTCGCTCTCTAACTCTTGAATCTTACCTCTCAATTTCGGGCTAATTGAAGAAATTCCGGTGTTTTCTGAAGCCAATCTTTAATATCTGTCCAAACTTGCCAAGTCTGAAGAGCTCACTCGAGAACTTGAATCTGACATGCATAACAAGTATCCGTAGTTTTTTTCACTTGATCTTGGTAAGCCCCCAAACTTGTTTTCTTTTCTATTCCAGTACATTTATAGTTAGTTTTCATGTTTCAATTCACAAATCTTATTGTAATGAATGACATCTGAATCTTCGTCATAAGAGACCCCATTCAGAGAATTATCAAAAAGTTTCGGGACAAAATTTTCTAAGTAGGGGAAAATGTAACTCTCAAAATATGTAAAAAAAGGATTTCAAATCAAATTGAAAGTGAGGGTTTTAATTTAGGGCAATTTTGTAAATAAGTGAAATGAGTTTTTATTTTTCCCTCTTAACTCATAAAGCCGCAGCCCTCCCCTATCCCGAATAAATGTTTCTCGGTCTTAGGGCTTTTCCCTAGCCTGTATTGCACTCTATTCTCCCGTACCGATACTGCCAAGCTGCAACCCCCCCGCTCCCAACCGCAGGAGCCGATCTCGGTGCTCACCTCCTCCTACTCCAGGCGTCGACGCTCTTCCTTCCAGGGCCGACAAATGCTCCGTCTCCTCCCCAAGCAGCCGACGACAACTACTTTCCTCCTTCTTTCTTTGGCCGGTGACACTATCTTCTGCAGGCGCTAACAACAACTCTCCCCTTTCTTCTATTCAAGGCCAGCAATTTTTCTCTCCTCCTAGTGTCCGACAACAGTCTCCTCCCTCCACTCGAAGGATCGACATGCCTAATTCCTCCGATTCCTTGTCGTTTTGGTCGGGGATTTGCGAGAGAATCGCCTATGGTGTTCTTCTCTCTCCTCCTTGGGCTCAGAGTTGGCCTTTTTGGGTAGGGATTTCCTCTTTTCCCCTTATTTCAGATTTTTTCTGTCAATCCTATATTGATTTTGTGCCCTAAATTTCATATATTTTATGATCCAAGCTTGTGCCCCCTTTATTATCGTCTAACTATTGCGTATTTCTGATTTATTGCGCCCCTCCTCAATTCAGTTCGGTAGCGCCATGTGCCACAGACCGGTATTCTGACTCAACAGATGAGCAAGAGACAACATTATGTTTCTTGCTTTTCTAGGAAATAAGATTGTCACGATAGAAAGTGCACATCCTTGAAGTAGACCATCGATCAATTGGGGAACTAGCATAGTCAGAATCCGTGTAGCATGTGAGATCGGGGGACAGAGATGAACAATAGAAAAGCCCGAGGCCAGGAGATCCCTTCAGGTAGTGGAGGATCCGAAACGCTGCATCAAGGTGAGAAGTCCGTAAAGCATGCATGAATTGACTGACCACACTCACAGTAAAACTAGTGTCGAGGCTAGTGTTGGTCAAGTAGATAAGTCTGTTAACAAGACGCTGGTATCTTCCCGTCTCCGGGAGAGGATCTCCAGATTTGGTGTGTAATTGATGGTTTGGATCCATGGGTGTAGACACAGGAGAGCACCCAAGAAGGCCAGTATCACTTAAAAGGTCTAGTGTATACTTGTGCTTAGACAAAGAGATCCCCTGCTGAGATCTGACAACCTCAATACCGAAAAAGTACTTCAAAGGCCTCAAATCTTCCACTTCAAATTCCTTCTGAAGAACCCCCTTGATCTGATGTATCTCCGAGCTATCGTCACCGGTAAGAATGATATCATCCACATAGACAAGAATAATAACCTTACGACCAACCACAGCAGTCTGAATAAAGCACGTGTGGTCGGCATGACATTTGGTGAACCCACTCTGAAGCACAACAGTACCGAACCGCTCAAACCACGCACGAGGAGACTACTTCAGCCCATACAAGGACTTCTGCAAAAGGAAAACACGACCCAAATACTCCCCCTGAAGCTTGTATCCGGGGGGCAGATCCATATAAACTTCCTCAGCAAGATCTCCATTGAGGAATACATTCTTCACGTCAATCTGATGAAGAGGACACCCATGGCAGACTGCGAGAGAGACAAGTAGACGAATAATAGATAGCTTGGACACCGGGGCAAAGGTCAAGTCGTAATCTCCAGGAGTCTGAGTGAAGCCCTTCACGACAAGACGAGCCTTGTAGCGGTCAAGAGAACCATCGACATTCTACTTGACGGTATAAACCAAACGACAACCAACAGTTTTCCGACCTGCAGGAAGAGGGACCAAACGCCAGGTGCCCTCCTTCTGTAGTGCGAACATCTCATCCTCCATGATCGCCACCCACTCAGTGTGCTGGAACGCCTCAGTCATCGAACTCAGAACTCTGATCTGGTTGGTAGCAGTCAGGAAAGCTCGGTGACCTTGAGAAGGACGCTGGTAGGACACATAGCTTGCCACAAGATGGTCCGTAACACAAGAACATTTACCCTTGCGAAGTGCAATGGGTGAGTCAGAGGAGGAAAGAACATCACGTGCTAGTGGAAGTGTAATGGGCAAGCTTGGGAACATGAAGAACTGAACCTAAGGAGAAGGAGGGAGACAAGGGAACTCTCCCCCAGTGAAGAACAAACATGTCTCACAAGTTATGTGATCAGTGGCCCTAGAGTCAATCACCCAGGGAAAGGAATACTCCTCTTGAGTGACATGGAAGGCTGTCAGGGTACTTGACGCAGACGCTGAAGTCGACGAGAACGACGAGGAGGCAGACAACTGATGAGCAGGAGGAGGCTGGTGCGAAGTCTGAAACGGGGACTACATCTGGAGCTGAGACTGAAGCTGCTGCACTTGAGCCATAAGCTGACTCCAGTCGGCGGAAGGGGCCCCAGACGGGGCATTTGAATCAGGTTGAACGCCAAAGTCGGAAGAAGTAACGGCAACAACACGAGTGGTGGTGGACTGCTGGCGCTGGTGAGGAAAGAGCAGCCAACATCATGCCTTCTCATGACCATTCCGTAGTCAGTGCTGGCACTGAACAAAGGCAAATGGGCTGCCCCCCCCCCTCCCCGCAACCTTTAGAGGTAGTAGAACGCCCCATCGCACAGAAGAAGTATGACCGAAAGCAAGGGCCATTTGGCCTGGTAGAGGAACAAAAGCTGGAACTTATGATACATCGGTCAGGGGGGCACGACGTTCATGCTCCTCCACCATGGAATAAGCATCCAATATATCAGGATGTGGATTCATGCTGACAATCTAAACCCGAATCTGCATAAACTCGGGCCGTAACCCGATTAGGAACTGGTAGGTCTCCCGCTTCTCCTGCCTCCGCTTGACAACAAGCAAATCTTATGGATATGGAAAAACACTAAGTGGCTCGAGGTCAGAAAGCTCCTGGAATCGCTCAGAGAGAAATGTAAAATACTCATGCACCGAACGATCCCCCTGACGAGTAGTAGAAATCTCTTGGAAAACAGAGTAAATCCGCATATCAACGCGTGTTTGACCGTAAGTACGGGTCAATGCAGCCCAAAACGACAACATAGAGTTGAAACGCATGAATTGCTCGTAAATGCGGGGCTCCATGGAGTATTGAAGCCACCCGAGAATCTTGAAATTTTCCGTGCGTCATTGTAGAATAACCTTTTCATCGAAAGGATGGAGAACACCATTTGGTTCAAGCTAATCTAGCTTGTCATGTCCGACAAGATGGACATGCACGAAGTTGGACCAAGCGATAAAATTCTTTTCATTAAGAAGGGTGGTGATGATGCGCCGAGCAAAGACATCAGTCGAAACAAGAGGTGAGGAATCCATAATATGAGAACAAGAGAACTCCCAAAAGAAACAAAAAACTCCAACGGAGAAAATACTAAGAAACTCTCAAACGCAAGATAGAAATCCCATCCCAAAAAAGGGAAGACCGTAGATCACAGATTCAGGTCATGAGAAGAAAAGAAAGGGGAAACGAGGGGGAAACACCAAGCACAGCCGACAAAAAAGAAGCCCTGAGAGAAACTGTTGTATCGACAAAGAAGGGAGTGCATGAGAGGAGGGCGGTCAGAGCAACGCGTGAGGAGCGGGATCGACGATGCTGGAGACGCGGGAGAAGCGGCGGCCTCATATCGACACGGTGGAGGAAGACGCGAGATCAGCTCGGCGAGGCAAGGCGGGATCGGCTCGGCGAGGCGGGAGACGTCGCAGGTCGGCGAGGCGGGATGCGGTTTCGGCGATGCGGGATGCAGTTCAGAGATTTGGGATCAGGAGAGAGGGTTTCCTCTGATACCAAATTGAATGAGAGAAAATTAGATTGATTATATTCTTCCACCATCGGGGGATATAATAGGAGATTCAAATACAAATAAAGGTAACCCGCAATGTGGGACTAAACCCATTCCAGAAAATATGTTGATAAACCAGAAAATACGACAATATAAAATCTTATAGTTCTTGTGAACATGACCATTAATTATTTTGAATGATAAATGTTAAGATTCTTTGCTAGCGATTAAATGATTGATGATTTATGTCATGCTCGTATCCGTACACAAATTTTTATTTAAAAATTTTTTGTCTGAAAATGATTTAATTTAGATGAATATTTGCTCTCAGGATCGTTGCATGTCAACTTACCCTTGCTTTTTACTTGAAAACCTTCTTGACAATGATATTTTAATCCCTCGAACCTGCAAAGTTCAAAACTCATTTTCTAGTTTTCGGTATTATCAAATCTTTCTTCTTATGTCTGTCTAGTTTTAAAACTTGAGTAATATTGTCTCTTTACTTGATTCCCACTTTTTATGTTTATGGACTCTACTCTTGTACATATGAATCGCTAAATTTGTAACATGTCTCGATATGTTAGGAATCTCTCCTAAATCATGAATCCCTAATGTCATTAATGTTATAAGCAATCATTGAAAGATAGTGTTAAATTGATGTGATGCTTTGACTTGAGTTTACGCTTGATTGGTAACGGAAACCAATAAATGACCATAACAAACACAATTATTTTGATAAGCCTTGCATTTACACTCATTAAAATCACATGCATCAAATAAAAACACCCACACATTTCACTGAGTACAGTTAATGACATTACATGATCAAATCTATGCTATACTGCAGAGTAGTTTAGTAATTCTAATTATTTTTACTTGTCTCACTTATTTGATATCTTGCTAGCTTTGCTTCATGAAAACTGCTACTCTTATATTTCTGTTTTCTCTGCTCTTTCATTTTTCTACTTTGCTTTATTTATTGCAACATTCTAAGGCTTTTCCCTCTTGTTTTGAGCGTCCGTGACAGTACCGCCAGGTTCTCGAGCCCGATCTGTATTAAGTTTCAGGTTCTATGTTTACATTTCATTTTCTTTACTATTAGATGTTCCTTTTATGTAATAATAATGATCAGTAAATCTTGGACAATTGCTAGACTATATTATATGCACAAGAATTTAACATCATTTGCATGTTCATTTATCTAAAATTGACCTTGCATGAAAATCTCTATCAAAACTTGTATCATGAGTTTTATTAAAATTTATGTGCATCTGTTTCACACTAGCATGTTTTAAAGCTTGCGCATAAAAATAAACAGTTTTCCTTCAAATTAATTATTTTAAAACTATTTTCTATTTTCTCTGCATCCGCCTTAACAGATATGGTTTTCTTTCCGCCCATGCCTGTGACATCACGACCTGCCTGAAACGCACTCTGACTTTCGTTGAGACGGGTCGTGACAATTTATTAGTCATCTAAATCCTTCAAATCATTAAAGATAATTTATTGTCAGCGGTTCAGTCGGGTCTTAAAATTGTAAATTTATTCCAATTAAATGAAATCATACTTATGCACATACATGAAATAATTTTTATATTAAAATAAGATTGTTGAAAAGAAAGTAAAACTTAAATTAAACAAAAGGAGACTCCCATATATATATTTACACGGGATTACAAGACACGCCGTAATACCGGACACCATAAAACGTAAAAAACATAAAAAGTTAAAACCAAAGATATTCCAACTCTCCCCCTCAAATTGGTCGTGTAGTGTTTGTTATGCCCAACTTGCCCAATATTATGTCAAACGAGTTCTGACTCAACCCTTTCGTAAGCACATCTGTAAAATGCTGATTTGATAGAACAAATGGGGCACTCACAATCCCCCTAACTATGTTTTCGTTGATGAAGTGTTTGTCGATCTCCACTTGTTTGGTGCGTTCGTATTGAAGCAGATTGTGGGCGATGCTGATAGCATTTTTATTATCACAATAAATTCTGATTGGATCATCACACTTCACGCCAAGGTCATTCATGACCGACTGAATCCACAACCCTTCACATATCTCCTGTGCCATAAGACGAAACTCTGCCTCTGTGCTGGATCTGGCCACAACATGTTGTTTCGTGCTCCTCCAGGCCGTCAAATTTCCCCCAACAAGCGAGCAATACCCTGATGTTGACCTCCGGTCATCAACTGAATCTGCCAAGTCCACATCAGTATAGACCTATATGGTCAATGCCTCGTTGGGTGAGAACAGAATGCCCTTGCCCGAAGAAGACCTGAGGTACCTCAGGACCCTGTACGCAACATACAGATGATGAGATCTATGTGAGTGCATGTACTGACTAAGGACCCCCACAACATAAGATATATCCAGAAGAGTGTGAGATAGATAGATAAGCTTTCCCACCAGTCGTTAGGATCCTAGTATGCCATCAACAACATCTCCTCCTTCCCTTCCTAGTTTGTGATTGACCACAATTGGTGTATCTGTCGGATTGCACTAAAGCACTCAAGTTGTCTCAAGCAAGTCAAGAACATACTTCCTTTGAGATATAAAGATCCCATGTTTGGATCTGGCTATCTCAATGTCAAGAAAATACTTGAGGGGACCAAGGTCATTCTCTTCAAATTCCTTAGCTAATATAAACATTAGAAGTTCAACCTCGTCCGTATCATCACCGGTATTACTATATCATCCACATAGACAATAAGAGCAACCACTTTACCCTCCCTATGTTTCAAAAATAAGTTGTGATCAACATTACTCTGTTTGTATCAGAAAGAAATCATAGCCCGGTGAAATCTCCCAAACCATGCACGTGGAGATTGCTTTAGACCATACAGAGCTTTCTTGAACTTGCAAACTTTCCCTGTCGACCCTTCTTGATTAACACCAGGAGGCAGGGACATATAGACTTCCTCCTCAAGATCACCGTGGAGAAATGCGTTATTCACATCCAACTGAAGGAGACTCCATCCTTTACACACAACACATGAAAGCAAGATCCTGATAGAGTTCATTTTCACAACCACCGTAAATGTCTCCTGATAGTCGATGTTAGCTGTTTGCGTATAACCTCTAGTCACCAATCTGGCTTTGTATCGTTCCACATGGATTTGATAGTTTTGCTTCACAAAGAAAACCCACTTGCATCCAACAACCGTCTTTCCCTTAGGAAGATGAACAAGCTCCCAAGTATGATTTTTGTCAAGGGATCCCATTTTCTCCAACATGCCTGTCTTCCACTCGTTATGCTCAAGTGCTTCCTGCCAAGACTGTGGAATAGAAATGAAGGCCAAGTGGGTGACAAATACTCTATGTGTAAGAGACAAGGAGTCATAAGACACAAAATGAGAGAGGAGATGTTGGGTAGAAGCAGAACTGCCTCCATTAGTACCTAACGATGGATCCGGTGATGACACAAGTTGAATAGCAAGAGTCTGAGTGTTCGTGCCCCTCATACGACGCGTGTAGACCTACAGTAGAGGAGGAATCAACGGGTTCCCAGAAGTAAGTGAGGGCACTAGAGTAGGGACGAGAGGTGACATCATAGATGGAGTAGTGGACGGAGGAGGCAATATAGATGGAGGAGGAATATGCAGAGGAACAGGAGGGGAACTCACTTCCGTATCAATAGTCTCCTCCTGAAGAGAGGTCCCATAATAGGCTTCCGACTCTCAGAAGGTGACATCCATAGTAACGAATATCCACTTGGTAGCAGGATGAAAGCACTTGTAGCCTTTCTGAGTAGGGGAGTAGCCAATAAACACACTTCAAGACACAGAGATCAAGTTTGGTCTTAGCATGAGTGTGGACAAAACATACACATCCAAAGACACGAGTAGATAGAGAAGTGGGATGGACCCCTAGAGTGATAAGAGGGGTGTAAAACCCAAGAACCCGCATAGGAAGACGATTGATGAGGTAGACGACAGTGAGAACAACATCACCCAGTAATACTTTGGGAGATGCATCCGAAAGAGACATCTAGCCACCACAAGGAGGTGTCGTTTCTTGCGCTCCGCTACCTTATTCTGAGCAGGGTGTAAACATATGAGGTTTGATGAATGATACTCAGGTCACTCAGATAGTTCCTAAGACGGACATCAATGTACTCACGATCATTATTACTGCACAATATTTTAACGACAACACCATATTGAGCATTGATCATCTTATGAAAGCGTTGAAAAACAGAGAATACCCCGCTTTTATGTTTCATTAAACCAAGGTACAACGAGAGTAACAATAAATAAAATAAGCAAATCATAAAGAACCAGAAATTGAAGCAGTAGGGTTAGGGCCCAAATATCAGTATGAATGACAACAAACAAAATTGAGTTATGAGGAGACATAAGAGGAAGGGTATTACGTTGATGTTTAGCCAGTTCACACACATCACAATGAAAAACATTAAAAAATTAGAAGACATAGTAAGAAGTAACAACTTCGTAATAACGACTGGGGGATGTACTAGCCGACAATGTCAGGAATCCAACTCAGAGGGACGAGAAGCAAGAAGAGCTTTGGGAGGCCGAGCGATGCCGGATGAGGTGGAGGCAGAGGGGTTGAATACATAGAGCTCGTTGCACAGTCTACCAGAGCTAATCACCGTCCCCGTCTTCAGGTCCTGAAAAATGCAAGAGGTGGGAAAGAACGTCATAGAGCAATTCATAGAGTTAGACAAAAGATTGCGTGTGAAAGCAGGAACGTGAAGAACAAATGAGAGAGTAAGGGAGGAGCATGAAATAGATCCTTTCCCAGCGATGGGAGATAACGATCCATAGCAATGTTCACTTTGTCCCTGCCAGACACCGGGGTGTAAGACACAAAACCTGTGACAGATCCTGTCATGTTATCTGTAGCCCCGGAATCAATGATCCACTGATTAGATAGGTGAGAGAAAGCAGAGTGAGCACTTGCTGGGTCCTGGTGAGCACACAAAGAGGTGGCAGAACTAGACGTCTTAGCAGGAGGTCCGCGCATCATCCATCGGAAAGCCGGAATTTCTTCAGCTGAAAGAGTGGGGGGGGGGGGTCCCGCATTGGAATCCAGAGAATGATGAACCGAGGTTTCTCCACAGCGTCTGACAAGTGGGCTAATCTGGGCAGAGAGGTCCAGTGCTGTGAGCGACCACCTCCGCGGCCACCACGAGGTGCAGGGCCGCCACGTGGGGGAAAACCATGGGGCTTGATGTAGGTATCTCTAGTATGGAGGGCCTTCGCGCAATAGTCACAGACTAGATGATCTTTCTCCGCAGACCTAAATCTCATGTCACGAGCAAGACGAGCACCAGGTTGAGAAAGAGTAACAAGTGCAGATACCTCGGTAGATGAGTCTGAAAGAAGAGTCTGGTGGCGGTGGAATTCCTGTTGGACAAGGCCGTACACCTCGGGCTAAGAAGGAAGAGGGGAGCTGCAAGGATCTGAATACAGATTGTGTCGAAATCCCGATGTAAGCCGTGAAGGAACTCAAAGATGCGATTGTGTTCTTCTCTTGCTCGGACCAACACCTCATCTTTTCATCTTCGGGAGACAAAGGGGTCAGAGAATCAAAATGATCGTAGTCCTGATATAGTTGAGTGAACTCCAAGTAGTAAGCTGAGGGTGGACGATCACCTTGTCGCAAGAGGAACAACCGTCGACGCAGTTGGTAGATCTAAGCTGCATTGCCTTGACACGAGTAAGTAGTCTCCGCGCGCTTCCAAATATCCGCTGTAATATCCAAGAACAGATATTTCTGAGTGATGGGCTTCGTCATAGAATTAAACAGCTACGACATCACCAGAGAGTTCTCAGACTCCCACTGAAGCCACTCAGGAGAGTCAGACGGAGGAGACTTCATCGTGCCATTTACATAACTAAACAACTAGCGGCTTTTGAGGGCAAAAATGATAGAGCGAGCCCACGGGAGGAAATTGGAACATCCAATTTCATAGTGGTGATTTGAGGAGTGCCATGGCCGGAGGGAACACGACAAGATCCAACGGAAGCCGGAGTAGGAGAAGCCGCTCCACCGAAAGACATGATGGTAGAGGAATCACTTCCCGACATAAGGAAACCCTGAATAGAAATCAAGAATACCCTAAAAAATTCACAATACAGAACAAAGGAGGGATGCCCTCATAGAAAAGGGGAAGAACACACATGCCCAAAGAGGGGCAAGGAGATCATAAAGGGACCGCCGGAAAAAAGGAGATCGGAAAAGCATGTGCCCGACGGCCCTAAAGCACGGGGGTGGGGGGGGGGTGGGGGGGGTGATGGAGTCGGAGGTGTGGTCACGGGATATGCGGCCGCCGACCCTGGCGATCGGAGGGGCGAAGCGGATCGAGCACGGAAGGGCGATCGGCGGGACGAAGCGGACTAGATCGAGCGCGACTTTTTTGAACCCCGTGGATACAGTTCTGGATACAGTTCTGGATACAGTTCTGATACCATGTTGAGGAGAAAGTAAAACTTAGATTAAACAAATGGAGACTCCCGTATGTATATATACACGAGATTACAAGACACGCCCTA
Organism: Platanthera guangdongensis; assembly: GCA_039583875.1. NCBI lineage: Eukaryota > Viridiplantae > Streptophyta > Magnoliopsida > Asparagales > Orchidaceae > Platanthera > Platanthera guangdongensis. Next base: position 170,002,641 of record CM077162.1, read on the forward strand.
ATACCGGACAACATAAAATGTAAAAAACATAAAATGGTAAAACCAAAGATATTCCAACAAACATTACAGGTAATATTGAAAAATATAGAAAAAATAAATAAATTAATGATGTAAAACTCACAATAATCTTTTCTTTGCCCTTTTCATTCTTATGGTCTTCATCACCTTTATCCTTCTTTGTCATCCCTCGTATGATGAAATTTGGTATAAATTTCTTGAACTGCTAAGGATTTATCCATAGTATCTGTAATTGTAGGAATATTTCTCAACTACGTTATACATGCTGCGTCATAAAATTGCAGTCTACATTGACACCAAAGGATGATAACATGGCTTTTCAGGAGTTGTCGGGGAAGAAATTATTAGGCGATGACAATTCAATGTTTATTTAGGAAAATTCTCCTTTCAAAATCCTCACAAATAATATGCATATAATTTTATTAAATCAAGAAAGAATTCCACAAAATTATTAGGACCAATCATAAGGAACAACCATGAAGATGGCCTCAATTCAATGCACCAACTTTATTTAACGAGACACAATTATTACCAAAATTAGCTCAAAAAAATTCTCCGAACATAACTAGGAGAGGAAACAAAACTTCAAAATGAACCGGTAGCTCACAAATGAAAGGCCGATAATACGGGGTCACGACAACAGTGATACCACTGTGGAAGACAAAGCAGACAACAAAAAATGCGCTGTGGAAAACTTGCGCTGGGCGATTGAAGACGAAACTGTTCAAGATAAAATTGAATGCTGAATTAAAATTCTATGTAATCACAGTTATAAAAGGATGTTAGAACAATGTACAAAAATATTGCTATGAATGGATTACTCTTTTATCATTTCTTCCTGTTTTCGCTCTTCGATTTTCCTCTATGTATGCATCCATGAATTTCTAACAGTGGTATCAGAGCTGTAGTTTCCTGCAGAACTACATCCATTGGAAATTATGAGCTCATCATCTACCCTTCCAGCTTCACACTCACATCATGCTGCTCCTATCTTTAATGGAGAAATGTATGAGCATTGAGAAATCACGATGGAAACCCTGTTTAACTCTCAGGATCCTTGAGATATTGTCTAACTTGGACCACAATCGGCAGCCACGACAAAAGGAGAATCAACAATAATACCCAAGGAAGAAAAAAATAAAAAACTCTTGGCTTGGATCCTCCAACATTGTCATGCCAACCATATTACCATGATCATGGGAGCAAAGATCCAAACAAGCTTGGGAATCCTTAAGGAAGTATTTTAAGGTGACAAAGGTAATTTTAATTCAACGTCAAAATTTAAATGCCAATTTGTGCCACTACAATGAAAAGAAGAAACAATTTTTTATTACATTCCACACATCACTTCTATCACCAATCAATTAAGATTAGGGGCACCTTCCCGAATAAGAGGTTGTCTTAAAATTTTGAGAGTCTTCCAGCATACAAACATATTGCTTCAGCCATGAAGAAAGCAATGAGAGTGTCTTGATGGGAAAATCAATATTTTTCACCCTTGGATGAAGCTTAGACAAAGATGCACTTTGGAAGACAAAAATGAAAAACAAAACAAATCTCAATTACCTCAAAAGAACATTCAGAAAAAGGCAACTCCATGGAATCTAAACGCAAAGGTCAAGCAAAATGAAAAAGGTGGAAGTACAAGACCGTTGTTCTGTACTTTGTGCAAAACAACGAACCATGGTACATCAAAATGCATCCACAAGTGCAGACGGTGTAAAAAGCCAACCCATTTCGAAAAAGATTGTTAGTTCAAGACCAAAAAAGAAATAAAGTTTATAGAAACTACCAAGGCCACATAAGAGAAGATGCTTTTGACCACAACAAATCCTCTCCAGATAAAGAAGATGACTCGATCTGGTATGTTGATCCAGGCTACTCATCACATATGACAAATGATAAGTCGTTATTTAAATCTCCAAATAAGTCGTTATAATAAAACAAAAGATAATGAATTGAACTTGAAAGAGTTAAGTAAATTACAGAAGTATAAGAATATAACGTTTTATCATAAAATTCAAGTATCAGAGGTAAAAAATGTTCTAAATAAGATGAAAAATGAAATGACGGTTGGGTCAGATGATATGCCCATCTAAGTATGGAAATGTCTAGAAAATGAAAGAATTTTGTGCCTTACATGTTTTTTCAATAAGACATTAAAGTCAAAGAGGATGCCAGACCATTGGAGAGAAATTATCTTGGTACCTTTGTATAAGAATAAAATGGATATATAAAATTAGGTTAATTACAGAGGAATTAAATTGATGAGTCATATCATGAAACATTGAGAACGAGTAATATAAAGAAGATTAAGACGAGTGACTAATTTCTCGGAGAATCAATTTGGATTCATGTCAGGGAGGTCGACCATGGAAGCTATACATCTCTTGAGAAGACTCATTGACAACTATCGAGAAAGAAAACAAGATTTACATATGTTGTTTATTGATCTTGAGAAGGCTTATAGAGTTTCAAGACAGATCTTATGTAGTCTTAGAATAAAAAGGTGTAAATATATCATATATTGACACAATCAAAGATATGCATACAAATTCAGTGAGAAGGGTAAGGATATCTGGAGGATTAACAACAAAATTCCCTATCACTGTTGACTTACATCATGGTTCAGCTTTAAACCCTTATCTCTTTACCTTTATCTTAGATGAGCTCACTAGACATATCCAACAAGCAAAACCTTGGTGTTTATTATTTGCGGATGATATCGTTTTGGTTGATGAGATGCGCAAGGGTGTAAACGCAAAACTTGAATCTTGGCGAGATACTTTAGAAAAGAAGGGTTTTAGGTTGAGCAGGGCAAAGACATAGTATATGGAGCTTAAATTTAGCAGTACAAGAAGGACAGATGACTTCGTTATTAAGTTGAGTGATTAGAATATTTCTCGTAGTGAGTGTTTTAAATATCTTGGATCGACAGTTGAAAAAGACGGAGGTATTGATAAAGATGTGACACAGAATCCAAGCGGGTTGGTTGAAGTGAAGAGGCGCGTCAGGGATCTTATGTGATCTCTAAGTACCTCTAAAACTTAAGGGCAAGTTTTACCGTACTACAATTAGACCCGCGATGCTCTGTGGTTCTGAGTGTTGTGCAGTGAATTGTGTACATGAGCAAAAAATAGGAGTTGCGAAGATGAGAATGCTTAGGTGGATGTGTGGACACACGAGATTGGATAAAATTGAGGATGAAAGTATCAGGGATAAGGCAGGGGTAACACCAATTATAGAGAAGATGCGAGAAGCTCGTCTAAGATAGTTTGAACACGTACAAAGGAGACCATTAGAGGCACCTGTTAGGCGTTGTGAGAGTCTAGTCACTAGGCATGTTAAACGAGGGAGAGGTAGACTAATAAAGACTTGGAATGAAACTGTAAAGTAAGACATGATGTACTTAGGCATCAGTGAGATTATGACAAAAGATATGGCAGAATGGAGAAAAAGGATCCATATAGCCGACCCCACTATAGTGGGATAAAGGCTTGAGTGCTGTTTGTTGTTGTTTATATATATAGAGAGAAATAACAAGTCATGAGCAGGCAACTGAAAACTTATTTCTTCAGAATAAAATTTATAATAATAATGTTAGAAATGCCCATGTAAAGAGCCCATTATTGGGCCCATTTTTATTGTTTTTCCTTCTCCTCTTCTTAGTCCCACATCTTGTATAAGATTTCTTCTCACCTTCTCTCTCCTATATATTTGTATTCCCTCATTGTATTTGGCAACACAAGCAATACATACAAGTTTTGAGCTCTTTCTACATGGCATCAGAGCCAGGTTCCGATCACCAACAGTTTCCCTCTTTCTAACCGCTCAGACCGCCACCCTCTCCTGTTCGCAACTTGTTCTACAGACTATCCCTCTCTACCCGCTTTCTATCCGCGGGTAGTCCCTCGGTTCTTCTCGCCGGTCTCCCGACAGTCTTCTCTCTTCTAACTGCACTAGTTCTCTCCTGGCCTCCTCCCTCCCTCTGGCTCTCTTTTTATAGCTCTCCACTCTCTGTCAAGTGGGCCCTGCCTTCTCTCGCTAGTCGCTCGGTCATCCCGCGCTAGCTGCTGCCCGGTCTTGCCGCTCGAGTTCTGCTATTCGCGACCTTTTCTTCCCGTGCTAGCCGTTGCTTGGTCTTGCCGCTCGAGTTCTCCTACTTGCGGCCTTTTGTTCCCGCGCTAGCCACTGCCCGGTCTTACCGCTCGAGTTCTCCTACTCGCGACTCTTTCTTCTCGCGGCTTCTCCTAACTGCGGCCTTCTCTTTGCCGCTCGAGTTCTCCTACTCGCGGCCCTTTCTTCTCGCGACTTCTCCTTCTCGCTGGTTCTCCTTGCCGCTCGAGTGCCTTCTCCCTTTGTCTTCCTACGCGGTCTCTCCTTTCCTGCTGCGACCTCTCTTGTCGCTCTTTCTCTGGTCGCTTGTGTGCTCACTGTGACCGTGCGGTTTGTTTCTCCGCACTTAGGTTGTGGCCTCCCATTCTCTCTCTTGCTCTCAGCTGCTCTTGTCACTTTGACTACCCACTGCGGCCTCTCGTGTAACCGCGCTGGCTTGTCGTGCAAGAGTGCTCTCCCGCGCAACCTCTTTAACCCGCGGCGTCCTCATCAACCCGCAACGACCTCTTCAAACTGCAGCGCCCTTTCCTGCTCACTGCGGCCTCTCCGGTCTCTATGAACTTCTCCGTTGATTCCACCGGCCAGGCGTCTAATCCCTCTGCAGACCGCCTGACTAACCCCTTTGCAGACTGCCCGGCTCCTCCTCTTGACCTCCGCGATGAGCTGCGGATCACCACCATTTCCCTGTCTGGAAAGAAGAATTTCATCCGATGGGTGCACTCGGTCCACCGAGTTCTTCAGGCCAAAGGCCTTGTGCTTCATCTCACTCAGGGACCTCCTTCTCCTCCCACCGACGACTGGCTGCGCATCGACGGTTGCGTTCAGACGTGGCTCCTCAATTCCCTGGAGGGTAAGCCCTACCAGATGGTCATGTATCATGAGACGGCCAACGCTATATGGATGAGCTCCACTCCTTATACTCGGTCAAGGACAGCCTTCGGCACCTCTATGACATTATTACCGATCTTCAGGCTCTCGACGCTGGCGGAACTGCGGGCATGACCTCATTTGTTGCCCGTGCTAAGACTCTTGCGGAGGCCTGGATCCAGCATCAGCCATCTACCACTGATCTTGCTTCTCAGTGAGCTCAAAAGGAGGCCTCCTGCATTGCTATGATGATTGCTCGTTTCCCTCCACACCTTCAGAGTATCCGGGATCAGGTTCTGGCTTTGGCCACTACTCCTTCCTTATCTGATGTTTGCTCTATGCTCTTTCGAGTGTCACCTCCCCCGGATACTCGTACACCCTCCTCTCCAGCTCTTCTCCAGCAGAACCTTCCCCCCTTACTTTCCCCACCGACTTCTGCTGGTGGTGGACGTTCGAGCTCCCGCGGAAGGGGACGTGGTGGTCGCGGTCGCACAAAGTGTTCCTATTGCGCCGGGGCGGCTACACTGAGACAGTTTACTATAAGAAACATGATTACCCTCCTCGTCCTACTGCTGCTCTTGCAGCTGACGACTCCTCTGCCACAAGTACCGGCCTTGAGGCCGTTCGCCTCCAGCTACAACAACTACATGGGCTGCTCAATCCTCCATCTGCTTCTGTTGCCTCCACCTCCACTGCAGGTATTGCATGTTTTTCCTCCAGTCCGCGCTGGATCTTGGACTCGTGTGTCACTCATCACATCACCTCGCAGCGGACGCCCAAGTACTCGTATGCTCCTCATCCGAAGTGTATCACCGTGGCTAATGGGGCGGCTGTTCCTGTCTCCGGCTGCGCTGACCTCTCCCTCAACCCCTCCATCTCTCTTCGCTTGGCTCTTTATGTTCCGGGCTCCCCGTTTAATATACTTTCTGTTGGTCGTCTTACTAATGATATGGATTGTTGTGTTACATTCACCTATTCTGCTTTTTTGATACAGGATCGACAGACGCGGATTACCATTGGTAGGGGTCGACTACAAAAAGGGCTCTACCTTCTCGATGCCTCTCCTACCGTCCTCTCCTCCATCTCCTCCGTTGACTGACATCGCCGTCTTGGGCATGCTCCTCTGCCGGTCCTCCAGAAGGCGCTTCCTGATGTATCTCTTCCTCTCTTTCAGTATATTTCATGTATTTTCGGCAAGCAACCACATTCTTCCTTTCCCGCACATTGTACTCGGATATCGACTCCTTTTGATTTACTCCACTCCGATGTTTGGGGTCCTTTCAAAATTACTAGTATTTCTGATTATCGCTACTTTATCACTTTTATTGGTGATTGCTCTCGCACGACGTAGCTTTACTTACTTCGTGATCGCTCCGAACTTTCTCGCTTGTTTTGGGCTTTTGTGTTAGAGACTCGTACGCAATTCTCTACTACCATAAAAATGTTGCGTACCAATAATGTTCATAAGTACACTATCCACAAATTTGCAAATATGTGCGTGAAGTTCGGTATTATTCATCAGACATCCTGTGCTTACACCCCACAGCAAAACGGTATTGCCGAACGGAAGAACCGACACCTGCTCGACGTTGCCCGGTCCCTCATGCTTCACATGTATGTTCCCAAAGTCTACTGGAACTTTGCGGTCTCTACTGCTTGTTTCCTCATCAACCGTCTCCCTTCCTCTGTTCTGCACCATGCCACTCCGTTCAGCCTCCTATTTCCCTCCGCTCCGACCTTCCCTCTCACACCCAGGGTCTTTGGCTGCACCTGCTTCATCCACCTTCTGGGTTCGTCCACGGACAAGTTAGATCCCCAGGCGGCTAAACACATTTTCGTCGGATATTCCCGTACTCAGAAGGGCTATATGTGTTATTCTCCGGTTACCCGGAAGGTCTCCGTGTCCGCTGATGTTACCTTCCGGGAGGATCAACCTTTCTTCTCTCCTCATCTATCACTGACCCCACTACCACCATCCCTCCCATGACCTGTCATCCCCGTTACTACACCTCTGCCACCGGTCCCACCTGCTCCGGCTCCTGCGCCCTCCCGGCCGCCTGTTATCCATGTCTACACTCGTCACCCTTCTGGTTCCGTTGCCCCTCTGCAGTCGGCCTCGACCTCGGCTACTCCGCGCCCTGCTGATCAGGTACCGACCTCCACTGCTCATCCTCTGACAAACTATGTCTCCTTGCATCTCCTTTCTCCTCACCTTCACACATTTGCTACTTCTCTTTCCTCGGTTTCGGTCCCTAACTCTATGCAGGAGGTGCTCCAACATCCTGGTTGGCGGGCTGTCATGGAGGAGGAAGTGATTGCTCTTTAGGCCAACCAGACATGGACTCTCGTACCCCTTTCTTCGGGTCAGAAACCGGTTGGGTGTAAGTGGGTCTTTGTCATCAAACATGCTGCCGATGAGACGATTAATCTTCTGAAAGCTCATCTAGCGGCTCGTGGCTTCACCCAACAACAAGGACTCGACTATGAAGAAACATTTTCTTCGGTGGCCAAACTCAACACCGTTCGAGTCCCCATCTTCGTGGCCGTCCATCGTCGGTGGCTCTTACTCCAACTGGATATTAATAATGCCTTTCTGAATGGCGATCTCCAGGAAACAGTTTATATGCAGCAATCTCTCGGGTTTCAGACCACGGGGGAGTCTCAGGTCTGTCGTCTTATGAAGGTCTTGTTTGGTCTCAAACAATCCCCACGGGCATGGTTTGACAAGTTCAGTAAGGCCCTTCGGGAGGTGGGTTTTACTCGGAGCTCAGCAGATTTCTCATTGTTCACTCGTCACCGAACAACGAGAATAGTTCTTCTACTAGTATACGTTGACGATATCATAATTACAGGAGACGACTCAAAAGGAATACAAGAGGTCAAACTACATCTGAGCTCCGTATTTCAAATAAAAGATCTGGGACCCCTTCGATACTTCTTGGTTCTTAAGGTTGCCAGACGGCCAAATGGTCTTGTCCTCTCTCAGCGGAAGTACTGCCTCGACCTCCTTCATGATGCAGGATATTCTGGTTGTAAGCCGATTGACACCCCAATGGATGTAAATCACAAGTTGTGCGCTCAGACATCTGACTCAGATCTCCTACTCCAGAATCCAGATACTATTGTCGTCTCGTTGGAAAATTGATCTACCTCACGGTAATCAGACCAGATATTTCCTTCGCTGTTGGTATTGTCAGTCAGTATATGCATTCCCCTCAAAGATTTCATCTTCAGGCCGTGGAACACATTCTCAAATACCTTAAAACGGCTCCTGGTCAAGGACTGATATACAAAACCTCATCTTCAGCTCCAACATTGGTGACATATTCTGATGCTGATTATGCTGGTTCACTTGATGATCGACGGTCAACCAGTGATTTTTGCACATATTTTGAGGGACATTTGATTACCTGACGAAGCAAGAAACAAGCTGTCGTTGCTCGATTATCCTCTGAGGCAGATTACCGGGCAATGACATCAGTGGTTTAGAATTGACGTGGCTTGAAAGTCTCCTTACCGATTTGGGTGTAAAGCTCCCTTCCCCATCTCTCCTCCCCTGTGACAGCCAAGCTGCTATACATATAACCACGAACCCGGTCTTCCACGAGAGAACAAAGCATATTGAAGTCGACTGTCATTTCATCCGGGAAAAGGTTCAAATGAAGAAGCTCGCACTGAAGCATGTTCCGGGGACTGAACAAGTTGCGGATGTCCTCACAAAGGCTCTTTCCAGTACCCTCTTCTATCAGTGCTTGTCCAAGCTTGGCGCATACGATTTGTACGCTCCAGCTTGCGGGGGAGTGTTAGAAAAGCCCATGTAAAGAGCCCATTATTGGGCCCATTTTTTTTGTTTTTCCTTCTCCTCTTCCTAGTCCCACATCTTGTATAGGATTTCTTCTCACCTTCTCTCTCCTATATATTTGTATTCTCTCATTGTATTTGGTAACAAAAACAATACATACAAGTTTTGAGCTTTTTCTACAAATAGTAAACAATTTCAACAAATTGTTGTACTTTTGTAACATCAACTGTTTTTATGATTGAGCTCTGAAGTAAATATATCTGTCAGATACTTGTAGAGATTTGTCAACAATTTGTCCTTGATTCTTTCAGAAAAATTAAGAAGATCTTTGAATTTCTAGTAGTCAGACCGTTCATGAAGAAAATATACAACTAGTCTTTCCTAATCCCTAAGAGCATCTGGATATACCTGATTTAGATTTCCGTCTCTTCGATTGAGTTCGACAATATTCTTTCTGATTTCCTTCATAGTATCCGCAGGTCTAATCTCAGTTTTTCCCTTGATAAATTTAGCAACAGCAACTAGCTTTTGTTTCTTATTCCTTTTCTCTACTGGATCTTTTGGCCAAGGTATTGGAAGGATGCTGCAACTTCCTCTGCTCATTTTGATCACATCTTGAACTTGCTGCATGACTATTTTAAGCGGCAACTTCCTCCTTTTAGATTGTTGATCCTGTTCAACCCTTTTTGAAGAGTCAGTTTGCTTCCCCCTTTTAGAGTATCTAACTGCCCCAGCCCTTTTTGCAAACTTCAGTGAAGCCTCCTATTCTTCATTATCATTCTCTTTAAGCTCCCCTTGAGTTATTGCAGTATTAAATTCCCCCTAAATAAATGCAGTATCTTGTTCAACAAGTTCCGCCTCCTGATTGGGTGCACCCTCTGAAGTATTTTTTCTGCTGCAATAATTGTTTTATTATTTTCAATAAACTCCTCCAAAAAATGTTCAATTACAGCGATATTAAAGGGATCTGGCCCTTGTGAAACACTTGAAGCCTCTGTTTACTCATCTTCCTACTGAATCTCCCCATTCTGAATCCTTTGACAAGAGAGGTTAAGAATGACCGAGTCACAGAGGAGGAAGACACTTGTGATGTCATGCATCGTACAAAAGCAGTAACCTCGTCAAGATGAGATTGCATATGATCACAGGTTGTTTGTATTTAAGAGGCATGCTCGGTCATGTGAATGAACATGGTACTAGAGGCCATATTGACTGCTTGAAGAATGATTGAATTGAGATTGAAGGGAGTAGTGAATGACAAAATAAGTGGTCTGATTCTGGGAGAGGGTGGAGGTATTGTTGTGGGATGTGGAAAAGCTGGTTCAAGTTCTGGGGGTGTGGAATAATCTAGAGGAATGAAGGATGAATGTGGTAAGACTGGCAAAGAGGTTGTTTGAGGTGGTTGATCAATTTGCTCTGGATTGTGAGATGGAGAATCACCAACTTGTGGAGAGGTTGGTGAAGAGGACTCTCTCTTGTAACGAGGAGTTATGATTTGTTTGTTCCATTTTGAGAACAAAGAGATTGAGAGTATTTTGCCAGGAGGGATGTTCACTCCTTTTGATTTGCACAAGGTAGGGTAGCGATCCTTCAATATTTTGCACATGGATGTCATATATGCTTTCTCTTTTAAGGCATATTTGTGAGACATTATTTTCTAAGACATCTCCCCCAGTTATTGTTTTAGCAAAGACTAATACTCCCATCAGATACATTTGGGCTTTAAGAATGACTTCATGTGCAAAAGTTTTGCATAACAATACTTTCTCAACAATGTCTGTCAGGAATCAGAATTCTTCAGAGAGGTTAATCTTCTTCAGATGAATTGGTTTGTCCTTTGAAAAATTCATAGTATTCAACACCTCTTTTATTTATTTGTCAGAAAGCTCTGCTTCATCTTCTACAGATGAAAGATCAAAGGTTGCCTGAATCATTTCATCTGTTATTTGAACACCTGTCTTAGCAACGTTCTCTGTCATTATTCCATCCTCTTCGACTTTAACGCATTCTAGAAACCGGGTTAGTTCTGCGTCATATAATATGCATCTGGTTAAAATTAATTTGTTCAGACCAAGATTGCTAAAGAGTTGCAGAATACCCTTGAAAGCCTCGGCCGCAGCACCGGAGGAATCCAAGTCAACACTGAAATCAGAATTTGTCTTCAGAGCCATAATGGTACCTGCAAAGATACTCAACAAACAAGAAAGGAGACGAGAACAAGAGAAGAGAGCAGGGAAGATGAAGAGTATGAAAGTTTAATAAATAGTGGCTAATGTCGTATATAAATGACAATACTTCTAAAATTAGGGTTATCGACGTATTTTTTGAAAGAAATTGATGTAGGAAAAGAATTTTGCGCGCACTGCAGGAGTCGTCATTATGTCGAATCTAAATTAACGTAGCTTTGAATAAGAGCTACCAGACATTATGTCGACGTATGCGTCCATTCAAAATCGATGTTCCGTCGATTTGTATTAGACGTTACGTTGAATAAAACCTTAAGGTTTTTTAGACTGTTGCAGTTTTTCCCAACAATTTGATTTTAGTGTATTGTAATGTACTTTATGATGTACCATCAACCATTCTCTATGCATTGATGAAGTGTTTGCGTTTAACTTCATCAAGGGTCTTAGTTAAAATATCACCCCCTTTGGTTTTCAGTTGACCCTGAAGATACCATTCCCTTTTAAGAGGTCATAGGAAGTCTTTAGATTTGTCTTATGGATGAGACTTCTATTCAGAACGTAGTTTGCAGTGTTAATTGATTTAGCCCAAAAGGATTTAGGCAAGTTTGACTATGGCAATAATATCCTTCCTGATTCAATCAGGATTCTATTTTTGTTCTTTCAGCAATCTCATTTTGTTGAGGATTTTTAGGAGCTGAAAAGCTTTGCCTTATCTCTCTATTCTCACAAAGTCTGCAAATTAACTGTTTTTCAAACTCTGTGTCATGGTCACTTTTGATCATAGACACCGGAGTGTTGAATTCATATTGAAGTTGTTTAATGAATTTTGAGAGGATCTTTAAAGTGTTGGACTTCGCTCTCAGAAAGAACACAGCTGAATCTAGAAGTGTCATCCACCATGACTAGGGTAAAAGACTTTCCTCCTAAGCTATGAGTGAGGATTCAACCAAATAGGTCCATATGCAGTATGTAAAGAATCCTAGGTGAATTATTTTTACCAATTGACTTGAATGATGATTTAGTTTGTTTACCTAATTGTCTAGCCTTACATTGGTTTATTTTCCTATATTTACCTTTTAGCAAGCCTCTAATTAAGTCATGTTTACTAGCTTGACTATGTTTTTGTGATTTAAATGAGCTTTCCTTCTATGCTAAGGATCATTTCTGTCCATATCAGAATTGAATGAACAATTTTTTTTTTGAATTAGAGATGAAGTCAATCACATACATATTTTCTTTTCTAAAACCAGATAACACTATTGCATCTATTTTAGTATTGACTATTTGGCATAGTATTTGAGTGAATTCAACTTTATATTCTCCATCACAGAGCTGACTTCATGGTGATAAGATTGTGTTGAAGCCTTTCAACATAAGCTACCTCAGAAAAAGTGAAGTCTCTAATTCTGTTCATACCAAGCCTTTAGTTTGACCACAATTGAAGTCACCAAAGATTATCTTAAGATCATCTTTGACTTATAATTTTCCAGCAGATTTTTCTATTTAGTAATGTGTCTGGAGCAGCTACTGTCCAAACACTATAACTGGTTTGTGGATGAACAACTCCCAACCTAATCTTCTCCTTCTTCTTCAGAGAATACTTCCAAAGCCATCAAATAGACTTCTTCAGCAGCTTCATCTTCACCTTCAGAAGAGGAACTTCATTCTGAGTCTGAGTCACTCCAAGTTTCAACTATGAAACCTTTTCCCTTCTTCTTGTCCTTTTTCCTAAATGATTGTTTCTTGTGCTCCTCTTTATTAGCTTCGTCCTTTCGCTCTTCAAGACATTCAGGAGCAATGTGCCCTGACTTTCTACAGGCAAATCAGATGACCTCCTTGTTGGGGGTCTTATCAAACCCGAGTTTGCTTGAGCTTCTGCCCCTTCTTCTGGAGTCCTCAGTCTTTATCCACCTTCTGAACCTTCTGTCCAAGAGATTAAATATCTCCTCTTCAGAGATTGAAGGCTCTCCTTCAACTCCCTTCAGTGCAATGGTTCTTTATCTAGAAGTTAAGACATTTTCTTTTCCTTCTGTCTCAGCTCTACTCTTTTATAACAACTCATAGGACTTTAGCTTGCCTAACATGGCATCAATGGAGATTTCCCTGTGACATCTAGATTCTCTTATAGCCCAGATCCTTGAATCTCATGTGCTTGGAAAAGATATGAACAACTTATCATTTATCTCAGTCAATGAGATCTCCTTGTCCAGTCCTTTGTGTTCATTGATTATGATGCTGAACCTTTCATATATCTCAGCATCACTCTCTTCAACCTTCTTTAGAAAGTTCTCATATTGAGATATGAGAAGAGTCCTTTTGTTCTTTCTTTCTTCAAAACTGTCATCAACAATTCTGGATAGATACTTCTAGATTTCCTTAGCTGATTGGCAGTAAACAACCTTATGAAAGATCTCATCTGACATGGTGGATACTAGGATGTTTATTGCCTTGGCATCCAGTCTTTTATTTTATTTTCTGCTTCTGACCATTTAACCTTAGTTACCAGCTTTGTTGTTGTGCTTCCACTGACATTTTTCTTGTAAGACATTAGTGGTCCTGAAAGAATAAAATCAAAAATGCCTTCATTAATAGAGTTTATGTACAATTTTCTTCTAGCTTTGCAGCGTGTGAACTTTTCCAAGTTACATACTGGAGGTCTGGTGGATGCAAATCCTTTAAAATGATTTGAACTCATTTTGAAGGTATATATATATATATATATATATATATATATATATAGGTGTAGCTTTGCAACTATTCAAATCTTTATGATAAATACGTTAACCTTTATTTAATACACCTCGTTTTGATATCAATTGAAAGAATGAACAATTGTGAACAGACACCTTTGGGGATTCTCTAGGGTGGGGGGGGGGGGTGAATAGAGATTTTAAATGTTTGCTTAAAAATATTTATTAAGTTTAAACAATTTCAGATAAGCATCCACATATTCACAACCTTAGATAATTTAAATCACAGCAGAAAAAATAAAGCATAAAGTAAAAATAAAAGTGCAAAAAACACCAAATGATAGTGATTTCTCAAAATCAGGGATCCACTCTTCTACCACCTTAGCAAAATTCACTTTCTCTTTTTTGATAAGGAGACTCTCAGAAGTAAGTCTAGATCTTTTTATAAGAAGATCTTGAACCAAAACTGTGTCTTTTGGTAATAAGACTAAGAATCACACAGAATACTTTGAAGAGAGATTCTTAAAACTATTTATTTAGTTTATTGAATGAGAGAAAAAGAGTAAGAGTAAGAAGAATAAGATGAAGAATAGTTTTCTAGATTGAATCCTCTGTCAGCAAAATTTCTCTGAGGATTCTAGGCATTAAGTGTTCTGAATCCTTTCAAAATGATGAATCCTTACTTAGAAGAAAGAGCAAAAATTTTATGCTTTCATCCAGTCTTTCAGATTGTTCTCTGTATTTTTGTTGCAGTTGTAGTGCAGTAGTTGAGAAGAGAAGAAGAAGGGTGTTGTCGGGTGTCTAAATTATGTTCGTGATTTTCTATGCTGTTCTTCTCTTTTTTGAAATCTGAGCACATGAATCCTTGAAAATTTTTGAATTATCCTCTATCAGGAAACTTTCTTGAGAAGGTATATGACTGAAATTTGATGGAGAATTCTTTTTTTAGGTTCTCTTCAACAACTCTAAAGATTCAAAAGAATTCCTTAATAATCCTCTTCAAATTATTTTGGACAGATCTTCTGAATTTTTCATTCCGGGTTTCACTTGACGCTACATCGACTTCTAGTGGAAGGTGCATCGAGATCTGCTTTAAAATTGAAGCTTTATCGACTTGATCAAATAATCGACATTGCATTGATGTCTTATCGATGCTTGCGTCATCTTCTGCTTTGAATGTGCGTCGACTTGACTTCTAAAGTAATGCTGACATCCTATCAAAGTTACGTCGACTTACAGTTGATGTTGCGTCGACTTCTAATCAACGCATAATTACTTTAGATAATTCTCTTCTCTATTTCAGTTTGCCTTTATCATGACTCTAACTTGACTGACTTCCTAGGATATCTATGACCAAATTACTCTCTCTGTACACATGAGTAATAATCATAGGGAGTAAAATCACTTATGTTTAATTTGTTAAGTTAAATCAATAGATTTTTCCCAACAATCTTCTTATATTTATCTTAACAAATTTTACAAAATGTTTAAATTGGTTTGACAGAATAAAACAAGAAATCAAACAATTTACATCACTTACATATAAAGAAAAAAAATAAGGCATGACCAGACAACTGAAAGCTTGTTTCTTCAGAATAAAATTTATAATAATAGTAAGCAATTTCAGCAAATTGTTGTACTTTTGTAACATCAACTGTTTTTATTATTTAGCTCTGAAGTAAATTTATCTGTCAGATAGTTGTAGAGATTGGTTAGCAATTTGTCCTTGATCCTTTCGGAATAACTAAATAGATCTTTGAATTTCTAGTAGTCAGGCATAACATGAAGAAAATCTACAACAACTAGTCTTTCCCCTTCCTCAAGAGCATCTTGATATACCTATTTAGTTTTTTTGTCTCTTTGATTGAGTTCAACAATATTCTGATTTCCTTCATGACATCCTCAGGTATGATCTCTGTTTTTCCCTTCACAAATTTAGCAATAGCCACTAGCTTTTGTTTTGTATTCCTTTTATCTACTGGATCTTTTGACAAATGTATTGGACGGATGCTGCATCTTTCTCTGCTCATTTTGATCATATCTCGAATTTGCTGCATGACTATTCTAAGAGGCAACTTCCTCATTTTAGATAGTTGATCCTGTTCAACTCATTTTGAAGAGTGAGTTTTCTTCCCCCTTTTAGAGTACCCAACTACCACAACCCTTTTTGCAAACATCAGTGGAGTCTCCTCTTTATCATTATCATTCTCTTTAAGTTCCCCCTGAGTTAATGCAATATTAAACTCCCCCTGAGTTAATGCAATATCTTGTTTAGCAAGTTCCTCCCACTGATTGGGTGCAACCACTGAAGTAGTCTATCCTGCTGCAATAATTGTATTCTGATTATCATCAAACTCCTCCAGAAAATGTTCATTTCCAGCAGTCTTAAAGGGATTTGGCCCTTGTGAAGCATTAGAGACCTTTGTTTCCTTATCTTCCTCCCGAATCACCCCCTTCTTAACCTCTTTGACAAGAGAGGTTAAGAATGACTGTGTCACAAAGGAGGAAGACACTTGTGATATCATGCATCACACAGAAGCAGTAACCTCATCAAGCTAAGATTGCATATGACCACATATTGTTTGTATTTGAGAGGCATGCTCAATCAGGAGACTTGAAATGGTACTAGAGGCCATATTGACTGCTTGAAGAATGATTGAATTGAGATTGAACGGAGGAGTGGGTGACAAAAATAGGTGATCTGATTCTGGGAGAGGGTGGAGGTTTTGTTGTGGGATGTGAAAAAGCTGGTTCAAGTACTGGGAGTGTGGAAGAATCTAGAGGAATGAATTACGAATGTGGTAAGACAGACAAAGAGGTTATTGTTTGAGGTGGTGGATCAATTTGGTCTTGATTGTGAGATGGAGAATCACCAACTTCTGGAGAGGGTGGTGAAGAGGACTCTCTCTTGGAATCAAGAGTTATGATTTGTCTGTTCCATTTTGAGAATAGAGAGATTGAGAGTCGCTTTCCAGGAGGAATGGACACTCCTTTTGATTTTTGCAAGGTAGGGTAGCGGTCCTTCAATATTTGGCTCATGAATGTCATATATGCTCTCTTTTAAGGCATATTTGTGAGATATCATTTTCAACAGGCATCTTCCCCAATTTATCTACTTACCAAGGATTAATAATGCCATCAGACACAGTTGTGCTTTAGGAATGACATCATGTGTAGAAGTTTTGCAAATGAATTGGTTTGTCCTTTGAAAAATTCATTGTATTCAACATCTCTTTTATTTCTTTGTCTGAAAGCTCTGCTTCATCTTCTTTAGATGGAAGATCAAAGGTTGCCTGAATCGTTGTAGAGCAATCTGCTTCATTTTCTCCAGATGGAAGATCCAAGGTTGCCTGAATCGTTGCCGAGCAATCTGCTTTATCTTCTCCAGATGTAATCTGCAGTTATAAAAGGATGTTAGAACAATGTATCCAAAAATATTGCAATGCCCAATATATGACCCATCTCGTCCTTTAGATTAGTCACACATCTTAGGATGACATTCCCCTGCTCTCTCTTCTTATATGAGTGTACAAATACATGTATGCAGACAACAAAAAATTCAGAAATTAATAAAAATATCTTTTATTTTTCTCTCTTTTGTGCCTTTTCTACATGGTATCAGAGCAATCAGTTCGAAAATATTCCTTTACTCGTGCTCTTGCTCCCAACTTTGCCTGGGTAGTTAAATATATTTTAACCGCAGATTTGGGGTTTCGCGGGTTTTCCTAGTGATTCTCTCCCCCCCCCTCTGACTTTATAGCCATTCCCGTTTGCAACACTGGGCCCCGCCTGTCTGCGGATCTCCTTTTCTTGCTGTGCCTGCTCGGTAACTCTCCCGCAACTTCTTTTCTCGTTGTAGATGTCACGACCCGTCTCGACAACAGTTATAGTGCGCTTCGGGCGGGCCGTGATGCAACAAGAATGGACGGAAAGGAAGCCATGCCTGCTAAGGCGGATGCAGATAATGCTAAAAATAGTTTTAAAATAGTTAATTTGGAAAAAAAAACTGTTTAATTTTATGTTATGCGCAAGCTTTTAGAGTTTTAAAACAGTGAGGAGTTTAAATGCACATGTATTTTGTAAAAATCATGTTTTACAGGCACTGCTACAGTTTTCATGCAATTATGATTCAAAAGAGAAGCACATGCATTAATATCTGTTTCTAGTACATAAAGTATTTAAATAGCCTAACAGTTGTCCATAATTGTAGAGAAATTATCTGATTGCAATTATTACATAGAAATATTTGACAGTAAAGGAAATGTAAGCGTAAAACCTGGAACTTAATGCTGATCGGGCTCGAGTACTTGATGACGCTGCACGAACGCTAAGACAATTTCAAAACAAAAAGGAATAGTCTCAGAACATTGAAATAAGCAGAATGAGCAAAGTAAATTACAAAACAGTAATAGAAGCAGAAATGTATGAGTGTACCCGTTTATCATGAAGCAAAACTATTCAATGAGCAACAAATAAAAGATCTAAACAGAATAAGTTAGTTTATTAGACTACTCTAGAGTATAAAACATAATAAAAACAAGTAATACCATAAACAACAATTAATGAAGTGTGTAGGTGTTTTGAGTGGTGTGCATGGTTCTCAATCAGTCCAGATACAAGTCTGATCAAGAAACTTCTTGCTTGTCGTGACCCTCGTCACGGCCCAGACCCGGCTCAAGGAGTCTTAGTGGGTCCCAACTGGCACCGTGAAGGCTGCAACCCAAGTGACCCCAACACGTTTCAATGTTTGCTTATGATATTATGAGTTGCATGATTCATACTGTAGAGCTTTTAACTGAAACAAATTCACTTAAAAGTGACAGATCAGGTGAAGGACTTACCTAACTCAAGACTCACAACCAAACAGACAAAGAATAAGATTCGATAACATAACATTCGATGACTCAAACAAAACCAGATAGAAAGCAATATATTTTATGAGTTCAAGTATTTACGAGTGATATAATTACAATACGCTACTTTCCTGGACACCAAATATTCATTTAGATTAAACAATTTTCTTACATAAATATCCTCAAAGTAAAACTGTGTGTATATGTACAAGCTTAACGCAAATCACCAATCATTTAATCGTAGCAAAGAATCTTAGCCGTTAACCTTCAAAATAATTATTGCTCAAGTTCACAAGAACTATAGATCTTCTAATCATCCATCAAATGAGATACAATTCATATAAGTGCGAATCCAAATGATATAATTCATACAATTCTTAATAATTCTAATTATGATATTTTTTAATCATTCCCAAAAATCCAACATAATTCGAATTATACATCAAACAAAAAATCAGTTCATCTAAGTGAATATTCAAATAAAATTATCTGCGATCATAATCTCATGACATTCCAAATGTATTAACCCTAAGACATTAACTTGCCAGATTAGACATTCGATACTTCAATTCATATGACAACACAAACAGACGGGTGAATTCATATAATCATAAGAACAGACTAAGTAATTGAAACTCAATGATCGCAATAGAGAAAGAGATTTCTACTTGCCTTAAAGAAACAGAAATTAGTGGCGGCTAAGCGGCGCTAGCAAAATTGACACTCCTCAAGCGAACCTGTTCAAGAACAATCACAATTGATATTTGACAAGACAAAAATTTACACTAACATAGGGACTTACTTACAAATCTTAAAGCACAAGAGAGTTATCGATTTACCTCCCTCAAAGAGAGGGGAGAAGAGACTACCACACAGAAATAGAGTCTTGATAACGCTTGGGTATGGAAAAACCCTAATTTGGAGAGGACTTGCTTCACAAACCGTCAATTGCAGCATCCAACAATGCCAGAAATCACAAATACACAATAGTTAGATGATAACAAGGGGACAAAAACCATGAATCACAAAATATATGAAATGAGAGCTCAAACTTTCCAAGAAAAATTCATGAAAATATGAATAGAGGGGAAAAAAGGAGGTTCTTACCCAAAGAGACCGAGATAGGAATCAGAAATCCAAGGAGAGGCGGATCCAAGCAAATCCGAGACGATCCTCTTGAAATCCACCGCCACGAGAAGCGGAAGAGGGGCCAATAGGGCTTCTGGAGGAGGGTCGCTTCCCTCACTAATCGAAGAAGAGGAGGCCTTGCCGACCTTAGGAGAGGAGGGACTGCCAACCAAAGTAAGGGGGAAGATTGCTGTCGTCGGCCTGAGGGAGAAGAAGCAGAGGCTGTCGGCCCTTGAAAGGAACGAGCTGAAGCAATTAGCGGCCTGAGACGGAGGAGAATCCTGAGGAGGCTTCAGAATCGAGAGGCGGCGAGGGAGCGAGAGACCTAGCCGACGGGGCTTGTGGCTTTGCGGAAACGGGACAAGCGGGAGCAGCGGCTGTGCGCTTGCGGGCAAGCGCGGCTTGCGAGTTTAGGTTATAAGAGGAATTTGGGTTTTTTTTATTATTTGTTTTATTATTATTATTATCAATGTTATTATTATTATAACATAAAATCGGGATGTTACAGTAGAGCTCGCGCGACTTCTTCACCTTGCCTCCAGGTCTTCTAATACTGCAAGTGGCAGTGCTCCTTTCTGCGGTCAAGCCCGGTTATTTTCTGCCATCTTCACCAGGTCTTCTAATCGTTGCATAGCTCGCGCAACTTCATTCTCCTAGCCGTTTCTCTTTCTTGTTGTTTCCTTGCTGTTCGTTGCTCTGTTCTTACTTGCCTAACTAGTCGCTTGCTCGTCGTCAGGGCGTCTATTTCTCAGCTTCGCGCACAACTTCTTTCCTCTTGTTTGCGTGGGGTCGTTGTTCGTCGCTTCTTGCCTCTAGATCGTGCGTCACTTCATTTAGGCTACTAGCTACTCTCTTTGCTTGCCCGCTCGTTGGTTCCCCATGTTCGCTCGCCTTAGCCGCTGGTCTTGCTCTCCTTGTCGCCAGTATTTCTTCGCCAGGTCGTTGGTGTTTGTCGCAAGCCGCCCGCTCTGTCCGCTAGGCATTCCTCCTTGCAGTGGTCTTCTTGTGCCTCGGCTCGCCTAGCCACTGCTCGCCTAGCCGCTTCTCCATCTATCCCCAACTCCCGTTGCCGCTGCTATTACTTCCTGCGATCTCTTCCCACAAACTCGTGTAATCGCAGAGCTCATCTTCCCGCATTAGTGTTTGCCAATTGCAGCCCCTTGTCGCGCTTCTTGCCGTAGCTCTCCTTGACCACTCGATCTCCAGCTCGCCAGCATCCTGATATCAAGATCTGTCTCTTCCCAGCTCTGCTAGCTTCTGCATGTTTGCCTCTTCTCCAATGGCTTCTCATTCTACTCTAAACAACATTCAAACTCACATTGATGCCTTGTGCACCCAACTCCAACAACTTCAAGGGATAATCGGTCGTTCCCCGGGCTCTATTGTGTCTATTTCTGATTGCGTGATTTCCTGTCTCACCCATAGTTCATCCTCGATTAGGGATTCCGGGGCAACACACCACATTACCCTAACAAAACCTTAACACTACTTGGACTCTATGCATGCCAAGTTCATCACTGTTGCTAATGAAGCCATCACTCCAGTCTCCGGATCATTCGACGTCAACCTTACTCTCTCCATCACTCTTCACTCAGTTCTTCATGTTTCAGACTCTCCTTTTAATCTTCTCTCTATTAGCTGTCCCACTTAAGACCTTGATTGCTCTATAACATTCTCTTCCACCTCTTATGATGTGCAGGATCGCAAGACGCAAAATATATTTGGTAAATGGCGACTGTCGAATGAGCTCTACATCCTGGATCCCTCTACCCCCACAATTCTCTCCTCTATTAGCTCCGTCGAGTGACATCAGTGTCTTGGGCATGCTTCTCTACGCATCCTCCGGAAAGCCCTCCAAGATTTTCCCTTCATTGACTTCACATGTGAGTCTTGTATCTACGGAAAACAACATCACTCTTCCTTTTCACCTCAGTGTACTAAAAGCGTCGCTCTCTTTGCTCTATTTCATTCAAATATTTGGGGACCCTACAAAACAACAAGTGTTTCTGACTACTGTTACTTCATTACTTTTATAAATGATTACTCTTGAATGACATGGTTGTATTTCTTTCATGATCGCTTTGAACTAACTCGTGTATTTTATGTCTTTATTATTGAGACTCGCAATTAGTTCTCTACTACTATTAAAACTCTCCGAACTGACAATGCTCGTGAATACACAAGTCATGCATTTATAGACTTATGTACTGAGTTTTCGACCATCCATCAAACATCGTGCGCGTATAACCCAATCAAAATGGTGTTACAAAACGTAAAAATCGACACATTCATGTGGTCACACATTCTCTTATGTTTCAAATGCATGTTCCCAAACTTTATGAGAATTTCGCGATTTCTACAGCTTATTATACTATTAACCACATGCCCTCCTCCGTTCTCAATTTTGCGGCTCTCATTAACCTTCGTTTACCCTTTACACCTCCCTTTTTAGGTGCGCCTCGTGTCTTCAGCTGTATTTGCTACGTTCATAATCTTGGCCCGCCCACTGACATTCTTGTTCCACGTGCCACAAAATATTTGTTCGTTGGGTACTCTCGCACTCAAAATGACTATGTCTGTTTCTCTCCCACTGATCGCAGGGATTTACATCAGCTGATGCCACCTTTCTCGAAGACCAACCATTTCATTCTCAACTTTGTGACTCTCCACTTCCACCTCTTCTTCCGCGACCCGCTTTCCCTATTACTTCTAACCTTCTACCTCTCCTAAACCACCTCTAATTTGTGTGTATATTTGTTGTACTCCTTCGTCAGCTGCTCTATGAGAGCTTCCCTCTACTGATGTTATTTTGTGGCCTGCAGATCCGACGATCGTCTCTACTGCTCACCCGATGACAAATTATGTCTCCTGTCTCTCTCCGGTACTCAGGAAATTTGCAATAACTTTATCTTCTATTTCCATCCCTAACTCTGTGCAGGAGGCTCTCTAACATCCACGGCGGCCGGCTGTCATGGACGAGGAAACACATGCTCTTTGGGCAAACCAAACTTGAGATTTTGTCCCTCTTTCTACTGGACAGACCTGTATGGGTTGTAAGTGAGTATTTGCCATCAAATATGGTTCAGATGTGACGATTCAACGCCTCAAGGCTCGCCTTGTAGATCGTAGTTTTACTCAAGAACAAGGTTTGAATTATGATGAGACCTTCTCTCCGGTCACCAAACTAAATACTGTTCGTGTTTTGATCTCCCTCGATGTTCATCGTCATTGTCCATTGCATCAATTGAATATAAAAAAAGCCTTTTTCAAAGGCGATTTGCAAGAAACTATCTACATACACCAACCTCCCTGGTTTGAGACCACATGAGAGTCTCGTGTCTATCATCTCAAGAAATTTATTTATGTTCTCAAACAGTCTCCTCGCGCATCGTTTGACAAGTTTTGTAAGGTTGTCCGCGATATTTGATTCACTCGAAGCTCAGCTGACTTCTCTCTCTTTACTCGTTATCGATCGACTGACACAATGATTCTCTTAGTTTATGTCAATGATATTCTGATCACTGGTGATGACTCCAAAGGAATATAAATGATCAAACATCATTTAAACTCGGTCTTTCAAAATAAAGATCTAAGAAATCTCTGGTACTTCCATGATTTTGAGGTAACGAGACATCCTGATCGTCTTGTCCTATCTCAACAAAAGTACCGTCTTGATCTACTTCATGATGCTAGCTATTTTGGTTGCAAGCTCTTTGACACTCCCATGGATGTCAACCATTGCTACGTGCTTATGAATCTGACTTTGATCTACTGCTTCAGACCCAGAGTAGTATCGTCGTCTTGTAGGAAGGTTGATTTATCTCACTGTTACAAGACCTGATATTTCCTTTGTTGTTGGAGTTGTCAGTCAATTTATGCATGCTCCACGGATCTCTTATCTTCAGGCCGTCGAGCGTATCCTCAGATATTTGAAGACTGCTCCTGGACATGGACTTGAATATAAGTCGTCTTCTTCTCCATCTTTGGTTTCCTACTCTGATGCAGACTATGCTGCTTTCTTGATGATCGGCGCTGCACGAGTGATTTCTGTATTTACTTCGTAGGACATCATATTACCTAGTGCAACAAGAAATAATCTGTTGTTGCTCGCTCATCTGCTGAAGCTGAGTATCGTTCAATGAGCTGTTGTGTCTGAGATTACCTAGCTAGAAAGTCTTTTAGGGGATTTGAGAGTTAAAATGTCTTCATCATCCACTCTGTTTTGTGACAATCAAGCTGCTATACATTTTAACAATAGTCTTATATTGCATGAACGAATCAAACATATTGAGGTTGATTGTCACTTCATTCGGGAGAAAGTTCAATTGAAGAAGTTGGAATTAAAACGTGTTCTGGTTGCTGGGCAAGTTACGGACATTCTAAACAAGGCTATACCAAGATCATTATACTATCAGTTTTTGTCCAAGTTGTGTGCTTACGATATGTATGCTCCAGCTTTCTGGGGAGTGTTGAAGGAAATATGTAAAATCCCAATATAAGACTCATCTTGTTCATTTAGTTTAGCTCCACATCTTAGGATGAACATTCCCCTCCACTCTATCTTCTTATAAATGCAAGTATGTAGACAACAAGAAATTGAGAAATTAATAAAAATATCTTTTATTTCTTCTTTTTGTGCTTTTTCTGCAGAATGGAATTACTCTTTTGAAACATTTCTTTCCATTTCCCCTCTACATTTTTCCTCTGTGTATGCATACATTCATTAAGATGACACCATTATGGCCAAAATTAACCCAAAACTAATTGAAAGAGCCGAACATAACTAGGAGAGGAACCCACAAACATCTAATTCAATTTCGAATGAGGAGAACAAAAATGCTAACAATGGAGATAACAAGAATAAGAAGAAATCCATTGTTATGTCTTCAAAATTCCATTATAGAATAAGAAGAGGCTGCAACTTGCCTCCAGACCTCTGTTACTCCGCCTTAATCAACTTGCAAGTCTCGCACTTCCGTACATAATCTGAGACATCACCCTTAAACCCTGGCCAGCAACTGATTTCTTGAGATTTACATACATCTTTGTGTTGCCCGGATGTATGTAATACTTAGAGTTGAGCCTCAAGGGAAATATTCTTACGAAGGTGATTAAGATCAGGAATGCACAATATGACCATATGCAACAACAACCCGTCACGGATCATGAAGTCATCTCTCTGGCCTGTATAAGCCAAATCCAAAATCTCTGTCATCTTTGGATCTAAGGGCAAGCCATCATGGATCCTCTCCTTGATGTTGCACTTTATCTCAATCCAACCCAAACTGACAGGACCAGGACTAGTGCGCGACACCACACCGATTTCTAGCCTTTCCAAGGCTCACACCAATTCTTACTTTTGGGCGATGAGCGAAAAAATGGACCTCCTTCTACTGAGAGCATCCGCTACTACATTAGCTTTTCCTGAAGGGTACTGAATAGCCACATCATAGTCTGCCAAAAAGTCCAGCCACCTACACTGCCTCATGTTGAGCTCCTGCTGATCAAAAATGTACTTGAGTCTCTTGTGATCTGTGAAGACCTCATACCGTACACCATAAAGGTAGTATCTTCATATCTTCAATGCGTGAATGATAGCTGATAGCTCCAAGTTGTGCACATGATAATTCCTCACATGATTTTTCAGTTGCCTGGACGCAAAAGCTATATCCTTCGCATCCTGCATGAGAACACATCTCAGACCCTATCCTGAAGCATCACTATAAATCTGAAAGTCATCCACTCCTGAAGGTAAACAAAGTACTGGTGTTTCTGACAACCCGGTCTTCAATTCCTCAAATGCAGACTCGCACTCCATGGTCCAATTAAATGTTTTTCCCTTCCAGGTAACCGAAGTAAATGGAAGGGCTATCTTACAAAAATCCTTAATAAATCTCCTGTAGTAGCCTAGCAAACCCAGAAAACTACGGACCTCCGCAACTGTCTTCGACCTTGGCCAATCTTTGATTGCCTCAATTTTCTTTGGGTGACTGCAAGTCCATATCTACTAACTACGTGACCAAAGAATGCCACCCCGAGATCCAGAACTCACACTTAGAAAATTTTACTTATAACTGATTATGCCTAAGAGTGCTCAAAACTGTCCTGAGGTATGCGACATGCTCCTCCTTGCTTCTAGAATAGTCTAGGATATCGCGAATAAAAACAAAATGAATCGGTCCAAGAACTCTCTGAACACCCTATTCATTAGGTCCATAAATGCAGATGGGGCATTGGTAAAACCAAACAACATGACCACAAACTCGAAGTACCCATATTTAGTATTGAATGCTGTCTTCTGAATGTACTCATCTCAAATACTCAACCGATGATATCCCGACCTCAGATCTAACTTGGAATATGTGCAAGACCGTTCTAGTTGATCAAACAAGTCATCTATCCTCGGAAAATGATACTTGTTCTTAATAGTAAGTTTATTCAACTCGCGCTAGTCAATACACAATCTCAAACTGCCATCCTTTTTCTTCATAAAAAGGATTGTAGCTCTCCACGACGACGTACTCGGTCTGATGAATCCCAAATCAAGCAACTCTTGCAACTGGATCTTTAATTCAGTCATATCTCTGGGTGCCATGTAGTAAAGAGCCTTGGCCACTGGTGCTGATGAAGGAGTAAGATCAATCTGGAAATCAATCTTTCTGGAGGGAGGGGAACCATGTAGCTCCTCAGGAAAGGCATCAGGAAACCCACAGACCACTAGTACCTCCTGCAAAATGGATTTGGCTTCTGCATTCACCAATACTAAGAAGGCGGTACAACCTTTACTGACATGACTCATAGCTTTTACTAAAGAAATGATCGACTTGGAAACTCCTTTCAAGTCTCAAAAGGTAATGAGAGACTGACCAGGTTATTCTATCTGAATCTCCTTCTGCAATCTATCTTGACATTCACGTCAGTCAGCCAATCCATACCCAAAATCAGATTAAATTCAACAATAGGTAAAAAGGACGCCTCGACTATGAGTTCTGTTACTCTAAATAATACTGGCGTCCTACAATTACAGCTGGTCTACATCACTAAACCGTTAGACATCATGACATCAAATGGAGTCGGGTTGGTAGAGATTTCTAGGCCAAGCTTACACACAAAAGTTTCCGCTATGAATGAGTGTGATGCACCCGTATTAAAGAGAACCTTAGACAGTATACTATGAACAATAAGGATGCATAAGTGCAAACTTGTATTATTTTAGTTAAGTGTTACTATGAGAAGGAAAGACAAACATTTTAAAAAATTAAAGTTCCAAACCTGTCACCACATCCTCCTGATCTTTGGCCTCCTATTGACCAAGATCATACGCTCTTGGCTGAACCAAACCACGTTTCGGAGTTGGCTTTGTGTCAGAGACCATCAATGTCTTTCCTTTATTGATCCCACACGATTCGCCGTGCTCGAACCTCGAGTGAAAATCATATTATGATATAGGTGCTAAACTTACGAAGAAAGGTCTTAGCTGGTAGAAAAACACCATGTTAAATGTTAAATTACCCGGTTACCCGCAGATTCTGATCAATTCCACGCAACATGTCTTGCTCTCTGACACTTGTAACAGACACTTGATGCAACCAAGCATTTCCCAAAATGAAGACGATTGTATTTGGGGAAAATGGCGTAGTCTTTAGGCTTGCCCCCGGACTGATTGCCCTGCTTAAACTCCTTTCGCTTTTTTACTCCAGCGGTTCCTTGTCTGATTCTTGTCCTACTAAAACTGTGGCCCACCATGAGCCGTTTGGGGCAGAAATATCGTGTCTTTGAACTTGCTGCTGGTCGGCCTCTAATATCCTTGTCGTATCAACCATACTTTGGTAATCGACATTGACCATGGTCATCAACGACTGTCTTAAAGAGTCTCGCAGACCATCAGCAAAACGATTACACTTCTAGGCTGAGTTCTCGCTCTTACTCGGTAACAGTCTTGTCTCCTTTGAAGTGCCCGAGATACTTCTCTTGGAGATCTCGATGTGCTGAATGGGCACAAACCAGTTCGCGAGTGCCATAGAGAAGTCGCCCCACTAAACATATCTGCTCTACGACCTGACAAGGATAAATTTTACATTACGCCACACTAAATAGATAGTAATTTCTAATTGAAGTGAGAATTAAACTTGATGTCTTACCTGCAGGATCATCTGCTAGATACTTGGTCCACCAAATTTTTGCCTCATCCCAAAGGAGGAAAGTTGTCGGTGGAATCGTTTTATTCAGGACACTCCATAACATTCAACAAATCTCTAGTGTTTGTTATCCAATCATCTGTCTCCATCAGGGTTCCATTTCTGCTGTAATTGGAAGGGTGGAGGACTCTAAAATCCCTTAATTAACAAACCATCCCGACCTCCACGGCTACAGGTGCAGGGACTGGTGCTGAGACTTGAGCTGAGATCCCTGCAGGTTGTCGTTTCTGGAACTCCAACAAAGCTATAGCAATTGCCTTGGCAATCTGCGTTGCCAAATCAGCCGGTTCTGATACTGCTGGTGTGGGTGGTGCAGGTGGCGCATTAGCATCACTTATGGCGATTTCAGCAGCAAGGTTCTGATGTGAAGGTTCCCCCGCTTCACTAGCTCGAGTTTCGTAAAGAACATAAAAAAGGAATTATTACTACAAATAACATATTTGAAAAATTTATTATTGAAAGTATTTTCATACACCCGTGAAATTAAGAGTTAGACAAACTTGACGACTCTACTGACGAAGGTTTGATTCTGTTAGATTTCTACGGCTCTGTGAATTTTCTGGGTCCAGGGGTTCTAAACCTGACTTTGATAGCAATTGAAACACCCCAACCTAGTTCAACAGCAAATCAGCAGTTTAGCAGGGTCCGCGATAAGAAACAAACTAAGTAACGGTATAAAAATTGATTTAAAACAGCCATAAATAAATATGTTAAAAAATAGATTATTACATTCACAAGTCGTCGGCTTGACTAAATTTACATGCGATCAAACCCTAAAATTTTAGAAGGATCGCGATGTTAAAATTTAGGGTGTTACAAATTCAATTTAAACCCCTTTGTTTGCTTTTTTTAAAGTATTGTTTCAAAAGCTTCAGCTCAAAGGAAACCCTGGGAAGGGCAAACCTCTGCCCAAAAGAGTCTACAAGCAAGCCAAAAAGTTTGTATAATATGATAGCAAGGAAGAAAGGTGAAAATAGAAGATGAAAGGCTGAAAGCCTCAGGCCTAGAAACAAGAGTTTGAAGGCGGGTCAGACATAGGAAGTAATTGAGAAAGAATTAGCTGCAAAGAAAGCCAAAGTGGTTGAAGATGAAAAGATTGAGGAAGAAAAGAGGAAGGCAGAAGCTTTAAAGCTTACTGCAATTACTCCTAGGCATGGTGTACCTCTCTCTGCAGGACTCTTCTCCACTATGGCCACCTCTAGCTTCAATATAGATACCTGAAGAAACACGAGGCTTCCCCTATTCCTCGATTTTATGTAAGGGGCTTTAGATCCAAGGCATCTGCCATCACTCTTGCCCCCTCCTCAAGTCCACAGAGACCATTGAAGCTCCCCAAATCCCCACTGAGGTAATTGATGCCTCCTAGCAGATCTTCAACCTACTCAATACTATTCAAATGAGCCATTCTCTGAAGAAGAAGAGGTGTTTAAGGAACTTATTAAGCGAGTCAAAACTAGGAATCCCTCTCTACCTAATCCCTTCCGAAGGCTAGCCATTCTATGATTTATTGTGCTCTTTCTATTAATGGACTACATTTCTCCCTAATCTTTATTGTCATTAAATATGAGGAGATTGTTGGGGAAAATATTCTATGTTTTAATGTAATAAAAATAAGAAAGTTAAGTGTCAATATTTTAGAGATCCTCAAAATGTTAGGCGAGGAGTTGTGGAAACATTAACTTAGTAATCCTTACAGACATGCAAATCTAAGAAGAAAATCTCTCCAAGAAGGCTTTCTGTCTGCGATCGTGATCGACAAATGTTGATCAGTGACCAAGTGGCTCAATGGTCGGTGATCGTAAAGATTCCTCAACAATCAGTGATCGTTGACCGCCGCCCTGTAATTAACAACCATCTCTCCCAACTCCAGAAGATCTAAAGAAGGTTTCTCAATGATCAACCATTTGTGGATCGACGACCTCCTGTATCGTTCATCGATCGTCGACCGATGATCCCAGATCAACTTAAAGGAAGATCAATGTTCATTGACCGCCAAATTCCTCGTGGAAAAGGTTCCGTCAACGATCATTGAGCCATTCCATCAACGATTGCCGACCGAACATATCTAAAGTTATGCCAGATTCAAAAAGAGCCCTTGTTACCCCAAAATAGATGGCGCTAGTCTTGTCTACCACCCATTCTGCTACTATCCTATTGGAATTTGGACAGAAGGAAATCATAAGAAATGTAAAGCTCCTTTATTTCATTGGATTCCCTAACTTCAACAGCCAGGAAGCCGATCAAATAGAAGTGCAAGCAAACGAAAGTCGAGATACGACAGAACCCCTTCTTCGACTTCTCTATATACTAATCTACAGCTTTCAAGATTCAGATAGTCTCTCATATGGGTGTTATTTCTTTGAAACAAGTATGTAAACTATGGAATTCTCACTAACTTCCTCGAGCAAATTCAAAATGAGATGACTACTTCAGTTGCGATGATTAGAAGTGATCATGAGACTGAATTTGAGTCTCGTAGGATAAGAGAATTATGTGAATCAATATGTATCAAACAATGATACTCATATCTTAGAACTCCACAATAAAATGGAGTTACTAAGAGAAAGATCAAAACACTTATTAAGGCACACATAACATTACTTGGTGAAGCCAAGATATCTATATATTTTTGAGTTGAAGCAGTAAATACATGTCATGTGTTAAACATGTCTCCCATGAACAAATTACATTAAAAGACTATAAAATACTAAAACGAAAGACACCAAACATTGCACACAGATGCATTTATTTCATTTTGAATAATAGTACATCACATCTATCTAAGTTTGAAGCCAATGTTGATGAAAGAATATTTCTTGATTATTCCTCTGCTAACAAGATATACAAGTGTCACAATAAAAGAAATCTGTGTAGAAGAGTCAATTTGATGCAGTGGTAAGGCCGATACGGGGTGGACTCTCTAAATGCACACCTATATGCGATGACGTGAAATGCTAGTGCAAGAGTGCTCCACTTAAGATTGCAACATGTAATTAATTGCCATAATAAAACGACAGAGGCACGTGCGATTGCAAATAAAAAACATAAGGAAAACGAGTATTAATTTTAATTTGACTGAGACGTAATTTTTTCAAACACAAGCAGAATAGGTCCCACAAATTTTACGACGAACGAACTAATATTATAATAAGGTGAACACCCACTACACAATATAGGTGCCAAAATAAACAATAATAAAAGACAAGACTTTATACCACAATTCACACACATAGGCGGCGACAAGGCGGTTGTTGGCGAGCATCCGAGGCTGTAGTAAGCGGCAAGGAAAATGGAGATGTGGATTAGACTTTTTTGGGGTGAGGATACTTAACGGTGACTGGAAGAGGGAGGAAGGGGGCTGTCGGCTTGGAGGTTGCCGGCTGGACGAGAATCAATAGTGAAGGAGAAAGCGGAGGAGATAGTGTTGATGGGGGGGGGGGGTAGTTTGGGGCTCTGTTATGAAGGAGGAAGGGAAGGCGTGATGCTGTTGGCGTCAGGCGGAGGAGAAAGGTGTTTAGTTAGGGGTTCAGTGTCAACTGAGGAGAGCGGAAGGAGGGGAGATGAGGAAGAAGGAGAGGGGACTGCTGCAGGGGTGGCGATCTGGACTGGGAGGAAGAAAGGGGCGGACGGGGTGGTATTTCGTGAAAGTAGGAGGCGGGTTTGGTGTTTATCGTGCTCGGTGGTGATGCACGGGAAAGGATGAGGAAGAGGGAGGCGGAAGAGACAGAGGAGTTGGAAGGGTTTACCGGAGAGGGAGGCGGAGGAGGTGTCGTCGGCATCTCACAGGAAGGGTGAGAGTCGAGGGGATGGCGTCGCACCACCCGTGACCGGAGGTTTCGGGAATTTGCTCCAAAACGCTCGATCATCTCCTGAACCGCCCGCCGCCTCTATATATAAACTTAATCTCAAAACTGCCTGTTGTAACTGCAAGCCTAATCTGAAAATAAACCTCTCGATCGGATGGCTAATACTGTTTTGGTCCGATCGGGGCTAAATACACCTCACAATTAAACACAAAAACCTGAAAGTGACTAGAAACGATCATCCGGACGCGACCACGGGCTCCGTTCACCCGTTCGAGCAGCAGATCACTGCCTCCTGCGGGAATATATGCACGTTGGTCGTGGCACGCCATCAGCTCCCCTCGACTTAAAGACACTCAACTTCGATGAGTGTAGGTGGTTGTATTCGCTGAGCAGCCGTGGGGCGAGTCTCTGAAACTCCTCCGAGAAAATCCATGTAGCATCGTGCAAGTGCCGACCGCTCCAACGGACAAGATGATGCAGGGTATCTCGTCCGCCCGCGGCGTAGAAGTCGTGACTGATGATCTGAAGCACGTCGTCTGTAGAAGCAGATAGCACCAATGTATATCCGTATGGCACTGATGAATCCCCGTCTGGAAATGATGTATCTCCATCTAGCGATGTTTTCGGTGGAACCGTTGGTGGTGCAACTCGATATGCATGTTGCAACGCTGCTGGAGGCAATAAAGAGGTACTGGTGGAGGCAATAGGAGGAGAAGGCTTAGGTGGTGGGGCAAAGGCAGACGAAGGCTCAGGTAGACGTGTGGCGAGTGGGTCCACGTACACATACTCCTCGTAGTAAGGAGTTAAATCCTCTACGTTGAATACTCGGCTAATGCCCATACCATGTGAGATGTCTATCTCATATGCGTTCGTACCAATTCGCCACACGACTGTATATAGGCCCATTCTGAGCGCGCTTAATTTTTTTACTGGTTCTTGTGGGACCCTCTCATATTGAATGCGAATTAATACCTATTCTCCTGCCTCAAAGATTTGTTCCTGCCTGTGCTGATCTGCTTGATCCTTATAATAAACATTACTAGCTGCAATCTTCTTACGGACCGACTCGTGTAGGGCATGCACATGTTGAATGAAAGACACGACTGACTCACTAGGTCTGGACCCCCGGGGAATATCCACCAAATCAACTGGTTTTCTAGGCTCATACCCTAATATGGTATGAAATGGACTAAAGCCCGTGGTCCTATTGACTAAGCTATTGTATGCAAATTCGGCTATGAGAAGGACAGACTCCCAGGTCGCAGGACAATCTCCAACTAGGCAATGAAGAAGAGTTCCGAGAGTACGGTTAACCACTTCAGTTTGTCCGTCCGTCTGCGGGCGGTAGGCGGAGGAAAAGTTCAGGGTCGTATCCGTCTTTTTCCATAAAGCCTTCCGAAAATAGCTCATGAATCGCACGTCGCGATCAAAGACTATGGAGGTGGGGAGGCCATGGTACTTAAATACTTCTTTAAAGAATAACGCTGCTACGTGGGCGGCGTCAACAGTCTTTTGGCAAGGAATGAATTGCACCATCTTGGAGAAACGATCCACTACAAATATCGAATCGAGCTTCCTCAGAGTGCGAGTTAGCCCGAGAACAAAATCCATACTAATATCAGACCAGAGTCTCTCAGGGAAGGGAAGTGAAGTGTATAGCCCTGTGGGCTGGCGAGACCCCTTTGCCGTCTGACAAACTCGACAATGCCTCACCACTCTGGTGACATCTTTCTTTAGGCCGGGCCAGAAGAAACGGTCCTCAACCAACACAATCGTCTTATCTCTAGAAAACTGCCCCGCAGCTTCACCTGTGTGTAACTCTCAGATAAGAAAAGCTCAAAGTGATGACTGAGGAATGCAAAGGCGAGAGCCCAAAAATAAAAACCCATCAGATATCAAAAAACCCTCCCGAAGGTCGGGCGAGTCCTTCGAGAGCGCTGAACAAATATCCCAAAAATCAGGGCATTCTAGGTTAGCATGAACTAGCTGCTCAAATCCCACTACTCGGGTGCTCATGGTGTGGAGGATGCTAACTCTGCGACTCAATGCTTCTGCAGGTTTGCTCTCAACACCTGCACGATGCTTAAGAACATAGTGAAACTTCTGCATATACTCCACCCATTTGGCGTGATAGTGACCTTATTTCTTTTGAGAATCGAAATATCTCAGCACTTGATGGTCAGAATATAAAATGAACTATTTGTGTAAAAGATAATGTCGCCAATATCGCAGTGCCCGCACAATGAATAGAACTCTAGATCATAATTTGAATATTTCTATCGGGCTTCGTTTAACTTCTCGCTAAAGTAGGCTACAAGGTGACCTTCCTGACTGTGGACTGTGCCGATGCCAACTCTCGACGCATCACAAGTAATCTCAAAGGGTTTGGAGAAATCTGGTAAGCATAAAATGAGAGCGGTAGACAGTTTCTCCTTGATCTCCTCAAAATCTCGAGTGTCAGCCTTTGTCAAAACAAAATCATCCTTACAAAGACAGCTCGTAATGGGGGTCATGACCGAACTAAAGGCTCGAACAAACCTCCTATAAAAGGTGGCAAATCCATGAAAGCTACGGGCCTCATTAATGTTCGTAGGGGTAGACCACTCTCGAATCGCCCTGATCTTGTCAGGATCGACAGAAATACCAGTTGATAATACAACATAACCCAAGAAGTGAACGAATGTGGATAGGAACGAACACTTCTTCAAATTGATGTATAGATGCTCCTTTTGGAGAAGCTGAACACTAGGCGAATGTGGCGTAAATGCTCGGTGCGACCCTGGCTGTATATCAAAATATCATTAAAATATACCATCAAAAAACTTGCCCATATAGGGTCGCAGGACTTGAGTCATCACCCTCATAAACGTACTGGGTGCGTTCGATAATCCGAACGACATTACCAACCACTCGTACAAGCCGTCTTTCGTCTTAAAGGCCGTCTTCCACTCATCTCCCTCTCTGACTCTAATTTGGTGGTGCCCACTACGAAGATCAATCTTCGAAAAGATCTGGGAACCAGCCGTCGCATCCAGGAGATGGCTAAGGCGGGGAATCAGAAAATGATACTTCATCGTGATCTTATTTACGACAAGACTATCAATGCACATGCGCCAGCTCCCGTCCTTCTTCGGTGTAAGAAGGGCCGGTATGACACATGCACTCAAACTCTCTCGTCTCAACTTCTTCTCCAGAAGATCATCGACTTGCCGCTTTAGCTCAGCATGCTCAGTCGAATTCAAACGATAGTGCGGCAGATTGGGCAAAGATGCTCCTGAGATTAGATCAATCACATGTTAGATGTCCTGTAACACCCCCTATCCGTCGCATAACATATAGCAGTAGGTCCGGCCAGGGCCCGACGCCATATACCACAGACAGACCGGGAGTTTACTCAATGGAAACCATCCAACGAAGAATCAATGTCCTACACAGAGTACATTATAGCGAAAGTAATTTAAAGGTTGCAAAACAAAGAACCCAGCATAAGCATGAATGCCCACTACAAAACCAAATAGGAACGATCGTACAATACACAAGTACAATGACCTTAAGGCATTACAATTGTTTAATCAAATTACAGTGTTTTCCAAACCTCGGCACGCATGCCGGTCACACATGAATAAAACAAGTAAACACTCATATTAGGCCTTCGAGGGCCGGCTCAGCAACAATCGCTTTTTGCCCGCTATTTACCACTTGGCTCCGCAGCACCTGCAAGCACAATCCACCACGACGGTGGCAAACAAAAGCAACGGTCAGCTATGCTGACCAAATTATAACGACCCCGCCCCCATACTTGGGGCGGCGATGCTCCTTCCCTGCATTTTGTTAGCATAACCAAGCAGTATAGTAAATAAACACTTCATCACAGGCGTGAGCACACACGGCCACACACCCCGTCCTCTCAGGGCACATTCTCGGTGAACACGGTCAAAGTCCGCTGACTCACCACCGTCCCTTGGACGGTAATATATCGTGAGCATTTTTTCTTCCTGGCCACTGCCTAAGACCCTCCATCTATGCCAACGGCAAGTGCCATGCACCGTTAGGTCTCTTTACCGAACGACATAAAGCGGGTACGGTTCCGCCTAACCCGTTGCTCACACCGCCCTGTCACCGTAAGACATGGGCGTGGGTCAAACTTCCCCGAGTCCCAATCCGATCACACACTTCACATAACCCGGTTATGTGCAAGTTGGCTCCCACACCACCATGTTGGCAGAATCACGCATCTGCCCAGTTTTCCGGGTGCACCTTTGAGTTAATCCCCAAGGCTCCCTGTTGCAATCTACCACGTAAAAAACCCGAAAAACAATCAATTGCGCGGAGTCTTCTCCGACCATTCATACAATGCAACATCACCGATCCAGACTAACTTGTCCGGGTAGGCTTCACACATCATGCCTCTGTCTGTTTCTTGATTACGGACTCTACATGCTAAACAACAGGGACTATTCACGTCTACCCGAAGGAACGCCTCAAACTCACCGCAAACTCGCGAGAGCGGGCTTCCTATGCAAAAAAAGAGGACTTCACATGTTCTAGGATGAGAATCTTTACTATAGCATTTTTCCTTGGCGCCATGGAAATCTATGCGGATGAAAAACACCGCAATGTCCTCGCCTTCGTAGATCCGAAGTCGGCTCGCGATTTGGAGCTCCGAAGCTCCGCCGGTGGCCGGATCTTCCTTCTTCTTCCTTGCTCTCCCCTCTCTCTAGAACTTTAAAAAGAGAGTATTTGGATGAAATGAAGGATTCAAAACCCTATACTCGGGTATAACCTAGCAAGAACAGGCCCAAACCATTAGATCCCAAAATAAGGAAACGGACGACCACGATTCAGGCTTGAAATCCAAAATCTGGGCCGAGCACGGCTTGTGACACGCCCGTGTCCAGGGCCGTGTTCCCCATTCGCCGTCGAAACCGACGCGTCCCGAAAAGAACACGGGTACCCAACACGCCCGTGCATACAGTACACGGCTGTGTCGTATGCCGTGTTACTCCATCGACACAGGGCCGAAAACGCCTGAAAGGGACACGGGTCCTCGACACGCCCGTGTCGCATTTTGACACGCCCGTGTCTACCCGACACGGCCCGTGTGCTGACCCCGTGTATCACCCCGTCACGGCCCGACTTCATCCCGTGAAGGACACGACCTGGGACACGCCCGTGTCTCAGGCCGTGTTGGCTGCTCGACGATCGTCGACTCCAAATTCGTCGACCTCTCGGCCAGATCGTCGACCCGAGCACGACACGCCCCTGGGACACGCCCGTGTCCCAGGCCGTGTGACCCCTGCCAAATTCCAAACTTGGCTCGAAACGCCTCCCGTCGCTCTTTTGAGTTTCGGGGCGTTACAACTCTCTCCCTCTTAAAAGAATTTTGTCCTGAAATTACATAAAGGAAAGATAAAAACAAAACTTAAACGGTACCTGATTGGAATAACTCCGGGTAGTCCTCAAGCTTGGTCTGCTCTCGCTCCCACGAGAGCTCCTCCCGATCGAAGTTGTCCCAACGGACCTTGACCATCCTGATCTCTTTGTTGCGTAACCGCTTGACTTTCGAGTCCTCAATGCGTATAGGCTTGACCTTCGTTGTCAACCCATTATCGACCGACACTTGATCGACCGCAATCACTTGCGAAGGCTCTTGCACCGCCTTCCGCAGCACCGATATGTGGAATACGTCGTGTAGACCACTTAGCTCGACTGATAGCCTCAGTCGATAAGCTGCTTCATCAATCTGCTCCAGAACTTCAAACGGTCCAAGGTACCTCGGGCTTAGCTTCTTCAAACGCCGCACCCGTGAGACACCCTTGAACGGCTTGATATTCAAGTACACCCAGTTGCCGACAGCGAACTCCACGTTCCTATTCTTGGCGTTATAGTATTTAGCCTGCCGGTCCTGAGCGATTAGTAATCTCTCTCGAATCGTTCAAACCAACGACGTTGCATCTTCCAACTCTTGTCGCTTGTACAACTTTGACTCACCCGTTTCCAACCAAGACAACGGCGTGTGACATCTCCTACCATATAGGGCCTCGAAGGGCGTCATTTGAATGTTTGCCTGGTAGCTATTGTTGTCCGCAAATTCCACCAAGTATAGATGGTCTTCCCACTGCTTCCCAAAGTCCAGGACGCACATGCGAAGCATGTTTTCCATTGTCCTATTGACTCTCTCGGTCTGACCATCCATCCGAGGATGAAAGACTGTGCTGAAACTCAGCTTTGTTCCCAACATCTGCTGCACCAGCCTCCAATCATTGGACGTAAACTGCCCATCTCGGTCACTCACGATGCTGCGGGGCACAACGTGAAGCCGTACTATGTTATCCACATATAACTTTGCTAATTTCTCCACAAAACCGTCCTTCCTATGCGGAATGAAGTGAGACACCTTCGTCAAACGATCTACGACCACCCAGATGACATCGTTACCCTTCTGCGACCTTGGCAAATCATGCACAAAGTCCATAGTAATGTCGTCGAACTTCTACTCCGGAATAGGCAAGGACTTCAAGAATCCTCCAAGCGTTTGACACTCCGCCTTCACCAAGGCGCCTGTTTGACACTTCGCCACGTACAACGCCACACCATTCTTAAGTCCTGGACACCAGAACAATTTCTTCACATCGCGGTACATCTTCGTGCTCCCCGGGTGAATCGAGTACTTGGTGTGATGCGCCTCGTACAACAATTCCACCCGCAATTTGCCCACATCCGGGACGCACAGACAACCGTCCTTCCATAACAATTCATCCTCAACAACGAA
Source organism: Platanthera guangdongensis (assembly GCA_039583875.1). Classification (NCBI taxonomy): domain Eukaryota; kingdom Viridiplantae; phylum Streptophyta; class Magnoliopsida; order Asparagales; family Orchidaceae; genus Platanthera; species Platanthera guangdongensis. The sequence continues at coordinate 170,041,077 of CM077162.1, forward strand.
TTGGGAATTTGACTCATCCAAAGCTTCAACCATGATTTGCTTCATGCGGACATCCATATCCAAAGCCTGCCAAATCCGATCAAACAGGTCACACTGAACTTCCGTCCAGTTCAATAGTGCTTCAGCACTTGATTGCTTGTCTACGCAAGAAATCTCGAACGCCTCCAACTCCCGAACCAACTGCTCATCATGGACCGACAACTAATTGTCTTGAGCTGGGACCCTGCGGCTCAACGCGTCCGCAACCGCATTGCCTTTACCAGACACGTAGTGGATCTTGAACGTGTAGTCCCCCAGGAACTTCATCCATCTACGCTGTCGCATGTTCAAATCCTTCTGATCCAACAAGTATTTCAGGCTCTTATGGTCGGTATAGATATCGACATTCACCCCATAAAAGTAGTGTCTCCACATTTTCAAGGCAAAAATCACAGCTGCTAACTCCAAGTCATGGACCGGATAATTCCTCTCATGCACTTTCAGCTGTCGCGAGCCATACGCTATCACACTTCCATGCTGCAGTAGGACACAACCCAGTCCACTGCCCGAAGCATCGCTGTAAATCTCAAAACCTTCGGTCCCACTCGGCGAACTCAGCACAGGCGCCGTGGTCAACCGACCCTTCAACTCTTCGAACGCTCGTGCGCACTCCGGCGTCCAAACAAACTTCTGCTCTTTCCTCGTCAGAGTCGTGAGGGGTAACGCTATCCGCGAGAAGTTCTCCACGAAACGCCTATAATAGCCGCCAAGCCCCAAAAAGCTCCGGACTTCCGCTACCGTAGACAGCACAGACCACTCTCGTATCGCAACAATCTTTACCGGATCCACCGCAATTCACTCTCCACTGACTATGTGACCAAGGAACGCTACTGAGTACAACCAAAACTCGCATTTGGAGAACTTGCCGTACAATTGATTCCTCCTCAGCGTCTCCAGCATCAAATGTAGATGCTTAAAGTGATCCTCCTCAGTTTGTGAGTATACCAATATGTCGTCGATGAAGACGATCACAAAGTGGTCTAGGTACTCCCTGAAAGTCTTGTTCATCAAATCCATGAACACCGATGACACATTCGTCAGCCCAAACGGCATGACCGTAAACTCGTAATGCTCGTATCTCGTACTAAAAGCTGTCTTAGGGATATCACTCTCCCTTATCCTCAGTTGATAATAACCGGACTTGAGATCTAATTTTGAGTACACCGTCGACCCGACTAACTGATCAAATAAATCATCAATCCTTGGGATCAGGTACTTGTTCTTCTCCGTTAGCTTGTTCAGCTCTCGATAATCAAAAGAAAGTCTCAAGCTTTCGTCCTTTTTCTTAACAAAAAAGACCGGTGCGCTCCAAGGCGACGAACTTGGACGCACATACCCCTGCTCCAACAACTCTTGAAGTTGAACCTTCAGCTCAGCGATTTCCTTAGGCGCTTGCCGATATGGAGAACGTGACATAAGTTTCGCACCTGCCACTACCTCGATAGTGAAATCTATCTCCCGTTGAGGTGAGGCTCCAGGAAGATCACCAGGGAACACATCAGGGTACTCGGATACCACTGAAATACTGTCCAACACAGGCTTAGGCTTTGCAACCTTCACTAGCATGAAGAACAGCTTTGCTCCAGCACGAACCGCCTTCACCACCTGAAGAGCAGACATCAAAGTCTTGCTCGACCCTTTCAAGCCCGTAAAAGTCATCTCACGACCTGTTCCCAATTTAACCTCCTTGCGACTGCAATCAATATAAGCTTGCTGCTCCGAGTGCCAGTTCATGTCAAATATCACGTCAAACTCCACCAGCGGTAGTAACGACGCTTGCAAATCGAATTCTGGACTCCCAATACGAATCTTAACGCCACATTCTATCCGCACGCATCAAACACCCATTCGGCAACAACACATCCAGTTTGTCCTTTGCCATCGAAGTGGGTACTCCGATTCGCGATATGAATCCTTGGGACAAAAAGGAGTGTGAAGCTCCCATATCAAAGAGTGCTCTCGCTGGATTCTCATAAATCAAAACAAAGCCTATACAAACAGTGGTAATATAACACGCACATAACAAGTATTTAAAAATTAACTTGCTATAAATTTAAACCGTACCTGTCACCACTTTCGCTTGCTTAATGGCCTCCTGCTGGCCAAGATTATAAACTCTAGGTTGAGCCGGAGCATAATGGGATGTGGTTGACTCCACCGCCTTGCCCTTCTCTTCATAGGTTGCTCTCGGCTTCCTCTCGGACTTGGGACGTCCTCTCCAGCAGTCTCGGGCAAAGTGCCCCGGCTTTCCACAAGTAAAGCACGCGCCCGTGGTTCAACCCGTAGTCGCCCCAGATGCACCGAAAGAAGGGGCTGGACCCGAAGTCCTAGCCTTCTTAGACCACCTACGGTACGCAGGCTTTGAGTTAGCCGGCACCTTGAACACAGTTTTCTTATCACCAGAGTTTTTATTTGCTTATACATTCTTCAAGTCCTTCTCCAAAGACCGGGCCTTATTGACCCGGGTCAAGAAGCCCTGCGTCATAGACCCCGAGAGCAGTAGCCTTAAGTCATCTCTCAGACCTTCGTAGAAACGGTTTGTCTTACGCTCCTCATCCGCGAACGTAGAGCTAGCATACCGACCCAACCGAGTAAACTCGTGGAGATACTCATCCACGCTACTCTCTCATTGCGACAATTTCGGGAACTCATTCTCCAATGCAATCTTCTGAGCCGAATGGAGGTACCTAGACAAGAACAATCTCGAAAACTCTTCCATCGAGACGTCCGTGAGTTGTCTTCCTCTCAAGTGATGCAGCTTTAGACCTTCCCACCACAGCCTCGCATCCCCGTCCAACAGGAATGTGGCTACAGTGATCATCTGCCACTCCTCTGTTTCCGTCACTGTCAAGAATCTCTTCACTCGGGAGAGCCAATCTTCAGCTTGGGATGGGGTTCCCAACCCCGAGAACATCGGAGGATTAAAGCTCATAACATGTTTGAGCTGCCTTTCAATTGCTCTCCTAGGCACCAAAGGTTCCACCACTACTTGATCCACTCTTTTAGGCTCATCCGTTTGAAGCGATACCTTCTCCATCGTAGGAGCGGGCTGCTGCATTTGCCTTGCAGGCTGCTCGTTGATCATGACAAACACTGCTTCGGCCACCAATCGTATGGTTTCAGCTGAGGGAGGTGTTGCAGACACATCATTCGGTGCGCTGCTAGCCTCAGAAACTGGGCGTTCTGACGGTCCTGCACCACTTCTGGTCACCTATAGTTGTACAAAACACCGTTAAGCGACCAAACAAAATTGCAAAAAAGCAATTATAGGAACACGCAAGTTCCTCAAACACGTGTATTTTCATTTCTAAGTGGACATTCATAGGTTCTTTTATGTTATAACGATGACGCACACACATGTGCTCACCACCCCTTAAAAGAATTCGTCTACGAATTCATTTAAGTTGACCGAAACCAGTAGTCTGATACCAAATTATAACACCCCCTATCCGTCGCATAGCATATAGCAGTAGGTCCGGACGGGGCCCGACGCCATATACCACAGACAGACAGGGAGGTTAATCAATGGAAATAATCCAACGAAGAATCAACGTCCTATACAGAGTACATTCTAGCGGAAGCAATTTAAAGGTTGCAAAACAAAGAACCCAGCATAAACATGAATTTCCACTACAAAACCAAATAGGAACGATCGTACAATACACAAGTACAATGGCCTTAAGGCCTTACAATTGTTTACTCAAATTACAGTGTTTTCCAAACCTCGGCACGCAGGCCGGTCACACTTGAATAAAATAAGTAAACACTCATATTAGGCCTTCGAGGGCCGCTCAGCAACAAGGGTTTTTTGCCCGCTATTTACCACTTGGCTCCACAGCACCTGCAAGCACAATCCACCGCGACGGTGACAAACAAAAGCAACGATCAGCTATGCTGACCAAATTATAACGACCCCGCCCCCATATTCGGGGAGACGATGTTCCTTCCCTGCACTTTGTTAGCATAACCAAGCAGTATAGTGAATAAACACTTCATCACAGGCGTGAGCACACACGACCTCACACCCCGTGCTTACATGGCACATTCTCGGTGAACACGGTCAAAGTCCGCTGACTCACCAACATCCCTTGGACGGCAATATGTCGTGAACATTTGGTCTTTCTGGCCACTGCCTAAGACCCTCCATCTATGCCAACGGCAAGTGTCATGTACCGATAAGCCTCTTTACCGAACGACATAGAGCGGGTACAATTCCGCCTAACCCGTTGTTCACACCGCCCTGTCACCTTAAGACATGGGCGCCGGTCAAATTTCCTCGAGTCCCAATCCGATCACACACTTCACATAGCCCGGTTATGTGTAAGTTGGCTCCCAGGACACCATGTTGGCAGAATCACACATCTGCCCAGTTTTCCGGATGCACCTTTGAGTTAATCCCCAAGGCTCCCTGTTGCAATCTATCGCGTATAAAACCCGAAAAACAATCAATTGCGCGCAGTCTTCTCCGGTCATTCATGCAATGCAACATCACCGATCCAGACCAACTTGTCCGGGTAGGCTTCACACATCATGCCTATGTCCGTTTCTCGATTACGGACTCTACATGCTAAATAACGGGGACTATTCATGTCTACCCAAAGGAACGTCTCAAACTCACCGCAAACTCGCGAGAGCGGACTTCCTATGCAAATAAAAGAGGACTTCACATGTCCTAGGATGAGAATCGTTACCCTAGCATTTTTCCTTGGCGCCATGGAAATCTAAGCGAATGAAAAACCCCACAATGTCCTCGCCTTCGTAGATCCGAAGTCGGCTTGCGATTCGGAGCTCCGAAGCTCCGCCGGTGGCCGGATCTTCCTTCCTTTTTCTTCCTTGCTCTCCCCTCTCTCTAGAACTTTAGAAAGAGAGTATTTGGATGAAATGAATGATTCAAAACCCTATACCCGGGTATAACCTAGCAGGAACCGCCCCAAGCCGTTAGATCCCAAAATAAGGAAACGGACGACCACGATTCGGGCTTGAAATCCAAAATCTGGGCCGAACACGGCTTGTGACATGCCCGTGTCCCGGACCGTGTTCCCCATTCGTCGTCGAAACCGACACGTCCCGAAAAGAACACGGGCACCCGACACGCCCGTGTCAAACTTGACACGCCCGTGTCATACAGTACACGTCCGTGTCGTGTACCGTGTTACTCCATCGACACAGGACCGAAAACGCCCGAAAGGGACACGGGTACTCGACACGCCCGTGTCGCATTTTGACACGCCCGTGTCTACCCGACAGGGCCCATGTGCTGACCCCGTGTATCACCCCGTCACGGCCCGACTTCATCCCGTGAAGGACACGGCCTGGGACACGCCCGTGTCTCAGGCCGTGTTCGCTGCTCGACGATCGTCGACTCCAAATTCGTCGACCTCTCGGCCAGATCGTCGACCCGAGCACGACACGCCCCTGGGACACGCCCGTGTCCCAGGCCGTGTGACCCCTGCCAAATTCCAAACTTGGCTCGAAACGCCTCCCGTCGCTCTTTTGAGTTTCGGGGCGTTACATGTCCCTCAGTGGGGGGAAGCTCATCGGGGATCTCCTCGGGCATAATGTCTATAAGTCATCCATCAACTTTAGAACATCCGGATCAGTAATCCCTGCCTCACTAGGGGTCTCGGCCACCAACGTGGCCGCAATAATAAACATGATTCCAATCTCTAGGCTCTCTCTCAAAAAATCACCCCTCCTCAAGATATGTAGGGGTCCCAACGATCCCGCGCTAACTGACGAGTCAACCTTGCTCTTTGGAGGATCCCATGGATGATTTGGGGTAAGAGTAATCTTTTGACCCTTGTCGAAGAATACGCACGTGTTGGAACAACCATAACACATGACGTCGCGATCGTAAAGCCAGGGTTTTCCCAGAAGAATGTGAGCGACATCCGTAGGAATAACGTCGCAACAAACCTGGTCCTCAGTAGACGCTAATCGGATTGGCACCAGACACCGCTGTGTAACTTGAGTGGTGAACTTGTCCAGCCATAGGACACGATACGGGTGAGGATGGGTCTCAACAGTAAGCTGCATTCTCTCCAACCCTTTCCTATCAATAATATTTACGCAGTTACCACTATCGATGGCGAGCTTGCAGTGTCCTCCTGCGCTCGTGAAATAAGTGAAAATGATAGTGGTGCGGCGCCAATCCTCATCACGTGGGGTGTGGAGGATGCGACAGAGGACTCCTACTTCTAATGATCTCTCAGCATCGCTCTCCCATCCATCCTCAACAAGAGCAGTAACCTCCTCAGTGGCGACGTCCTCAGCCTCAGTGCTGGGCTCGCTAGAATCTTCAATCAGCAAGTTCCTGGTAGGGCATTGTGCTGCAAAACTTCCTTTGTTGGAACAACGATAGCATTGGACGCCCCCAGGTTTGGGGCCTCCAGGAACAATAACTTTTCCCGCCGCGTCTGTGGGAGCGCGAGGGGTGGCAGAAGTCGTGTCAGGGGCGGGTTTCCTAAATGTGGCAGCATCGGGTCTAGTGGAAGCCTGTCTAGGGCCGGCTGAGCGCAAATACTGCTCGTATTCGAGGGCAAGTTGAAAGACCTGCTCAACCGACTCCATCCTATGTGGAATTAGTTCCCTTCGGATGTCTGCTCTAGGGCCCGCATGAAAGCGCGAGCCAGTGGCAATGAGCTCCTCCATAATGTCGCTTCGAACTACGAGTTCGTCAAATCGAGACATGTAATCAACAATAGAAAGAGTACCCTGACGCATCGTGTACAACTGATCTAAAAGCTGATCTCGATAGGAAGCAGGAAGATACTTATCATGTAAGCGCTGCTTCATCTCATCCCATCAGGTAATGGGGTAGTAGTAATCACGCTTTAAAGATCTCTCCAAACTCGACCTATATATCTTTGCTTGGCCAAGTTGTTTCATTTTTGTGAACCGTACTCATCTCTCGTCGCTCATCTCGAACAAGTTAAAGTTGTGGTCCATGTGCATGAGCCAATCACGGAATGCCTTTGGGCCCAGGTAACCATCGAAGGTGGGAGCATCAATACGAATCCGTCGGGTGATGTCATCCTCCTCTGGAGTCATCCCACGACGGGGCTCACAGAAGTCACCGTAATCGTTATCATCGTCATATTCATATCAAAGTCTATCTCTACGATGAGGTGGTGGAGGACGGGGTTCAGCCAAAGGACGATCTCGTCGAAACTCATAACCACGATGATAATTCGCTCTTGGTAGTGGTGGGAAATCTCGGCGAGGGCCGTCTCTACCACGTATCTCGGGAGGAGGTGTGGCATCTCGAAGGTCCTCGAGAGGCTCCTCATTAGGTGGAGGGTTCATTCGTTCTCTATGTGTCTTTAACTGGTCTACTCTCGTGCTAACCCTCGCAATATCCCCTCTAAGTGTGTCAAATTGGACACCCATTCGATCAAATCGATCGAGGACAAGCGTTTGGAATTCTGCGGGCGTCATGTCCGTCTAAGAGCACGCGGTCCTATCGTCCTGGGGATTTTGACTCGACATGGACTGACGATATTCTCTACCACTACGTAACATGCAATGACCCTAACCTATGCTCTGATACCAATTTAATGCAGTGGTAAAGCCGATACATGGTGGACTCTCAAAATGCACACATATATGCGATGACGTGAAATGCTAGTGTAAGAGTGCTCCACCTAAGATTGCATCATGTAATTAATTATCATTACAAAACAACAGAGGCACGCCCGATTGCAAATAATAAATGTAAGGAAAACGAGTATTAATTTTAATTTGATTGAGGCGCAATTTTTTCAAACACAAACATAATAGGTCCCGCAAATTTTACGATGAACGAACTAATAACATAATAAAGTGCACATCAACTACTCAATATAGGTGCCAAAATATACAACGGTAAAAGACAGGACTTTATACCACAATTCACACACTTAGGCAGCGACAAGGCGGTTGTTTGCTAGCATCCGAGGCTGTAGTAAGCGAAGTGGATAATGAAGATGTGGATTCGACTGTTTGTGGGGTGAGGATACTTAACAGTGACTGGAAGAGGGAGGAAGGGGGCTGTCGGCTTGGAAGTTGTTGTCTGGACGGGAATCAATAGTGAAGGAGAAAGTAGAGGAGATAGTATTGACGGGGTGGGGGGGGGGGGTTGTTTGGGGCTCTGTTATGAAGGAGGAAGGGAAGGCGTGCGGTTGTTGGCATCAGACGGAGGAGAAAGGGGTTTAGTTAGGGGTTCGACATTAACTGGGGAGAGCAGAAGCAGGGGAGATGAGGAAGGAGAGGGGACTGCTGCAGGGGTGGCGATCTGGACTTGGAGGAAGAAAGGGGCGGACGGGGTGGTATTTCGTGGAAGTAGGAGGCGGGTTTGGTGGTTATCGGGCTCGGTGGTGATGCACGGGGAAGGAAGTGAAAGATGGAGGCAGAAGAGGCAGAGGAGGCGGAAGGGTTTACTGAAGAGGAAGGCGGAAGAGGTGTCGTCGGCGTCGCAACGAAAGGGGGAGTGGTGAGGGGATGGCGTCGCACCACCCGTGTAACATCCGTTATCTGACGCAGAATTATTTTAATTGTAGGGTCAAGTCGCGATGAATTTTGATTGAGCCAGCGCGTCGTCGAGGTACGATATTGGTGTAGTCAAAAGGTCGCATTTATTAATTTGTGAATTATGTTAATTATATTGATAGTGAGACGCATTTTAATTTATTGACGAAGCGCGACAAATCTTTATGTTGAATAGTAGGTAATGTGAAATATGACAGTTTGGGGTGCCAATAGCGGGTCTCAACCCCCCCTCCTCATGCGGTTATCAAAAACCGCAAGCCATGATTTATTTCCCGTAATCCTCATTCCACGGGAGAAAACCGATGCCAAACCTGCGCTTCCCGTCTCCCGATATTCTCCCGTTCCGCACGCCGCAACGCCCGAGTGGATGCCTCCCGCAGGCCCTAGCCGACGGCCGATCCCCCTCCAGAACTCCTCACCGACCTCTCCTCTTTCCGCTACGGGCGCCGGTGGGTGTTTCTTTTCCTTCCTTGGCCATGGAAGAACCGATTTCAACCCTAACCGGTGGAAGTTGAACGTTTTGGTTCCGGTGAGTTCGATTTCTTCTTTTTCTCCATTCCTCCATGGAAATCCTTCGATTTGGAAGTTAATCTGAACAAGGTTTTTCTTTCTTTTGCCCTAATTAGGTTTTAGAGTACGGAATCCACCGCAAAATTGGAGTTGGGCGCATTGAGAGCCTCAATCACTCTCACGTAAAGGTAATACGCTATGTTAGCCGTTGATTTTGGATTACCCTAGCATTTTGGAATTTTTCCCAACGATAACCCTAAGGGGAAAATGCGATATTTAGGTGTTGCTTGATTTGCAGATTTTTGGTGGCGTCGAGACAAGACTTCGGAGGTCCGCAGTAGTCAGATTTTCCTTCGGAAGAGAAAATCTCGCCTCGCAGAGTGTACGAGCGCCGCACCACCACTGTAAGGAAGCTTAATTCCTGTTAGTTAGACATAGACAAAAAAGTATTTTGTATACGCATGGGTAAGTTTTGTACAAATATCATGACAATGCATAAAAAAGTGTGGTGGTAGGGAAACGATCGCGGAAAATGTGTAGGATGATACCCTTCTCCAAGACCAAAGTAGTCAGATCATGAACAGTAACGTTAGGTACGAAAGCTGTACCCGTATACGTAAGCTTGGAATTTGTCCAACCAAGGGCGTGAATGTCCCTTCTAATCGACCACGAGAAAGTCAAGGGTCGCTCAGTAGTACACCAAAAGAAATGTCTCATGCAGAGTAACATCAGACCATAAAGGTCGGTAAGCACACATAAGTCTTTTCGTGCTAGGTAGAGGCGCACTACCTTTCCCATAAGGCATATGGTACCATATGAGCAGTACAGTCTTAGGAGTTGACTTCCCTTTGAGACAGTTTGCAGATTCGAGACCGTGTCCGCGCGACACTAGAACAATTGAGTTCGTTATATGGTCTCGGGTCGTCAGTTTCAGATGCGCGTTAGGAGATACTCTGTCTAGAGCCTTCCAAGTAGATGTATAAGCTAGAAACTTCCTAGAACTCAAGTATAGACCTGACGTGAGACAGTACCCTAGTTAGTGAACGACAGGACTTGGCTAAATATAATGAAACTCATGAACGTAGAGCGAGTTGATCTGTTGACTAGGGAGCATAGTAAACGTATGCATATCATAGCATAAATATTTTAATGCACAAAACCATTTTTCAAAAAACATGCATTCATCATTTAAGAAAAAATTTTTAGTGTCACTAGGCGGAGTTATTTTTCCTTATTCTGACCCACGTGGGCAATGTTTTTACAGGTGACCCAGGTGGGAAAGTACGCCAAGGATGACCGTTAAATGGAGTCAGTTTGTAATTACTTCCACTTTCAGTTTCCTCTATTTCAGCATACATTTGCAATTGTGGACGATGTACCTTGTTAATGTTTTATATGTCTTGTATCAGAATTATAATGTGATTTCAGATTTTCAGTCTTTTCATTTCTATTCATGTTTAGTGGCTCTGTGAATCCAGATATCAGGTATGTGTTTACCCTTAATTTACTTTCTTAGCTTCCGTTGTAAGTTTTTAATTTTTAATATTTGTTTCTTTTTACCTGTTGCATACTAGTTTTAATACTGTTTCCTAGTTCTCTTTATATCGCTGACCCGACCGGATGACTGATTATTGTAAAACTGGGAAGGGGTGTTACAAATTGGTATCAAAGCGAGGTTTAGGATCCCTGGACCCAAGAAAGATTCACAGAGCCATAGGAATGTGTAAGAGTAAACTCTTGTTAGTAGAGGATTTAAGTTGCATTTAAGTCATAGTTTTCGCAAGAGTACGAAATAAATTGCTAATCCAGATTTCTCAGATGCATGATAGATAATTATATTTCTTTTACATGTTCTATCAGGCACCACGAGTTAGCGAACCGGGTGAATCTTCACGTCAGGACCCTGTTCCTAATGCGACTATGGGAGATGCTGTCGTGCCACAGGTACCACCAGTTCCAGCAGCTCCAGAGGGCACTGACATAGCGTCTCAGATTGCCAAGGCGGTTACTGTTGCCTTGATGGAGTTTCAGAGAGGACTGGCTGCAGGGTTTCCAGCTCCAGTACAAGTACCAGCCCCTGCACCAGCTCCTGCCCCAGCACCCGTGGAGATGACCCTGGAACGCTATTTGAGGAACTTTAGAGAGCTTCAACCCTCAAATTACAGTGAGGATGAGACCTCGATGGACACAAATGATAGGATAGCAAACACGAGAGACCTGTTGGACGTTTTGGAGTGCCCAAAGGACAAGAAGATTCCTCTGGCTGTTTTCCTCCTTCGTGGTGAGGCAAAAGGTCTGGTGGGAGAAGTACCGGGCATATATTTCTGCAGGTAAATGGTTGTGAAAATTTCCTCTTATTTTTGGAATTGATACGTTCTTTTTAAATAGTATGACCATACTTTTGGCCAGGTCATACGTCAGACATGCTCACGTGGGGTGAATTTTCTAGAGCTCTTGCAAGTTGTTTCGTGCCTCCTTCCGCACGACGAGGTCTACAGGAGAAATATCTTAGGCTTTTCCAGGGGGATAGGACTGTTGCTGAATACGAATGAGAGCTTACCCATCTAGCTCGATATGGTCATGATGCAGGCAGATCAGGCTGAGAAGTGCAACCATTTTGTGGATGGTCTGCGTGACTCGTTGAGGCAGACGCTGATGACCATGGTCAATGCTGACTACAAGAGCTTAGTGGATACGACTCACAGTCTGGAGGCTGATGAACAAAAAGTACAGAGGCGAAGCAGTTTTCGTACGAAGCGATCTCAGGATTCGTATCAGCCGCAACAGAGCAGAAATGACCAAGGGAAGAACTGGAACAAGAAGCAGAAGCCTGATGCAAAGAAGAGTGGTCAGTCTGGAGACAGGATCAAGGACTACCCCTCTTGTCCCAAGTGTCAGCGTTGCCATCCAGGAGAGTGTTTGTCCAGCGCAGGCGTATGTTACAAGTGCCGACAACCTGGACACATAGCTCGCTACTGTCAGAAAGTTGGTTTGAATCAGGTAATTAAAATCTTGTTGTATTTATTACATCTATGAAGTTACTGTAGATGACAAATGTAATTTATTCCTGTAGTCGAAGTATGAGGTTGGTGGCTCTAACAGAGTAGACAAGGAAAAAGCTTCAATGATTACTGACGGGAGACCACAACAGGGTCGAGATTTGGTGCAGCCCAGAGCTTATGAGCTTGGTCAGCAGGAGGCAAAGGATCAGGAGGATGTAGTGACAGGTATGTGTTTCCTTTGATTAACAAGTTTATTTAATCCTTCGTAGTGACATTCTTTTCATCTTTATAAATCATTCATGTAGACATTCTTATGATTCGTAATTTACCCTCCAAGATTCTGTTTGATACAGAAGTCTCACACTCGTTTATCGCGGAATCTTTGGTGCGTAAGCTGAATTTAGAAATCTTCCCAGAGACAGTACCGCTGGAAGTCATGATGCCGAATGGATCTCTTCTACAGACCAGAGATAAGTGCAGGGTACCAGTGCAGTTTGGTGATACCGAGATTATCGTGGAAGCTTTGGAGTTACCTATTGCAGGATTCGATCTGCTCTTTGAAATGGACTGGCTTTCGGCAGTCAATGCCAGGATTGACTATAGGGCAAAACAGATACAGTTTGAGGGCCCTAACCAGACTGCATTTTCTTTTTAGAGCTTAAAGGGAGTAGTGAAGATGATCATCTCCACAGTCCAAGCTAGAAGATGCATCAGTAAGGGTTGTGAAACCTTTGTAGTACTGATGAACGCGGAGGCTAAGGCTAACTTATCAGAGGTACCAGTGGTGCAAGATTTCCCCGATGTTTTCCTGGAAGAGATCCCTGGTGCCCCTCCAGATAGAGAGATTGAGTTCCCGATAGATTTGCAGCTCGGGGCTACACCAGTAGCCAAATCCCCTTACCGTATGGCTCCAAGGGAACTAGCGGAGTTGAAGAGCCAGTTGCAGGAGTTGCTTGATTTGGACTTTATACGTCCCAGTACTTTACCTTATAGTGCTCCAGTACTATTCGTGAAGAAGAAGGATGGTAGTCTGAGACTGTGCATAGACTACCGTGAGTTGAACAAACTGACAGTCAAGAACAAATACCCGATTCCCAGGATTGATGATTTGTTCGACCAGTTGGTGGGCTCGTGCACCTTTTTCAAGTTAGATCTGAGGTCGGGCTACCATCAGTTAATGATTCGGGACGTGGATGTTCAAAAGACGGCTTTCGGTACCAGGTATGGACACTTCGAGTTCGTGGTCATGCCACTTGGGTTGACCAATGCCCCTTTAGTATTTATAGACCTGATGAACAGGGTATTTCAGGAGTACTTGGATCGTTTTGTTTTCGTTTTTATCGATGATATCTTGGTGTTCTCAAGTAGTGCAAAAGATCATGTCGCTCACCTCAGGATTGTATTTAGCACCCTCGGGAAGAATCAGTTGTATGCTAAGTTTTCTAAATGTGAGTTTTGGCTTTCAGAGATTGCATTCTTAGGCCACGTCATCAGTTAGCAAGTGGTTAGTGTCGATCCGAAAAAGATAGATGCTATTAAGAATTGGCCAAGGCCAACGACAGTTTCAGAGGTTCGCAGCTTTTTGGGTCTAGCTGGTTACTACAGGAGATTCGTCAGGGATTTTTCAAAGATAGCCTTACCACTGACTTCCCTCACCAGGAAGGGTAAGGGCTTGGATTGGACAGTTGAGTGTGAATTGGCTTTTGAGGACTTGAAGGGCAGATTGATGACCGCACCGATCTTGAATTTACCTTCAGGGCCTGACGGGTTTCAGATTTATAGCGATGCGTCAGGTCAGGGTTTGGGCTGTGTTCTCATGCAGCATGGAAAGGTCGTAGCCTATGCCTCGAGACAGTTAAAGGTTCATGAGAGGAACTATCCCGTGCATGACTTGGAGCTTGCAGCAGTCATACATGCTCTGAAGATATGGAGACACTATCTCTATGGTGTTCGTTGCGAGATCTTCACTGATCATAAGAGCCTCAAGTATATCTTTGATCAGCGGGAGCTAAATTTGAGGCAACGCAGATGGTTAGAGTTTCTATCAGACTACGACGTAGACATTCAGTACCATCCAGGAAAGGCGAACGTTGTAGCTGATGCCCTTAGCCGTAGAGGTTCGTGTTTCTTCCTTCTCACTCAGCAGGAGGAGGTAGTGCGGGAACTAGAGAGACTGGACATCACCGTTATACCACGCTGTAGTTTTGGTTCTGCAAGGTTGAGTTGGATGGAGATCACCTGTGACATTAAGGATAGAATCAAGACAGCTCTACCGCTGGATCCAAAGATGACAGAGATTTGGATCTTAGTGTGGACGGGTCAGAAGGAGAGATTTACTTTTCACGATGATTTATTATTGTATGATGGCAGAGTGTTTATCCCCGATGTTAGTCACCTTCGCGAGAACATTCTATTTGAGGCACACAATTCCAGATATTCTATACACCCGGGTTGCACGAAGATGTATGCTGATCTCAAGAAGGTAGTCTGGTGGCCAGGCTTGAAAAGTGATGTTGCAGATTATGTAGGGAAGTGCGAGACATGCAAGTTGGTTAAGGCCGTGTGTCAAAGGCCTGGAGGCAAGTTGCAGCCACTTCTCATTCCTGAGTGGACTTTTGAGGATATATCCATGGACTTCATCCATGGTCTGCCGAGATCTCAGAGTGGGAATGATTCTTTGTAGGTTATAGTAGATCGGCTTTCTAAGGTCGCCCATTTCATTCCTCTTAAGAAGACAGATCAGGGTTCCAGATTAGCATAGTTTTATATAGACGAGATAGTTCGACTTCACGATGTTCACAAGACTATAGTTTCAGACCGAGATGACAGATTAACCTCCAGGGAGTAGAGATACATTCTGGAGCGGTTGGGTACCAGATTACATTTCAGCACCGCATTCCATCCCCACACTGATGGACAGACTGAGCGCACAAATAGGACTCTGGAGGATCTGCTACGGATATGCATTTTGGACTTTGGGGGAAAGTAGGAGAAGTATGTTACTTTTGTGGAGTTCTCCTACAATAACAGTTTTCAAACGAGTATTGAAATGACACCGTTCGAGGCCCTCTATGGTAGACGTTTTCGGACACCGTTGTGTGGGGCTGAAAGTGAAGAAAGATCTACCATCACGGAGTCATGGATTGATATGACCACTGACAGAGTCAAGCTCATTCAGGAGCGTATGAGGACAGCTCAGGATTGTCAGGCCAAGTATCATGATCAGAAGCACAGGTCAGTAGAATTTAGAGTTGGAGACTATGTTTATCTGAAGGTCAGACCAGTCAGAGGAGTCTGTAGAATAAAGCGGATGAAGAAACTGAGCCCCAGATTCGTTGGTCCTTTTGAGATACTGGAAAGAGTGGGTGAGGTTGCTTATAGGTTAGCCTTACTCGAGGAAATGAGTGATGTACATGATATATTCCACTTCTCCTATCTGAGGAGAGCGGTCTGAGATTCCAGCCAGATCATCAGTACCGAGAAAGCAGCAATCGAGACAGATCTTAGTATTGGGGTTAGACTAGTCAGAATTGTGGACTCAAGGATACAAAAGCTCAGGAATAGAGAGATTCGCATGGTCAAAGTCCTTTGGATGAACTGTGGCCGTCCAGAGTATACTTGGGAGCGAGAGGATGAGCTTAGGAGCAATGCAGACTATTCTTTCCTCTTCGATTCAGGTATGGTTACAATTTTTGAGGACAAAAATTTTTGTTAGGAGGGGAGATTTGTAACATCCGTTATCTGACGCGGAATTATTTTAATTGTAGGGTCAAGTCGCGACGAATTTTGATCGAGGCAGCGCGTCGTCGAGGTACGATATTTATGTAGTCAAAAGGTCGCATTTATTAATTTGTGAATTATGCTAATGATATTGATAGTGAGACGCATTTTAAGTTATTGACGAAGCACGACAAAGTTTTATGCTGAATAAGAGGGTAATGTGAAATATAACGTTTGGGGTGCCAATAGCGGCTCTCACCCCCCCCTCCTCATGCGGTTATCAAAAACCGCAAGCAATGATTTATTTCCCATAAACTCATTCCACGGGAGAAAACCGCATCCAAACCCGTGCTTCCCGTCTCCCGATATTCTCCCAGTTCCGCACGCCGCAACGCCCGAGCCGACGCCTCCCGCAGGCCCTAGCCGACGGCCAATCCCCCTCCAAGAACTCCTCACCGACCTCTCCTCTTTCCTCTACGAGCGCCGGTGGGTGTTCCTTTTCTTTTCCTTGGCCGTGGAAGAACCGATTTCAATCCTAACCGTTGGAAGTTGAACGTTTTTGGTTCCGGTGAGTTCGATTTATCCTTTTTCTCCATTCCTTCATGGAAATCCTTCGATTTTGAAGTTAATCTGAACAAGGTTTTTCTTCCTCTTGCACTAATTAGGTTTTGGAGTACGGAATCCACTGCAAAATTGGAGTTGGGCGCATTGAGAGTCTCAATCACTCACACGTAAAGGTAATACGCTATGTTAGCCGTTGATTTTGGATTACCCTAGCATTTTGGAATTTTTCCCAACGATAACCCTAAGAGGAAAATGCGATATTGAGGTGTTGCTTGGTTTGCAGATTTTTGGTGGCCTCGAGACAAGGCTTCAGAGGTCCGCAGTAGTCAGATTTTCCTTCGGAAGAGAAAATGTCGCCGCGCAGAGTGTACGAACGCCGCACCAACACTGTAAGGAAGCCTAATTCCTATTAGTTAGACATAGGCAGAAAAGTATTTTGTATACGCATGTGTAGGTTTTGTACAAATATCATGACCATGCATAAAAAGTGTGGTGGTAGGGAAACGGTCGCGAAAAATGTGTAGGATGATACCCTTCTTCCAAGACCAAAGTAGTCAGATCATTAACTGTAACGTTAGGTACGAAACCTGTACCCGTATACGTAAGCTTGGAATTTGTCCAACCAAGGGCGTGAATGTCCCTTTTAGTCGACCACGAGAAAGTCAAGGGTCGCTCAGTAGTACACCAAAAGAAATGTCCTATGCAGAGTAAGCATCAGACCACAAAGATCGGTAAGCACACATAAGTCTTTTTCGTGCTAGGTAGATGCACACTACCTTTCTCATAAGGTATATGGTACCCTATGAGTAGTACAGTCTTGGGCGTTGACTTCCCTTTGAGACACTTAACAGATTCGAGACCATGTTCCACGCGACACTAGAACAATTGAGTTCGTCAAATGGTCTCTGGTCGTCAGTTTCAGATGCGCGTTAGGAGCTACTTTGCCTAGAGCCTTCCAAGTAGATGTGCAGACTAGAAACCGCCTAGAACTCAAGTATAGACCTGGCGTGAGACAGTACACTAGTTAGTGAACGCCGAGACTTGGGTAAATATAATGAAAGCTCATGAACGTAGAGTGAGTTGGTCTGTTGACCCGGGAGCATAGTAAACGCATGCATATCCCATCTTGTGACGGCGTCAAGGCGAACCAAGGTGAGCGCTGGGCGCCTTGACACTTAGGCGACAAGGCAGACGCCTAGGCGACACTAAGGCGAGCAAGTCGCACGACGCTAATTTGTTTTTTTTTAAAAAAGACAGTATATAGACTGCGGTTATTATAATAACCGCAGTCTATAGTCTGAAGGATATAGACTGCGGTTATTATAAACACCGCAATTTATAGTACACAGGATGTAGACTGCGGTTTTATAATAACCACAGTTTATAGTATACATGCTATAGACTGCGGTTTTATAATAACCGCAGTGTATAGTATACATGCTATATACTGCGGTTTTAAAATAACTGCAGTATATGCTCGGGTTCATGGAATACACTGCGATTTTTTCATACACAGTCTATTTAAGAATAGACTGCGGTTTATATATCAACCGCAGTCTATTCTACACTGACCCCTAAAATAGACTGCGGTTTATATATTAACCGCAGTCTATTCTCTGGTTTAAGGAATAAACTGCGGTTTTAAAATAACCGCAGTATATTCTTGGGTTCATGGAATACACTGCGGTTTATATATAAACCGCAGTCTATTCCCATATTTTTATATAAAAAAGGCGTCAAACACCTTGTTTACAATTGGGCGCCGTGACGCCTAGGCGACGCCATGACAAGAATGTGCATATCATAGCATAAAGATTTTAATGCATAAAACCATTTTTCAAAAGGCAAGCATTCATCATTTAAGAAAAATTTTTGTGTCACTAGGGGGAGTTATTTTTCCTTACTCTGACCCCTCGTGAGCAATATTTTTACAGGTGACGCAGGTGGGAAACTACGCCTAGGATGAGCGTTAAGTGGAGTCAGTTTGTAGTTGCTTCCACTTTCAGTTTCCTCTATTTCAGCATACATTTGCAATTGTGGACAATGTAATTTGTTAATGTTTTATATGTCTTGTATCAGACTTATAATGCGATTTCAGATTTTCAGTCTTTTCATTTCTATTCATGTTTAGTGGCTCTGTGAATTCAGATATCAGGTATGTGTTTACCCTTAGTTTCCTTTCTTAGCTTCCGTTGTAAGTTTTAAATTCTTAGTAGTTGATTCTTTTTACCTGCTGCATACTAGTTTTAATATTGTTTTCTAGTTCTTTTTATATCGCTGACCCGGCCGGATGGCTGATTATTCTAAAACTGGGAAGGGGTGTTACAACCCGTGACTGGCGGTTTCGGGAATTTGCTCCAAAACACTCGATTGTCTCCCGAACCGCCCACCGCCTCTATATATAAACCTAATCTCAAAACTGTCTGTTGTAGCTGCAACCCTAATCAGAAAATAAACCTCCCGATCGGACGACTAATACTATTTTGGTCCGATCGGGGCTAATTACACCTCACAATAAAACACAAAACCTGAAGGTGAATAGAAACGATCATCCAGACGCAATCACGTGCTCCGATCGTCCGTCCGGGCAGCGGATCAGCGCCTCCTGCGGGAATATATGCGCGTCGGTCGTGGCTCGCCGTCACAATCCATGTAACATATGATGAGTCTAACATTCTCTGTGAGGAGGAAAATCCGTCTGATCTAGTTTTGCAGATAAAGAAAACTCTCTAGGTAAGGAAGTTGAAGGCAAAGCTAATGAAGAAAGCTGCCAAACTAAAGAAGATAGTGATGAAGAGAAAATAACAATCCAGATTGAGAAGGTTGATATAGCCACCCAAGAAGGTGCTGAAGAAAGCCCATAAGAATAAGGAGCTGATGAAGATTTGTATGTTGATGATACTGTAGATGATATCAATGGAGAGATCATGCCATCACAGCTCCCCCGAGCACATAGATACATTAAAGACCACCCTCTACATCAAGTGATTGGGAACCAATAGGATCCATTAAAGACCAAGTAATGTATATCTAATGAAATGCTTTTTTTTAGTTTCATTTCACAGGTGAAGTCCAAAATCATTGAGGAAGCAAACAGTGATCCACGACAGACCATTATTATGCAAGGGGAATTATAGCAGTTTGAAAGACAACGTGTATGGAGGCTGGTAGAGAAGCCAATATCAATCTGTGTTGGTACCAAATGAGTCTATAAAAACAAGCTAGATCCTAATGGTGTGGTCATATGAAACAATGATAGACTTATTGCTCAAGGCTGAAGACAAGAGAAAGAGATTGACTATGATCAAACTTTTGCTCATGTTGCTAGGGCTTGAGCCAATAACCCTTTTCATAGCTTATGCAGCACACCATGGTATCAAAGTATACCATATTGATGTCAAGAGTGCATTTCTGAATGGTAAGCTCCAAGAGGAAGTGTATGTTGTTTTGTCTTTTCCTCTCAATCCTCTTTTGTCTACAGGTTAGATAAAGCCTTTATGGTCTCAAGCAAACACCTAAAGTTTGATATGAGACCCTATTTACTTTTCTTCTAGAGAACCATTGCATTATGGGACAAGTTGATCAGCCTCTTTTTGCTAGGAAGCATAAGAACATGTTCTTGATTGTTCAAATTTATGTGGATGATATCATATTTGGTAGCTCAGATGACAAGTTTTGCAGTAGGTTTGCTAAACTCATGCAAAATAAGTTTGAAATAAGTAATATGAGAAAATTTATATATTTCTTAGATCTTCAAGTTAAACAATTGAATGAAGATATCTTCTTTGTCCAATCCAATTACACTAGGGAAATCCTAACGAAATTTGGAATGGAAATTGCTTCACCTCTTAAGACCCCCATGACAACCAATGATGTTATTGATAATGATGAAATAGGTAAAGCTATAGACTCTAAACTCTATAGGGGTATTATTGACTCATTACTTTATCTCACAATAAGTAGACCCGATATCATGTTCTCCACTTGTGTGTGTGCCAGATTCCAAGTTTCATGAAAGGAGACTCATCTCACACATGTGAAGATAATTCTAAGGTACTTGAAAGGCACACTTATACATGACCTATGGGATCCTAGGGAGTTAAGTTTACTCTTATAAGCTATTTAGATGCAGATTATGCAGGATACTGGATAAATATGAAAAGTACTTCAGGGACTTGTCAATTTCTAGACTCAAAATTGCTGACATTGAGAAGCAAGAAGCAGAGCACAATATTTACTTCTACTGCTGAATCTGAATATATTGTTACAGGAAGTTGTTGTGCACAATTTCTCTGAATTGAGACCAGATGCAGGATTATGAGTATGATTTTTATAATATACTCATATATTGTGAACACTAGTGCCATCTCTATCTCTTCTAATCCCGTACTCTACAATATGACCGAACACATTAAGATAAGACATCATTTCTTAAAGCATTATACGAAAAAGTGCAGAATCTATATCGAATTTATTCCAATAGAGAAGCAAGTTCTGACGTTCTTATTAACCCTGATATGAAATGAAGATAAATTATTTCATTAACTTGCTTGGTATTCTTGATAGTATGGAATAGTTGATTGAGAGACCTAGTTTTTCCTCTCTGTCACCTTCTTTGTTTATCCATCCCTGTTAAAACTGCTAGTATTTAGTTATCTATATTGATTTTGGTTAGCTAAACTGAATGAACTTAACCAATTAACAGTAGCTCATATGATAACAAGAGCAATCGAAAAGGATTTCTTAAAAGTTCATGACAGTCCTTTCAGACGCCCTTTTCTTAGATAAATTACTCCAGGTTCTCTGAAATTCTCTCTGTATAATTGCTCTACGATTGCAGGCTGATCGCTCGGCAATTGTTGAGCGCTTATCGCTGAGCTCAACGTCTATCACTGATCAATTTGTTCTTCTCAAGTGGAAACGCTGAGCTTTGATCGTCAACCAAATTCAACCGATCGCTGACCGATGGTCATTGCCCGCCGATCTACTTCCCTCATATAGTCTTGTCTCTCCTATCTGACTAAGCGATCAACGATCACTGATCATCGACCTAGCGTCCAACTTCCGTCAACCGGCTATGAGTCCATGATCATTGAACGCTGATCCATTTCTCTAAAAAAAATTCACCCTTCAGTCTCCTCGCTCACGACAGCAACTAGGAAGCTCCAACACCAAGAAACCAAGGAAACAAAACAGAATATTCAAAAACTAGAGCGGGAAAGGGGTAGAAAACCAAGCTTGCGAGGAAGGGACGAGCTTAATGAAGGAGAAGAATAAATAACCAGCTTTTAATCCACCCCAAAAACAAGTTCCAAAGCAAAGTGCCTTTATTCCATAAAACTCTATAGAATTTATCAATAGGGTTTCATTCCAAGAGCCAAAATCAAGCTATCTTGCCTCCACCAAGG
Source organism: Platanthera guangdongensis (assembly GCA_039583875.1). Taxonomy (NCBI): domain Eukaryota; kingdom Viridiplantae; phylum Streptophyta; class Magnoliopsida; order Asparagales; family Orchidaceae; genus Platanthera; species Platanthera guangdongensis. The sequence goes on from CM077162.1 coordinate 170,062,846, forward strand.
AGTATTAAAGCCTTTTCATCAATCCACTAAAACACCTTACACATGATAGTAATTAAATTAGTTAAATCACTTAAATTTGCAATACTAATCAAAACCAACCTTAATACATTCATAAGGGGGAGCCGACCATATGACATAAACCCAAATCCAAAAACAATTCCTAAAGTAAAGCCCAACATTCAAGCTAAGCCAGATTTCATAAACGTCCATTCTTTTAAAACACAATCATCCAAAATCAAAGCTTGGTATGAAGCAAAGCATATGGGGACCAGCCAATTCAAGGTTCCACAACAAGGGATGCCAACCCAAGTAGTAAGAAAATTGTAACTTAAAAGGCCTCCATCCATAAATCATTATCCTAATAATCGAAGTTGTTGAAAACCCTACGTAGGATATTAATTAAGATCCAAATTCATAAGAATGTCAATTATGACATGAAGACTCAAAATAAAATAAATCGATTACTTGAAAATTCGAAGAAACTCAAAATAAAATAAAAATCAACTTGGTACATAATTGGTACTTCACAATTTAATTGCATTCATCAATAGGGAGATTCTACTAGGTGTTTTAAATTATGGACAATTTTGGGTTCTCACGGTAGCTTCTTCTAGTAGTGTGCATGCGACTACTCAGGGTAAGTTGATCGTCGAATCTAGCACTACCAATCGTATGACTCTGAACTCTCTTGTCTTCTCTTATGTCAATAAGCATAACCAGTTGCCACTGGTGTTTATGGCTGATGGATCCTTCTCCAGTTTGTGGAACTGAAGTTGTTACCACCTCCCTTCTTCAATTGAATGACACTATATGTTTTGAGTTCTCTTTGCTATCTACTGTCTGTCATTGCATTTTCCAAACTATTACACTTCTTTATCTCATTCTCTCTCTAATGGACTGAATTGGGGGACCTCTATTACCTGGATGTTCTTCTCACTTTCTTAGCATTTGCCGTCTCAACCTTTCTGCTTCAGTAGCATGACCGTCTTGGTCATCTTCCGGTTCATCTCCTCCACCAACTCCTGATATCTTTTCGATCCGAGTCTATTTTAAAATGTGAAGCCTGCAAATATGTCAAACATCATCATAGTATTTTTCCAGTAAAAAGGTAAGTGTCTTATACGTCCTTTTGACCTTGTTCATTTAGAAATTTGGGGTTCTAGTCCCACCAAGTCTTTTTGTAGAGGAGTTTGTATTTTATAATATTATTGATGATTACTCTAGATGTACTTAGGTAAATCTTTTAAAAGAACTATTTGATCTCTTCTTTGTTTTCTATAAAATTTTAATAAAGTTCATACTCAATTTGGTCTTTCCTTAATAATTATATGGCTAGAGAATGCAAATCAATACACGAGCTATCAGTTCTCGTTTTTAATATTTATAATTGTATCAGTTCTCAGGCCAAGTTGTGTGCATACATTCCAATAAAATATGGTGATAGAAAGAAAAAATATCATCACCTAGATGTTGCATAAACACTTATGTGCCAATTGAATGTTCCATGATCCTACTTCTGCTCTTCATGATAAGTCATATTTTTCTCTTCTTCATTCAGATAGTACTTTTTCCCGCACTCCTCGACTATGGTTGTATTGCTTTCTTTCACGCTTCTACCTCTGGTCAGAACAAACTCGCCTTTCTCTCTAATCTCTTTCGCAATAAAATTGCAGAGAATATGTTCATGTAAATTGCCTTCGTCTACGCCCTGACCTTTTCTCTCTTCAAATACTTTTCAGGAATCAAAATTGCGAGACTCATTACGATGCAGTTCCTTCCCAAGGAAAGTTTGCCTCAGATCTACTTGAAGAAGCAAGTCTTCTTGGTACGAAACTTGCTCGGAATCTTATGCTTATGGGCACTGATAACTCTGGGTTGTGAGATTTCTTCAAAATGATATTACTCGTTTCAGACGTTTTGTAGGCAAGTTCTTTTATCTCACTGTAACCAGATCTGACATCTTTTTCGTTGTTGAAAAAGTTAGCCGATTTATGTAAGCTCTCATTGTGTCGTCTTGAATATGCATTAAAATATCTGAATATATCAAAAAAATCTCGAGGCAAATGACTACCATTTAAAAGAAACATGTACTTTTAGGTATTGAAGCATATTCAGATGTGTAGACAAAGCTCAAAACTTGTATGTATATCTTCTGTGTCAAAATACACTGAGAGAATACAAATATATAGGAGAGAGGAGAGTAGAAATTCTATACAAGATGTGAGACTAAGAAGAGAAGAAGGAAAAATAATAAAAAGGGGGCCCAATAATGGGCCCATTACATGAGTTTTTCTAACACTCCCCCGCAAGCTGGAGCGTACAAGTCGTATGTGCTAAGCTTGGATAGGCACTGATAGAAGAGGGTACTAGGTAGAGCCTTTGTGAGGACATCCGCAACTTGTTCAGTACCCAGAACATGCTTCAGTTCAATCTTCTTCATGTGAACTTTCTCCCGGATGAAATGACAATCCACTTCAATATGATTTGTTCTTTCGTGAAAGACTGGGTTCTTGACTATATATATGCCATCTTGACTGTCACAAAGGAGGAGAGTCGGTGAGGAAAGTTTTACCCCAAGGTCAGCAAGAAGACTCTCAAGTCACGTGAGTTCTGAAACCACAAATGTCATTACCCAATATTCTGCTTCAACTGAGGATCAAGCAACCACCGCTTGTTTCTTGTTTCGCCAGGTGATCAGGTTCCCTACAAAATATATGCAAAAACCGCTGGTTGATCGTCGATCATCGAAAAAACCCGCATAATCAGCATCAAAATATGCCACAAATATTGGGGTTGAAGATGAGGTTTTGTATACTAATCCTTGATCAGAAGCTGTTTTAAGGTATCAGAGAATCCGTTCAACGGCCTGGAGATGAGAGCTTCGAGGAGAATGCATATACCGACTGACGATACCAACAACAAAGGATATATCTTGTCTTTTTACCGTTAGATAGATCAGGTTTCCAACAAGACAACGATAGTATTCCAGATTTTGAAGCAGAAGATCAGAATCCGAGTCCTAAGCACATAATTTGTGATTTACATCCACTGGAGTGTTCACAGGCTTACAGCCGGAGTAGCCTGCATCATGAAGGAGATCGAGGCAGTAACTTTCGCTGAGTGGGCAAGGCCATCTGGTCGTCTGACAACCTTCAGACCCCAGAAGTACCGAAGGTTCCCCAGTTCTTTTGTTTGAAATACAGAGCTCAGATGTTGTTTGACCGCCTGTATTCCGTTCGAGTCATTTCCAGTAATGATGATATCGTCAACGTAAACCAATAGGAGAATCGTTCCCGTTGCCAGGTGGCGAGTGAATAACGAGAAATCTGCCGAGCTCCGAGTAAAGCCAATTTCTCGTAGGGTCTTACTAAACTTGTCAAACCATACTCAAGGGGATTGTTTGAAGACCATAGAGTGACTTCATAAGACGACAAACCCGAGACTCCCCCGTGGTCTCAAATCCGGGAGGTTGCTGCTTGTAAACCGTTTCCTGGAGATCGCCATTCAGAAAGACATTCTTTATATCGAGTTGAAGTAAAGGCCACTGGTGATGCACTGCCACAGAGATGAGGTCACGAACCATGTTGAGCTTGGCCACAGGAGAAAAGGTTTCGTCATAGTGGAGAGTCGAGAACTTGTTGTTGGGTGAAGCCGCGAGCCACCAGACGTGTTTTGAGTCTGTCAATGGTTTCTATCAGGAGCATGCTTGATGACAAAGATCCATTTGCACCCAACCGGTTTCTGACCAGGAGGAAGGGGTACCAAGGTCCAAGTCTGGTTTGCCCAGAGAGCAGTCATTTCCTCATCCATACCGGCGCGCCAACCAGGATGTTGGAGAGCCTCCTGCACAAAGTTAGGAACAGAAACCGAGGACAGTGAAGTAGAAAATGTCCGAAGTTGGGGAGAAGAGGCGATGCGGGGAGACAAAGTTCGCCATCAGATAAGCAGTGGAGGCAGCCACCGGATCAGAAGGGCTCGGAGAAGCCGAGGTCGAGGCCGACTACAGAAGGGGAACAGAACGAGGAGGGTGGCGATTGTAGACACGGATAACAGGCGGCTTGGAAGGAGTAGGAGCTGGGTCAGGAAGAACCTGTGGAAGAGGCATAGTAACAGGGATGACAGGTCGTGTGAGGGATGATGGTAGAGGTGTCGGTGGTAGAGGAGTGGGTAGAGGAGGAGAGAAGAAAGATTGATCCTTCCAGAAGATAACATCAGCGGACATGGAGATCTTTCGGGTAACCGGAGAATAACACACATAACCTTTCTGTGTACGGGAATAGCCGACAAAAATATGTTTAGCCGCCCAGGGATCCAACTTACCCGTAGACGGACCCAGAAGTTGGATGAATCAGGTGCAGCCAAAGACCCTGGGTGTGAGAGGGATGGCTGGAGAGGAGGAAAATAGGAGGCTGAACAGAGTGGCGTAGTGGAGAACAGAGAAAGGGAGACGGTTGATGAGGAAACAAGCAGTGGAGATCGCAAAGTTCCTGTAGACTTTGGGAACATGCATGTGAATCATGAGGGAGCGGGCAACGTCGAGCAGGTGTCGATTCTTCCGTTCGACAACAACGTTTTGCTGAGCGGGTGTAGGCACATGATGTCTGATGAATAATGTCGATCTCCGCGCACAGATTTGTAACTTCATGGCTAGTGTACTCGTGAGCATTATCGTTGCGCAACGTTTTTATGGTAGTGGAGAATTGCGTACGAATCTGTAGCACAAAATCCCGAAACACGCGAGGATACTCGGAGCGATCACGAAGTAAGTAGAGCCACATCGTGCGAGAGTAATCATCAATAAAAGTGATAAAGTAGCGATAACCAGAAATACTAGTAATTTTGAAAGGACCCTGAATATCAGAGTGCAGTAAATCAAAAGGAGCCGAGCTCCGAGTATAATGTGCGGGAAAGGAAGAACGCGGCTGCTTGTCGAAAATACAAGAATCACACTGAAAGGGAGGAAGAGATACATCAGGAAGCGCCTTCTGGAGGATCGGATGAGGGACATGCCCAAGACGGCGATGCCAATTCATGGACGAGACGGAGGAGAGGATGGGAGGAGAGGCATTGAGAAGGTAGAACTCGTTTTGCAGTCGACCCCTACTAATGGTAATCCGCGTCAGCTGATCCTGTATCAAAAAAACAGAAGTGGTGAATGTGACAAAGCAATCCATATCAGTAGTAAGACGACCAACAAATAGTAAATTAAATGGGGAGACCGGAACATAAAAAGCCGAGCGAAGAGAGATGGAGGGGTTGAGGGAGAGGTCAACGCAGCCGGAGACCGGAACAGTCGCCCCATTAGCCACGGTGACACACTTCGGATGCGGAGCATCCGAGTACTTGGGCGGCCGCAGCGAGGTGATGTGATGAGTGACACCCGAGTCCAAAATCCAGCATGGACTGGTGGAAAAACAAGCAGTACCTACAGTAGAGGTTGAGGCAACAAAAGCCAATGGAGGGCTGAGCAGCCCATGGAGTTGCTATAGCTGTAGGCAAACAGCCTCAAGGTCGGCGCTTGTGGCAAAATAGCCATCAGCTGCCACAGCAGCAGTCAGACGAGAAGGGTAGCCATGTTTCTTGTAGCAAACTGCCTCAGTGTGGCCGTCCCGGCCGCAATAGGAACACTTTGGGCGGCCCCGACCTCCACGCCCCCTTCCGCGGGAGCCCGAACATCCACCACGAGCAGAAGACGGTGGGGAAGTAAGGGGTGAGGGTCTGCTGGAGAAGGGATGGAGAGGATGGTGCAGGAGTATCCGGGGGCGGTGACACTCGAAGGAACATAGAGCAAAAATCAGATAAGGAAGGAGTAGTAGCCGAAGCCAGAACCTGAGCCCGGATACTCTGAAGGTGTGGCGGTACACGAGCCATCATCATGGCGATGCAGACAGCCTCCTTTTGAGTTCGCTGAGCGGCAAGATCAGTGGTAGATGGCTGATGCTGGATCCAGGCCTCTGCAAGAGTCTTAGCACGAGAAATAAACGAGGTCATGTCCGCAGTCTCGCCAGGGTCGAAAGCCTGAAGATCGGTAATAATGTCATAGAGGTGCTGGAGGCTGACCTTGCCCGAGTATAATGAGTGAAGCTCATCCCACATAGCTTTGGATGTCTCATGATACATGATCATCTGGTAGGGATCTCCCTCCAGGGAATTGAGGAGCCATGTCTAAACGCGTCTGTTGTTTCGCAGCCAGTCGTCGGTAGAAGGAGAAGGAGGTCCCTGAATGAGATGAAGCAAAAGGCCCTTGGCCTGAAGAACTCGGCGAATCGAGTGCACCCATGAGATGAAATTCTTCTTTCCAAACAAGGAAATTGTAGTGATCCGCATCTCATCACGGAGGTCAGGAGGAGTCGGGCGGTCTGCAGAGGGGCCAGCCGCCTGGCCGGTGGAATCAACAGAGGAGCTCATAGAGATCGGAGAGGCCGCAACGAATAGAAAAGGGCGTTATGGTTTGAAGAGGTCGCCGCGGGTAGAGAAGGACGCCGCGTGTTGAGGAGGTCTCCGCGGGAGAGCACTCTTGCACGACAAGCTCGCGCGATTATACGAGAGGTCGCAGCGGGTAGTTACGGCGACAAGAGCAGGAAAGGGCGCTGCGTTCTGAGGAGGTCGCCGTGGAAGAGCACTCTTGCACGACAAGCCCACGTTGTTATATGAGAGGCCGCAGCGGGTAGTCAAAGAGACAAGAGCAGCGGAGAGCAAGAGAGAGAAAGGGAGGCCACGACCTGTTTGCGGAGAAGAAAACCTCACGGTCACAGTGAGTATACTAGTGGCCAGAGAAAGCGAAAAAAAAGAAGTCGGCTTGAACAGAGAGAGAGAGGTCGCAGTGGTGAAGGAGAGACCGCGGGTAGACCGAGCGGTAAAGAGACAACAACGGCTAAGAGAAGCCGCAAGAAGAATAGACCGCACAGGTAGGAGAGGCCGTGCGGAATGGAGAGTCCGCGGGTAGACCGAGCGGCAAAGAGACGACAGCGGCTAGGAGAAGCCGCGAGTAGGAGAACTCGAGCGGCAAGACCAGGCAGCGGCTAATGCGGGTAGACCGGGTGACTAGCGAGAGAAGGAGGCGCCCACATGGCAGAGGGTGGAGAGCTATAAATGCGGAGAGCTAGAGGGAGGGAGGGAGGGAGGACAGAAGACAAGTGCGGTTAGAAGAGGGAAGACCGCAGGGAGACCGACAAGGAGACCGCAGGGAGAGTCCGCAGAAGCGGACAAGAGAGGGAGGCGGTCTGTGGGCGGGTAAAAATAGGGAAACCACCAGTACCAGAATCTCCCTCGGATACCATGTAGACAAAGCTCAAAACTTGTATTTATATCTTCTGTGTCAAAATACAATGAGAGAATACAAGTATATAGGAGAGAGGAGAGAAGAAATCCTATACAAGATGTGAGACTAAGGAGAGAAGAAGGAAAAATAATAAATAGGGTGCCCATTACATGGACATTTCTAACAAGATGCAATTATCCAGATGATAAAAAGATTAAAAATTCACTTTTGAAAACTGCACGTATGTTGGAACATAGAAGGTATCTTATCACTTAGAGGTGCAAAAAATAAACAATGATGTTCAAGTCAAGTGCAGAAGTTGAATATATAAGTATGACTCAATTAGCTTGCAACTTAAAATGGTTTGAAAGACAATTCTAAGAGATTTTGTTGAAATTACAACTATCCTCTATTGATCTTCTGTGATAATAAAATTATCATCTGCATATCTAAAATCCCATATTTTTTGAAAAAAATTCATATGAAGTTGAGTGTCACTTTATCATAGAGAAAGTTATTAACTTGAGAATATACACTCCATTTATTACTTCAGATGTAGAGTTGATCAACATTTTCACCAAACCAATTTCTTTATGTTTTTCTTATATTTGTTCCAAGCCGGGTTTGATTGATATATATGTTGCAGCTTGAGGAGGAGTCTTAAACCTTATTTGTAAAAATCTCCTAAAGGAGCCCATTGTATATTTTCCTCTTTATTGTAGTTAGTCACAAATTTCAAAATGTATATTCTTCCTCTTCCTCTACTCTATATAAACGCAGGAGTTTAATACTTATTAATTTTTAAATATTAAATTCTATTTTCAAATTATCACATTGGGCATGATTGATGTACATTCTCAAACTTGAGGGTGAGTGCTAAAGGTATGTTTTTATAATTATTTTAATTTTTTTTCTATATTATGAGTGGACCAATATATTGACCGATTGATTATTATATATAGAGGGTACTCTCATTATTAAGAATATTATGAGTGGAAATATTCTACTCTCTTCCACGACAGGGAAGAGTAAAAAATATTGATTGTTTCTTGTTTTACTACTATTGAGGCTGAATACCGCTTGATGGACCTAAAAGATTTCGAGCTCACTTAGGTTTACAAGCCTCTTTATCGATCCTCGGTGCATCTCTCTTCTACTATGGCTCTATACTATGCTAACTAAACCTTTATTCATATTACTGAGAATTTAGCATTGCACATCAAAATTGATTGTTATTCATTAAAAATAAGAACAAATTTTTTAAAATTCTACTCCGACATGTTTTAGCCACATCTCAAATTGCTGATATCCTTGCAGAACCTCTAAATGAATCATTATATCTTCCATTACTCCCCAAACTTGATTCATACAAGGCTTCATATTGCAGAGGAGTGCAGAGTGTTGTTTTATAAATGAAACCTTGTTATTACTGAAAACATAAAAATCCAAATAATATAGTTGTCCTCTCCGATTATCTTTTCTCAGCTTCATAAAAGCCTTACCCATTTTGTCCTTCGGATACCCTTCCTTGTCTGCTTTGATTCTCTCTTTTTTGATGTAACAAAAGGAGGAGCTTTTCACAATATAAATCCTTATTACCAAAATTTGATTGAACTCATGTTGATATTATAAATTCAGAAATATTTATAATCATGAAATGCTATTTCTTCTTTTCAGGGCTAGCTCTTTTACAGAGTCATAAACAACCTCAAAAATCATACAGCGAGGGCATGGAAGCACCTGTAGCCCATATTAAAGAGGCTACCTTTCTTCATCAATTTGCCGAAGCTGCATATACAGTAAGGCCATGTGACCTGATTTGTCTTTCTTAAGCAGAATCTTAGGTGCACATGACCACTTTTTTCTGTAGGGACCACTCCTTGATTTTGGAAGGAATCCAGCTTTCTTTCCATGCTCGTGGCTAAATAGACAAGGATTTTTGACTCCATGGACTCGCAAGAGGTCCATATTCATTATTTTCATTTTGCTGTCTGTTGATATTTTGTATTTTATTTTATTTTTTGCTCTTTTCCCTATTACTCCACTCTTATATATATATATATGTATATATATATATATGTATATATATATATATATGTATATATATGTATGTATATATATATATTTATTGGGGTATGCTTTCTTTGTAATTATTAATGAATTCTATTGTTTCCGCATGGTATCAGAGCTCCCGGTCATAGTTAGGGCATAATCAACAAGTCTGTCATCCCGTTTAGCCCCGACTCTCGCTCCCCTAGCACGCTCGACCTCCCGCACCGCAACGCACACCACGCTCTGCTTCGCATTCCGCATCGCTTGCTCATCATGTCAGTCGCTCTCGCCTTTGCCCATCCTTTCAGCTATATATGAAAAACATCGGATCGCGGATCCGGACACATCCGTTGAGTCAGATCATCGATCTGGGCATGCCAAATATGGTAAGTCGTCAATCGGCCCCGAGCAGACCCAAAATTCATCCTCCGTTGCAGGTCCACGTCACCGCTCCGCATCATTCTCCCTGGCTTGAAATAATTCATCTCCCGATGAATAGAGATCAAAACTTCTCTCGATTTATGCCAGGTAAGACTCGATGAGGTTCACTAGAGGTCGTCCAAGTGTCGTTCGCTGGGAAAGTATCGTCGTTGGGAAAGTGTCGTCGCTGGGAAAGTATCCTCCCCAACCAACTCCAGACGGAAAAGTTTCCATCTCCGATGAATGAAGACAGTCGTAATGAAGTCGAAAGTGCAGGGGAGAGTCGATTCAACCTCTGCTGGTAGCATCCAGGTCGCGTCGGTGAGGGGTCATCCATGCCAGCGATCCAGGTAGCGACGCGCAAGACGTCCGAAAAAGGGACGGACTCATGCGTAATGATATCAGAGATATGCTCATCGCTCAACGTATTAATAGGACACATTGCTCGTTATTGTCAAAGGGAACTTCTGGGAGTCAGGTAACTTTAGGTTAAGTGTTTGATTAGTTTTGATTTACCTTCTCCATCTTAGTCTGTTTAAGCGTAACTCTCTCGTGTAGTCGAAGTTTGAGGTCGGTGGACCCGAGTAGAGCTGACAATTAAAAAGCACCCATGGGTGCTGACGTGAGACCAACTTTGGGACGAGTACCGGTGCAGCCTAGAGCTTATGGCCTTGGCCAATAGGAAGTCAAGGAGCAGGAGGATGTGGTGACAGGATATATGTTTTAAGATGTCTATTATATAAGAAAATTTAATTAACTCCTCCTTAGTGACACTGTTAATTTACTTGTTCAATCTTTCTTGTAAGACATTCTTATGATTTATAATGTACCCTCCAAGATTCTCTTTGACCCGGACACTTCACACTCGTTCATAGCAGAATCTCTAGTGTGTAGGCTGAGATTAGAAGTCGTTCCAGAGGCAGTATCGTTAGAGGTTATGATGTCTAATAGATCTTTCTTACAGACTAGATATAAGTGCAGGGTTTCAGTGCAGTTTGGAGAAGTGGAAATCATTGTAGAAGCTTTGTCACCGCCTATTGCGGGTTTTGATTTGATTGTGGATATGGACCGGTTATTGGTTGTTAACGCAAAGATAGACTGCAGAGATAAGCTGATACAGTTCGAGGGACCCAACCAGATCGTTGTTACCTTCCAGGGCATGAATTGAGTCGATAAGATGATTATCTCGTCCTTTAAGGCTGTTAGATGCATTAGCTGAGGTTGTGAAACCTTCTTAGTGCCCATGAATGTAGAAGCCAAAGCCGATTTGTTTATGGTACTTGTGGTTCAGGAATTTCCTGATTTCTTCCCAGAGGAATTGCCTGGTGCCCCTCCTACTAGAGAGATTGACTTCCTAGATCGATATTCTACCTGGAGCAGCACCTAGTGGACAAATCCTCTTATCGCATGGCTCCTAGAGAACTCGCAGAGTTGAAGGTCCAGTTGCAGGATTTGCTCGACCCTAGGTTTTATTCGCCCACAGCACTTCGCCTTGGAGTGCACCAGTTTTGTTCGTGAAGGAGGGAAGTCTGAGGTTGTGCATTGACTACTGCGAGTTGAATAAGTTGACAGTTAAGAACAAGTATCATATCCTCAGGATTGATGACTTGTTTGATTTGCTTGAGGGTTCTTGAATGTTTTCTCAGGGGGACCTCAGATCAGACAATTATCAGTTGAAGATTTGGGAAGTAGACATTCACAAGACAACATTCAATACCAGATACAGACACTATGAGTTTGTGTTTCATGCCGTTCGGGCTGACCGATGACACGTCCGCTTTTATGGATCTAATGAATAGGGTGTTTCGAGAATTCCTGGATCGTTTTGTGATCGTATTCATTGCCGATATTTTGGTGTTTTCCAAGAGTGCAGAAGATCATGCATCACACCTCAGGACCGTTTTGGGGATGCTCAGACAGAACCAGTTGTATGCCAAAATTTTAAGTGCGAAGTTCTGGATTTCAGAGATTACTTTCCTGGGACACGTTATCAGTCAGGTGAGATCTCTCCGTTGACCCGAAGAAGGTAGAAGCAATGAAGGATTGGCCGAGACCGATGACAGTTACGGAGGTTCACAACTTTCTGGGATTAGCAGGATACTACAACAAGTTCATTAAGTACTTCTCGAAGATAGCTTTACCACTAACTTCGTTCACCATGAAGGATAAAGTTTTTAGTTGGGCAGTGGTGTGCGAGTTGGTGTTTGAAGAGTTGAAGACCAGGCTGATGACCACCCCGATTTTGAGTTTATCATCAGGGTTCAGATGGATTTCAGATATATAGCGACGACTCGGGTCAAGGGTTGGGATCCTGTGCTTTTGCAGCATGAAAAGGTCATAGCCTTCCGTGCATGACTTGGAACTAGCTGCAGTCATCCACGCTCTAAAGATTTGAAGACACTATCTTTATGTTGTCCGTTGTGAGATTTTCACTGATCACAAAAGTCTCAGATATATTTTCGACAATGCAAGAGCTCAATATGAGGTAGCGCAGATGGTTAGAATTTCTTTCAGACTATGAGGTGGATATTCAGTACCACACAGAGAAGGCGAATGTGGTAGCTGATGCACTTAGTCATAGATGATCGAGTTTTTTCTCCTTACTCAGCAGAAGGAGCTGGTACGAGAGTTGGAGAGGCTAGAGATCATTGTTGTGCCGCGCTCCGGTATTGGATCTGCAAGGTTTAAGTTGGATGGAAATCACTTGTGATATCAAGGAAATTGGATCAAGAACAACTCTACCCTTAGATCCAAAGATGTCAGAGTTTTAGGTTTTGACCCAGTCAGGTCAGAAGGAGAAGTTCAGTATACAGGAGAAGACTTAATGTTGCGCGGTGGTATGATGTGCGTTCTAGATGCTAGCCACCTTTGAGAGAACATACTGTTTGAGGTCCATAATTCCAGATATTCGATACATCCATGTAGCTCAAAAGATGTATGTGGATTTGAAGAAGATAGTCTGGTGGCCAGGTCTGAAGAGTGTCATTGCAAAGTATGTTGGGAAGTGCGAAACATGCAAGTTAGTTAAAGCTGAGTGCCAGAGCCCAGGAGGAAAATTGCTGTCATTACCCATTCCAGAGTGGAACTTCGAGGATATCTCGATGGATTTTGTTCATGGTCTTCCCAGATCGATGAGTGGGAATGATTCCATATGAGTTATAGTTAACCGTCTCTCTAATGTTACCCATTTCTTTCCCAATAGGAGGACAGATCAGGGTCCCTGATTGGCGCAGTTATATGTTGATGAGATTGTTCAACTTCACGGTGTTCCCAAGCCCATAGTTTCAAACAGAGATGATAGGTTTACTTCTAAGGAGTAGAAATGCGTTCAGGAGAGGTTTCACTAAGCTCCGTTTCAGTATCGCCTTCCATCCTTCAGGTAGATGGACATACTGAGTATACAAATAGAACCTTCGAAGATATGTTTCAGAAGTGTATTTTAGATTTTGAAGGAAAGTGAAAGAAGTATGTTACTCTTGTTGAGTTCTTCTACAACAATAGTTTTCAGGCAAGCATCAGGATGATTCCTTTTGAGACACTTTATGACAGACGTTGTATGGACGCCGTTATATTGGGCTGAGAGTGAAGAAAGATCTTCCATTAGCAAAGATTGGATTAGTAAGAACAAAGATCGAATCAAGCTCATACAAGAGCGTATGAAGATAGCTCAGCATTGCCAAACCAAGTATTATGACTAAAGGCACATGTCAGTGGAATTCAGTGTTGGAGATTTTGTTTATCTAAATGACAGACCAGTTAGAGGAGTCTCTCGAATCAAGCGAATGAAGAAATTGAGTACGAGGTTCGTTGGTCCTTTCGAGTTACTGGAGCATATTGGTGAAGTTGCTTATAGATTGACTTTACCTGAGGAAATGAGTGGTGTACATGATGTATTCCTCGTCTCCTACCGGAGAAGAACAGTTAGAGGTCCTAAACAGATAGTCAGTACCGAGGAAGCGCCAATCAGATCAGATCTTAGTATCGGTGTTAAACCAGTCAAAATAGTGGACTCAAGGATTCAGAAAGCTCAGGAGCAGAGATATACCGTTTATAAAAGTTCTTTGGATGAAGTTTGGCCGACCAAAGTTTACTTGGGAAAGAGAAGATGAACTAAGGAAGATAGAAGACTATGCTTGTGCAATCCCGTGTTCACCAAGTGGATCCCTTCGGAGGCAAACCAAGACAAGGAGATTAGTTTTAGGGCTGCGGCGAGTCGAACAGGCATGTGGGGAAGGAACTTCGCAGCTTGCGTGAGGTTAGGCCATCAGTCGCAGGGGGCGAGTGGAGAGCACAAGCCCAAATTCGCCCCAGGGTCTAGACAAGGGATGAGCGAGGGGGCATCCGGGCCAGCACTCTCTCTCAGTCCCGGGGTGGTAGCGAGTGTCAGGCACATCAGGCACTCTCCACCCTAGGCGAGTGGCAGTCGCATGAACCACTCGCCCAACAGTGTTTTTACCAAAATATCATTGTTGTACTATTATTAACTTCTCTAAACAACGGAGTTTCGCTGTTAACAGACCAATTTGGGTTGCGCTTAGCAAAACCAAAAAGCGGGATTGCATTATTGACAGACCAGGTTTAGAAAACTATAAACCCTAGACCCTTTGGAGGGGATTGGTCTCTGACTTTCTTCCTCGTCTTGTTTATTTAGGTTGGTTTTAAGTGTCCTCCAAGGTGCTCAACTTCAGCTTTGGCTTGTGAGGGGAAGCGCTCTCCGATCTTATGGAGTATGTGGCGGGACCTCCTCGCTGTAGCACGGGGTCTGTTCCAAATTCTAAGTCTATGTCCTGAAGTTTGGTTCACGACAAGTAAGTGCAGATTAGCCATTTTGGGTTCCGAACACTCTCTGAGACCGGATAACGGTTTCAACATTTTTGATGCGCTGAGCGTTGACTTAGTCTGTACAAGAAAATCTTAATGCTAGGCTTGCATGGCTGGAGATGGAGAAGGAGCCGGACTCGCATAACTCGCTGCCTTCGGCACGTCACAGTGGGAATGTTGGAAGAATTCAAGAGGGAGGTTTTGAAGACCATACACCTAGCATTCGCCGCGAGAAGCGAGTGGGCGACACCTTCTGTCCCGGTGGTCGCGGCCCCATCTTTAGGCGAGAACGCCCCGGGTCAGCGACCCGAGAAGGTAGTGCCGGTGGAGAGCGGGGAGAGGGATCTTGACAGGATCAGTGTGCCAGTGGTGCGAGATAGATCGACTTGCCCGGTAGAGGGAGGGAGCCCTTTTAGCGAGTTGATCGTTTCGAACACAATTCCAAAGAGGTTCAGGGAACCAAGAGATATCTTACTACATTGGCATAGATGATCCAGCGCAACATGTCCAGTTGTTCGAGGATGCTGTTTCAATTCCGGCAGATGTCGGATGCTTTTAAATGCCGAATTTCTGCCATCACCATAAAGGAGAAGGCTAGAGACTGGTTCCACCAGCTTCCTACAAGCTCGATCTACTGCTTTGAGGACCTGCGCCGTGAGTTCCTCTTGAGGTTTCTCGACGTCAAAGAAGAGGAAGAAGGGAACATAATGCCTGTTCGTGATCATGTAGAAACCGACGGAGACGTTGAGCGAGTTACGTCGATAGGATTCCAAGAGAAGATCCTTTTGGTTTAAGAGGTTCCTAGGGATTACCCTAATGCTCGCCTTCACATTGGGTTTATGGTAAAGATTCTTTAGTATGGAGCTGAAGAGGTGTGCCTCCCCTATCCTTTGAAGAATCGATGGAGAGGGCGGACAAAAGAGATGGAGGAAGAGACGATAAACGCGACATTCGTCAAAATGCTGGCCAAGTTGACGGAGGATGAGGTGAAGGAACAGGGTGCAAGCAGGCAACAAGCAGACAGCGAGAAGCTAGAAGGAGGGAAGAGCCTCAGGGGCTAGGGGATCCAGGGGAAGCAAGCATGGTTGGGGGCATCGGAAGCCAAACAACCGGCTGGCCTAGACACCCCTGGAGGGACCTGCTCATGGGTAAGGGAGAGGATTTCAAGGCAGGGGGAATTACCGCGGGGGCCAGAGGCGATTCAACCCACCGGGATGGAGGCAGGATCAGAGGCCGCCTCTCCCGCCACAATAACAAGCCATGGCGATCGCCCGTGGAAGGGGTATGAGAAGAAAAAATAAAAGGGGGAGAAGAAAAGGAGGCAGGGTGGCGTTACCATATTGTGACTTCCATCAGGAGGAAGGTCACGCGACGGCCACCTGCCCGGAATTTCTTGGATTTGAGAGGACCGAGAGGTCCGGTTCAGCAGTAGCCACCGGTGCGGATCGAGGAAGTTCTGCCTGGAGGAGAAGATGATATGTGCGAAGATCGGGTTGACGTAGGTGCCCGCGGAGGGATTAGGGTGATCCATGGGGGGCGGGGGGGGGGGGGGATCGAAGCCACCTGCGAGGGGAGCTTCCAGACAATGTTCAGGAGGGGCGTTGCCTCGACCTCCCAAACCCCACCCCCGAAGGAGAAGATTACGTTCTCATCAAAGGACATGCCCAACTACGAGGACCTGTTCTGCGACGCCCTGGTGATCCAGACGGCGATCAAAAAATACACGGTCCTCAGGATTCTGGTTGACAATGAGAGCTCCGTGAATGTGATCTTCAAGATAGCCTTCCAGGCAATGAAGTTGGAGGCAAGGAAGGTATTAGCTTCGGACGTGTCGTTGTTTGGTTTTTCGAGAGAAAGAAAGTTGAAGGAGTTGGTCATGTAACGTTGGGAGGGGTGTTGAGAAACTGTCGGTTCGTCATCGCCGACGCTCCGAGTAGCTACAACGTCTTCTTTGGATGTCCTCTCATCAGCGCTTCCTGCTGTCGTTTTTTCATCAGTGGCTCAAGTTTAACAACAGTGGAGTTCAGGTTCGAGTCATCGGGGGATCCGAATGTGGCGAGACAGTGTTATGTGGCGGTCGTTAACACCATTTCATGGTTAGCAGAGACCGAGGAGATTGGGTGAGAGATGGAGGTGCAGGAAGGGTAGGGAGACGATGCAGAAACAGTTCAGGAGGAATTAGTGAAGGAGCTGGCAGCACAGGATGGAGTGGAGGTGATGGCGGAGGAAGTTGGCAAAGAGGAGGTTCGCACCCGTAAGGAGAGGACAAAGAGGTTGTTGGAGAATGGGACTGGATGATGGAAGTGGAAGAAGCAGAGGAGGAGGTACTTGCACAAGGGGAGAGACCGAGAAGTGTGTGGGAGGAGCAGTTCAGGCTGGAAGTAGCAGAAGAAGTGATAGAGGTGGAGGTTCTCACCAGGGCTAGGAAGACAGAGAATGTGCGGGTCAGCGGTGGGCTGAGCTCGGGAGATGAAGAGAGAATACTGTAATGCATCCAGGGGAATGTCGACATCTTCGCATGAGGTGCAGGTGACATGCCGGACATCGACGCAGACGCAAACGTGGCCAGACTACAGTGGTGTGTAATTGGGTCTTTATCATTAAACATACTCTTTATGGGACAATTGACCGTCTTAAAGTCCGTCTGGTGGCTCATGAGTTTACTCAGCAACAGGGTCTAGATTATAAAGAAACATTCTCTGTCATGGCCAAACTCAGCACGGTTCGTGTCCTCCATTCAGTGGTTGCGCATCGCCATTAACCCTTATATCAAATGGATATCAAGAATGCCTTTCTGAATGGTGATTTGCAAGAAATCGTCTACATGCAGCAATCTCCGGGGTTTGAGACCACGGGGGAGTCCCGGGTTTGTCACCTCAAAAAATCGATTTATGGTCTCAAAAAATTCTCTCGGGCATGGTTCGATAAATTCAGTAGAGTTGTACAAGAGATTGGTTTTACTCGGAGCTCGGCAGATTTCTCTCTGTTTACTCGACATCACACAACAGACACTATACTTCTCTTAGTAAATGTCGACGACATCCTAATCACAAGTGATAACCCAAAGGGAATACAAATGATCAAAAAGCATCTGAGCTCTTTGTTTCATACAAAAGATCCGGGGAACCTCAGATACTTCCTCGGCCTTGAGATCGCGAGACGATCAGAGGGTCTTGTCCTATCTCAACGGAAGTATTGTATCAACCTCCTTCAGGATACCAGATACTCCGGATGCAATCCGACCAAAACTCTCATGGATGTCAATCATAAGCTTTGTGCTGGATGCTCGAATGCAGATCCTCTTCTCTCAAATCCGGAATACTATTGACGTCTTGTTGGAAAAATAATTTACCTAACGTTTGCAAGACCTGACATATCCTTTGGGGTTGGGGTTGTCAGCAGATTTATGCACTCTCTTCTGATGTCTCATTTACAGGATATCGAACGCATCATAAGATATTTAAAAAAAGCTCAAGGTTAAGGGCTGGTATATACAAAATCTCTTCTACTCCTACTCCAACTCTTGTTGCGTATTTAGTTACAGATTATGCTGGATCGCTGGATGATCGACACTCTACCAGTGGATTGTGTACCTAGTTGGGAGGTAATCCTATTATTTGGTGTAGTAAGAAACAAGCTGTTGTTACTCGATCTTCATCGGCTGAAGTTGAGTATCGATCAATGACGTCTGTTGTATCCAAGCTTACTTGACTCGAGAGTCTCCTAGGTGATATGAGAGTAAAACTTTTCTCACCATCTACCTTACTCTATGGCAGTCAAGCTGTTATACACATAGCTAAGAATCCGTTCTTCCACAAAAGAACAAAACACATTGAAGTTTATTGTCACTTTGTCACAGAGAAAGTTCAAATGAAGAAACTAGAGTTGAGACATGTTCCGGCTACTGACCAAGTTGTTGATATTATTACAAAGGCTCTGCCTAGTACTCTATTCTATAAGTTCTTGTCCAATCTTGCTGCCTATGACTTGTATGCTCCAGCTTGCGGGCGATTGTTAGAAAAGATATTGTAAAGACCCTTCTAAATGACCCATTTATTTTCTTTCCCTCTTGTTGTATTTGTCCCACATTGTGTATAAGGGACTCTTCTCCCCTTTTCCTTCTATAAATATGTACTCATATATTGTATTTACATACAGAAGAAGTATATACAAGGTAGATCGTTCTGTTCCTCTTTTCATGTGTACTTCTCTACAGAGTCCAAGATAACATGGGTGTTAACTAACTTTTAATGGCTTGCGCAGGCGAGTCACTGTCTTTGCATAAACCAGCTGTGTTATTTGGAGTGTGGCTGCTCCAAACATATTACTGGGCATAAAGAACTGTTGGAACACTATGAGGCCATGGATGACCCTAAGGTAATCATTGGTGATTCTGATTGTGGTCAAACTAATGGATATGATATGATTAGAATTTGAGACATTTCATTCTCTAAAGTAGATTTTGTTGAAGAACTTCAACGTATTCTCATAAGTATAAGTCAGTTGTGTGATGGTGAACTATAAAGTTGTATTCACTAACAATCTATGTCAAATAGTTAACATTAAAACAGATGCATTGATGTTATTTGGTTTTAGGAAAGGCAATGTGTATGTGGTTGATTTTAGCTTTAATGCAAAAGAAATCTGTCTATTCAATGCTGCTATGGACAAGAATGAGCTATATGACATATGAGCCTTTGTCACCGAAACTATAAGATCATAGCCAAGTTTGTTAAGGAAAATCTAGTTAGGGACTTACCAAAACGTAAGTAGAAAATTAAATCCATGTAGAGTTTGCTAATTATGCTAACAAACTAAATCATCATTCAAACTAATTAATAAGAATGATTCACCTAGAATTCTTTATCTGTCGCATATGAACCTATTTGGTCCAATCTCCAGTCAGTGCTTAGAGCATCTCCAACGGGGGATCTCTATATTTACAGATCCCCTTGTACTGTGTTCTCCAAATATGGAGAACATGGAGAATCAACTCCAACCATGTTCTCCATATTTGGAGAACATGATTTTTTAATATTATTTAAATAATTTTAAAATATAAATATTTTTAAAATATTATATTATATTAATTTTTAAGTTTTTTAAATTTAAAATTTAATTGCATAAATAAAATAAAATAAACATTATATAGTTCTAACAAAATATTACATTTGAAAATAATGCTAAAATTCTGGGAGGTCATCATCGGGTTCGCTACGAATTCCGCGTGCGCTTCCCCTGTGTTGTTCTCCTACATACCCGGGAACTCCATGGTCGCTTCCTCCATACTGGCTTCCTTCGTGCTGGTGTCCTCCGGATCGAGCTCAACCATATTGGTCTCCTCCATATAGGCTTCCGTCGACCGTCGTACTGACTTCCTCCAAAACGAGGCCCTCCAAATTGAAGTCCTCCAAACTGAGACCCTCCAAATTGAGGCCCTCCAAATTGAGGTCCTCCATGTGGGTCTCCTACATAGTGACTTCCTTCATATTGGTTTCCTGCATGCTGGCCGACTCCAAACTGATGTCCTCCACTCCTGCATATTGGTCACCTCTATGCTGGGCTTCCGCTGTACTGGCTTCCTCCGTGCTGACTTCCTCCATATTCGGTTCCTTCTAGTGATGATGATCCTCTAAATAGGGATTGTTTAATGTTTTTATTCATAATTTCTTGTTTTTCTGTCGAAAATATTGCCGCTCTGGAGTTCCTTTTATGCTATCCAAGTCTATCATCATAATATCATGATCTTGTTTAGCACTCTGAAGCTCTAATTTTTTCTTTTCATTTTCGACCTTTAACTTCAGCAGTTTATTCATGGAAGACCTATCCTTTGCTCGTTGTTCTTACCCTCTTTTCAGAAACTCTAAGATTTCTTCATTTGCTTTTGTTTGTGTTTCCATACCACAACTGTAACAACCCCACTATTATAACAATAATAATAATTATTATTATTATTATAAACAAAGACTTAACACAATACCTAAACCTACCCCCCTTCTTTAAAAAGAACCGAACCGGTGCTCAAATCCCGCAACCCGCATCCCGCATCCCGCAGGAAATCCCGATCCCGCCTCCTTCGCCCCCGTCGGCTCAGTCTCGCCGCTCCCGCACCCCGTCGACCCCCCGACGCCTTCTCCTCCTCCTGTGTTGGCTGTTTCTGCCTCCGCTTAACTTCACCGCCTCCTTCTGCACCCTCCGTTGCTCTGGCCGACAGGAGATCAGCCTCCTTTGCGTCCCCTAGTGCCGACTGTCCTCTTCATCAAGGCAGCAACCATCTCTTTCTCCTCCAAGGGGTTGACAACCACTGTCTCTCCATCCGACGACCTCTTCCGCTCCGTTTGGGTTGGTGCTTACGAGAGGGATGACTAGGGTTTCCTCCCCTCTCCTCCTTGTGCCGGGATTTGGCTTCTCTTGGGTAAGAAAACTCATCTTGCCTCCTAAGTTCCGTTTTCTCTTAATTTGTTTGCTAATTTTCGCTCCCCAATCGATGTAATCGCGTCGATTCAACGTTTGTTCGTCGTATATTCGACTAATCCTGTCTTATTTGTGTTTACGATGCCGCTCTTCAGGTCTAGTGGTGGAATCACTCCAAGCCCTCTCTGAATTAGGGTTTTTTTCGCATCCAAACGCCGCCAAAATTCCCGATCCCTCGCGGTAGCCTCTTCTCCCCTCACTCTCGAGGGAGGTAAATTCCTAAACTCCTCTCATGTTGTGTAGCGCTGTCATCAAATTCGTGTGCAAGTGTAGAAACCTTATTATTGCTTTGAAGTACATTTTTGATCTTGGAACATGTTTAGCTATAGTCATTAATCTCGCTTGCGCCATTTAGCTGTCGCTAGCGTTTTCGACGTCACCTTAAGACAAGTAGAGAATCCCCTCTCACTTGCAAAACTTTAGATTTAATCTGGTTACCTGTTCTTTTACCAATGTTTTTTCTACAAAATTTTTAACTCTCATAATGTTGACATAACATAACATGATAAGTAACCACTTAAGTATGAAACATAAAGACAAATCCGTAGTTGTAAGCAAATACTTGAATTGTAGCGTCTAACTGGACATTTGTCTGTTGGCATGGTCACGACAAACAGAATTTCTTTTCCGATAAGACTTGCACATAGATCTGATCGTGAGTCATGTGCGCCTGCTATAGCACCTATACTTCATCGATCAGACTTACAACATTTTACATTAGGCTATACTCCGGAGTAGGCTAATCTTTCAGAAATGTCTGTTGACCTGCTTTTTGTTATGTTTGGTAGCTTCGTACATGATAGATCAGTACTCGAATATGTCTGTTTGATTTTGCTCACATTTTAATTAATTAACTTGTTCATGTTTAAATCATAAGTTATAAGACATTTTCCTTCTGTCTTGAATTTGCCTTAGGTTTCGTGACTGCGCCGTCTGCCCCCTGAGCTACTTCCCGTTCAGCTGCAGCTTTGCTTGGAGATTTTTCCTTTGTAGTTGCTTGCATCAGGTTTTATGTATTTGAATCCTTTACTGTCTGTTCGTTTATCATGTACTAGTTATGGTAAGACATTTTCTTTTGAATCATGGACAACTCGTAGGATGTTTCTGATGTACTAGATCGTTTTATTTATGACATTTTCATTACTGTTGTTATTGCATTTACTTCTAATTCAGCAATGTGTGTGGCATTAAATTTTTTAAGAAAATACATGTGCATTAATTCTCTCTGTTTTAAAACTTTAAGCGCTTCCGTACATTTATACTCAATAAATTGTTCAAATCAAATAACTATTTTTCTAAAACTATTTTCAATATCATTGCATCCGCCTTAACAGGAATGGTTCTTTTCCGCCCATGCTTGTGACATCACGGCCCGCCCGAAGCGCACGTTCACCTTTGTCGAGACGGGTCGTGACAACAACTCTTACAACTAACTTGTCTCCTCCGTTCTTTTCTTTCTTTCTCCAAGTAGGTCGAGTATTTGAAATTGATATTGGAGATTCTTCATCAGCAATGCTATAAGGGTTCATTTCATTACTGTCTGTGTTTATGTCTATACGGCTCCGTTGTGTGGGAGAGTTAGAATCAAAATCTTGCGAGATGTCTTCATACTGAAAGTTCTTACCAGCTGTAGCCCCAGAATGATCTATCCACTTTTCAGTATTTTCAAGATTGACCAAACATAATCAAACAAGAAACCTATTTTCTCGTTCGGATCTTCGCCGTACAAGATTTTTGCTTGATTAAGCTACCAAAAAATAACAATTACAGTAACATATAAATTCTTGTATCTAATATATAAAAATAACAATTACAGCTACAAAAAATAACAATTACAGTAACACCTACAATATCCATTTCAGATGCACCGCTCGGATCTTTTGCTCAATCTGTCGAATGCATTCTCTAAATTTGCTAGCCTTGCTTGCTAACAATGACCAGCGACATGAGAGATTTTGGAGTTCTCTGTCCTGAGCAAGTAGTCAGTCTTCTGTTATGAAATATAACAGAAACTTTTTCCCACATCTTGTGTTCTTTTTGATTGCTACTCATAACTGGGTCTTCAGAGACCTCAAACCATGCATAGCATAATGCTTGATCTTCTTTCACTGAAAATGTTGTTCCTCGACTGTAAATCATGCTCCACAATGTTTGCTCTTCTTATTGGTGAGGTACTTATAAAACATGCTGGAGATAAGAATCCAATGCAGTGGATGAGGTGACATGAGAATCTGATGCTTGTGATGAAGTGACATGTGATAGGTATCCAATGTTGCTCATAACACAAGGCAGAGAGAACACGAGGAATTGGAACTCAACAAGGTCGGCTCGACGTTCGTCGAGCTCTGCTCGATGATTTTGTAAAACTGAGCTTGACGAAAATCATCGAGCTCTATTCGACGATTTCGTCGAGCTGAGCTTGACGATTTCGTCAAGCAGAGCTGGACAAAAATCGTCGAGCTCAGCTCAACGATTTTGGTCCTGCCATGTCGACTGGACATGAGAATCCAATGTTTGTCATAAAGTGACATGTGATAGGTATCCAATGCTGGAGATAATAATCCAATACTGATGATGACGTGACATGGGAATCCAATATTGGATTTTAGAATCCAATGCTGATGAAGTGACAGAGAATCCAATGTTTGATCTAAAAAAATCCTATATAAGCATCATTTTTCTTCTCATCTTCAGGCTAACTATCTTTCCTTCATAGAAATAATGAACTACGGAGTAGAGTCATCTCATTTACGATCTTCATCGTTTTCCGATGATGAATTATTTTATCAGTAAAATCAAAAGTGGAAAGAAGAGACATCTGAATGGGAGCAAGAAAATGAAATTTTGACATGTGCTTATAACTCCAATACAGCTCAACTTCATGAAAATGAACTTCCGAGACGTCGAGGTTCAATACCCGGTCACGTGGTAATCAATTGGGGCAGGATTGAAGGTGATACTAGACTGTGGAATGACTACTTCTCCGATCATCCCACATATGTGGAAACATATTTTTGAAGAAGATTTCTCATGAAAAAGAATTTATTCCTTCGTATTGTTGCCGCGGTGCCGGAGCACAATAATTTCTTCATGCAAAAGAAGGATGAGATTGGTAATCTTGGATTGTACACTTTACAAAAAATAACAGCAGCATTCCGTATGTTGGCATATGGAACATCAGGTGATAACTGCGATAAATATATTTGAATCGGTGAGTCAACCGTGATTAAATGTTTGAAAAGATTTTGTAGGGAGATTGTACAAGTGTACAAAAAAGAATATTTGAGATATCCCAATGCCAACGATGTTGCTAAATTATTATAAAAAGCTGAAGAACGAGGATTTCCAGGGATGTTGAGAAGTTTAGATTGCATGCATTGACAATGGAAGAACTGTCCAACAGCATGGACAAACCAATATTCAGGACGCCATGGTGGGCCAACAATTATACTCGAAGCAATAACATCTTATGACTTATGAATATGACACACATATTTTGGTTTAACAGGCTCGAACAATGATATTAACGTCCTGCAATCGTCTCCTTTGTTTTCCAACTTAGCACAAGATATTACGCCTCCTACTCATTATCAAATATGGGGAAAAAAATTATGACGTTGGTTATTATTTAGCCGACGGAATATATCCGAAGTGGTCAACACTAGTTCAAACTATTTCTCATTCATAAGAAAAAAATAATACTTAGCAATGATGCAAGAAGCATGCCGAAAAGATGTAGAGCGGGCATTTGATGCTCTTGAATCAGGATTTGTGATAATTAAGGGGTCGGGCCGTTTTTAGGATAAGCACGTTTTACATGATATCATGTCTGCTTATGTTATAATGCATAACATGATTGTCGAAGACGAGCGGGATGAAAATGAATATGTCATTATTTCTACTCCAGCACAAACATAGATTGTTAAAAAGTTGAACATAAGTGAAGCCGAATGATTTCGTTGGTTCCTAAATCGACATAAAAAGATCAAAGACAGGGATGCACATTTTGCACTTCGAAATGCACCAGTTTAACATTTGTGGGAACGACATGAGAATGAAGATATGTAATTTTGAATGTATTTTTATTTTTGCACGAGTTTAATCAGTAAATAGGTCTTCGTCTCTTATTTGTATGACAAATAATAATTAGAAAGTATTCAATATTAATCTCGTTTTGTAGATCTCAAAAAATTAATTTTATTGATATATTATATGTAATAATTGAAAAAGTATTATAGCCGATACAAAGATTTATAGATTATACGAAGAATTCATAAAACAAACAATTAAATAATTAAAAAAATAAAAATAATCATAAAAAAATAAATGCCGGCTGCGGCATTTCCTCTCCCCCTCCTCTATATTTGGAGGAGGAGAGAGAAGATCTGCATAAATGGAGGCTAGATTGCCGCTCCATTGGAGCAGAACCGTTCGACATTCCTGGAGAATGTCGAACGGTTGGAGATGCTTTTAGGAGGTAAGTCTTTTACTTTAGTAATTGTTGATGATTTTTCTAGATTCATTTGAGTGTTTTTTCTGAGAGCTAAGTCTGACACTTTTAAGATCATCACAAGATTCATTAAACAGGTTCAATCTGAATTCAATACTCCAGTGTCTATGACCAGAAGTGACCATGACACAGAGTTTGAAAACTAGTTAATCTGTAGACTCTGTGATGATGAAGGAATATGACAGTTTTTTAGCTCCTAGAACTTCTCAATAAAATGAGGTAGCTGAAAGATAAAAGTAGAACACTAATTGAATCAGGAAGGACATTATTTGCTGAGTGACACATGCCTATGTTCTTCTGGGGTAAAGCATTTAACACTATCAACTATGTTCTGAATATGAGTCTCATCCATAAAACTAAATTAAAGACTCCTTATGAGCTATTGAAGGGAAAATCACATATAGTTTCATATTTTAAGAGTTTTTGATACACTTGCTGCATACTAAACAATGAAAAAAGTCATCTTGTCAAATTTTACAAGAAGGTTGATGAGAGTATCTTCTCGGGATACTCATCATCCAGCAAGGCATATAAGTATTCTAATAAAAAGACTCAAAATAGAAGAATCTATATGTGTGGTTTTTAATGAAGCTAATCCATCATCTAAGGGGGAGGAACTTCCACCAAAAGTATGTTGCGGGAAGAAGATCCTCTTATTGCTGAGTTGGAACAAATATGTATTAAGGATAATGGAGAAGGGTCATCCAAAGAGCACTATCATCAGTTAGACAATGCTGAAATTAACTCTGATGATAAAGACCATGCTGAACTAAATACCAGTGCAGCTTAAATCCCTGTTAAGACACAACAACTTGCTGAACTTGAGGAGGTAAATGAAGGACATAAAGAGATCGATCCTACATTTGTTGAAGCTAGAATAGTTCCTGAGAGGGAAATTCTCAGGGATCGCCCCCAATCTCAAGTGATAGGAGATGTAAATCTTGGAGTAAGAACAAGAAATCCACTGTCAACCGAGGCTGTATTGCAGTGCTTTTTTTTCCAATATGAACCCAAGAAGTTTGGGGAAACAGACAATGATCTTCACTAGATTGTTGCAATGCAGGAAGAGCTACCTCAGTTTGAAAGTATTGGAAAAGTCATGTAAAGAGGCCCATGTTGGAGCCCATTTATTTAGTTTTCTTTTTTTCTCCTCTTTAGTACGACATCATGGATAAAGATCTCTTCTCTCTTTCTCCCTCCTATAAATGTGTATTCATACCTTGTATTTTATTTATTGAGAAAGTATATACAAGTTTGCGGTTTTCTCCACATGGTATCAGAGGTAACCGGTCCTCCTCGCGGTTTAGTCCTTCTCTAACCGCGACTTCCTGTGTTGTTATCTCCCTGCCTAGCCGTGTCTTCCCGCGCGGTTATCTCCCTGCCTAACCGCGACTTCCCGCACGGTTAAGCTTTTCTAACCGCTTCTCTAGCTCTCTCTCACTCTCTCTCGTGGCTTCTACCTCTTCTCCCTTCTCCCGTTTATAACTCTCTCTGTCAGGTGGGGCCTTCCCCCCTCTTCCCTCCACCCTGCTACCCGCGTGGACTTCTCGCGCGGCTTCTTCGCGGCTTCTCGTGGCTTCGCGTGCGGCTCCTTCTTTGCTTAGTCGTTGCGGCCTCCCTAACCGCTGCGTGCTTCGCATCTAGGTCACGACATCTTGTCTTGCCGTTGTTGTGCTCACTGTGACCGAGCGGACTTCTCGTGCGGCTTCTTCTTTGCTTCGCCGCTGCGGCTTCCCTAACCACTGCGAGCTCCGCATATTGGTCGCGACATCTTTTCTTGCCGCTGGTGTACTCACCATGACTATGCGGACTTCTCGCGCGGTTTCCTCCATGCTTAGCCGCTGTTGCTTCTTTTCCCGCCGCGGGCTCCGCATCTTGGTCGCGGCCTATTGTCGCTGGTGTGTTGTCACTAAGACCGTGCGGCTTCTTTCTGCTCTCTAGTCAAGGCGTTGTTCTCCCTCTAACCGCTCCAGTTTTTTTGGGTCGCGGACTCATCTTTACTTGCCGCTGGTGTGCTATCACCAAGACCGAGCGGGTTTCTCGCGCAGTTATCGTGCGACCTCTTTCTGCTCGCTGTTCTCGCCTTCCGATTTACTCGCGTGGCTCATCTCTATCCACACGGTCTCCTCTCTTTCCGCGGTCTCCTCTCTATCCGCCGATCTACCCTCCTGACCGCCTGGACATGGGGTCGTCTCTTAATTCTACCAGACAGACGGCTTCCTCTTCTGCAGACCTCCCGACCCTTGCCCCTGAACTCCGGGATGAACTGCGGATCACTATTATTTCCTTAGTCGGGAAGAACTTTGTGGAGTGGGTGCACTCTGTTCGCCGCGTTCTTTAGTCCAAAGGCTTTCTACATCACTTGACCCAAGCTATTCTCGCTGCTCCTACTGAAGACTGGTTGCGCAACGATGATCGAGTTCAGACGTGACTCCTTAACTCCCTTGATGACGAACTTTATCGCATGACCATGTACCACGAAACGGCCAAGGCGATGTGGGATGAACTCCACTCTCTATATTCCGGCAAAGATAGTCTCTAGCACCTATATGACATCATAACTGATCTTCATACTCTTGATGTTGGTTGGGCCACCGAGCTCACCTCCTTTGTTGCTCGGGCCAAGACTCTGGTTGAAGTCTGGATTCAACATCAACCTCCTACGATGAATCTTGCTGCACAACGTGCTCAAAAAGAATTCGCCAGTGTTGGCATGATGATGGCTCGTGTACCACCTTATCTTCAGATCGTTCGGACTCAGATCCTCTCCTCTGCTGTTACTCCATCACTATCGGGTGTATGTTCCATGTTGCTCAAGGTTTCATTACCTCCTAATTGTTCTGAACCTTCGTAACCGACTCTCCTTCAGCAGACTTCTGCGCCCTTACTGCCTCTCCCTCCTTATGCTCGTGGGGGGCGTTCAGGCTCTCGTGGCCGAGGTCGGGGAGGCCGACCACGACCAAAGTGTTCCTTCTGCGGTAAGGACGACCACCTTGAGGCCACTTGCTATCGCAAGCATGAGCTTCCTCCTTGTCCACGGGTCGTTGTTGCTGCCAACGACTCATCTGTCACTTGTACTGACCTTGAAGAGGTTCGTCTTCAGCTCCAACAACTTCATAGTCTGCTCAGTCGACTACCTGCCTCCATTGCCTTTGTTGTCTCCATCTTACATAAATATATCGTCTGTCTCTCCACTAGTCCGCGCTGGATAGTGGATTCAGGTGCTACTCATCACATCACTTCCCTGCGGCCACATCAGTACCTGGATTCTCCTCATCCTAAGTGTATTACAGTGGCCAATGGGGACACTGTTCCGGTTTCCGGTTCTGCTTATATTCCTCTCACTTCTCTATTTATATGCTCGGATCTTCATGTTCCTTGCTCTCCATTTAATTTACTTTATGTTGGTCGCCTTACTACTAATTTAAATTGCTCTGTAAGTTTTACATCTTCTTTTCTGATACAGGATCGACAGACGCGGAATATCATTGGTAAGGGACGACTGCAGAACGAGTTCTACCTTCTTGAAAACTCTCCTACTATACTCTCTTCCGTCTCCTCCGTCGATTGACATCGGCGTCTTGGGCATGCCCCTTTACCAGTCCTCCAGAAGGCTCTACCAGATGTATTTCTTTCTCCTTTTCAGTGCAAATTTTG
Organism: Platanthera guangdongensis; assembly: GCA_039583875.1. Classification (NCBI taxonomy): domain Eukaryota; kingdom Viridiplantae; phylum Streptophyta; class Magnoliopsida; order Asparagales; family Orchidaceae; genus Platanthera; species Platanthera guangdongensis. Next base: position 170,092,041 of record CM077162.1, read on the forward strand.
TATTTTCGGCAAGCAGCCTCGTTCATCTTTTCCATCTCATTGTACTCGGAGCGCCGCTCCTTTTATTTTAGTATACTCTGATATTTGGCGACCGTACAAAATCACTAGCATTTCTGGATATCGCTATTTTCTAAATTTTATTGATGATTATTTTCGAATGACGTGACTATATTTATTTGGTGATCGCTCTGAGCTTCCCCGTGTCTTTCGAGCTTTCTCCTTGAGACCCGCACACAATTCTCCACGAACGTCAAAACTGTTCGTACTGATAATGCTCGCGAATATACTAGCCACGAATTTGCGACCCTGTGTTCTAAATTTGGGGTCATTCACCAAACATCGTGTGCCTATACCCCCCAACAAAACAGAGTCGCCGAACGTAAGAATCGACATCTTCTCGATGTGGCTCGCTCTCTCTTGCTTCAAACGCAGGTTCCCAAAACTTATTGGAACATTGCCCTTTCGACGGCTTGCTATCTGATTAACCATCTCCCTTCCCCCATACTCCACAATGCCACTCCGTTCAGCCTCATGTTCCCCTCGACTCCGACATTCTCTCCCATACCCCGCATCTTTGGGTGCACTTGTTACGTTCACATTCTTGGTCTATCCTTGGACAAGTTGGATCCCCGGTCTGCCAAACACATCTTTATTGGCTATTCACAGACTCAGAAAGGTTACGTATGCTACTCTCCTGATACCCGCAATGTGACTGTTTCTGCCGATGTTACCTTTCGGGAGGATCTTCCTTTCTTCTCTGCTCCAGATCCAACACCTCTACCACCACCCGTCCTTCGCCCTGTCTTCCTTTCTTCTCTTCTCTGACCAGCATTCCCCTATTTCCAAGCCACCTGTTATACATGTTTACACTCGTTGCCATCCTGACTCCGTTGTCCCAATGCAGTCGACTTCGACCTCTGACGCTCCACGTTCTGCTGATCCAGCACCAGAATCTACCGCTCATCCCATGACGAATTATTTATCTTTACATCGCCTATCCCCATGACTTCAAACTTTTGCTACTTCATTATCCTCGATTTGTGTACCTAACTCTGTGCAGTAGGCTCTCCAACATCCTGGCTGGCGGGCGGACATGAAAGAAGAAATGACTGCTCTCTGGGCTAACCAGACCTGGAATCTGGTACCTCTACCTACCGGTCATACACCTGTTGGGTGTAAATGAGTCTTTGTCATCAAACATGCTCATGATGGGACAATTGACCTTCTGAAGGCCCGCGTGGTGGCTCTTGGATTCACCCAACAACACGGTCTCGATTATGAGGAAACATTCTCTCCAGTTGCAAAGCTCAACACTGTTCGTGTCCTCTCCGTGGATGTACATCGTCAATGACCCTTACATTAGCTGGATATAAAAAATGCATTTTTGAACGACGACCTCCAGGAAACAGTCTACATGCAACAACCTCTCGTGTTTGAGACCATGGGGGAGTCCTGAGTTTGTCATCTTAAGAAGTCCATCTATGATCTCAAACAATCCCCTCGGGCATGGTTCGACAGGTTTAGTAAGGCAGTTCGGGAAGTCGGATTTACTCGGAGCTCAACAGACTTCTCTTTATTTACTCGTCATTAAGCAACAGGAACGGTTCTTCTGTTAGTATATGTTGATGACATCTTAATCACTGAAGACTATTCAAAGGGAATCCAAGCGGTCTAACCGCACCTTAGCTCCGTCTTTCAAACCAAAGATCTGGGACATCTTCGATACTTTCTTGGTCTTGAGATCGCGAGACGTCCAGATGGACTTGTCCTCTCCCAACGGAAGTACTTCCTGGATCTCCTTCAAGATGCTGGTTACTCCGGATGCAAGCCCACTACTACTCCAATGGATGGAAATCATAAGCTGCGTGCACTTGCTTCCGATGCAGTTCTTCTTCTCCAAATCCGGAAATCGACGACTTGTTGGGAAATTGATCTACCTAACGGTCATAAGATCGGATATTTCCTTTGCTGTTAGGGTGATCAACCGGTTTCTGCATGCACCCTGAATATCTCACCTTCAAGTCGTTGAGCGCATCCTAAGATACCTTAAATCTGTTTCAGGTCAAAGGTTGGTATACAAAACCTCATCCTCTACTCCAACGCTCGTTGCGTATTCTGATGCATATTATGCTGGTTCTTTGAATGATCGGCAGTCAACCAGTGGTTTTTGTACCTATTTTGTAGGTCATCTTGTTACCTGGCGGAGTAAGAAACAAGTTGTGGTTGCTCGATCCTCAGCTGAAGTAGAATCCCGATCGATGACATCAGTTGTCTCTGAGCTTACATGACTTGAAAGTCTCCTTGTCGATTTAGGAGTCAAACTTTCCTCACCTGTCATCCTGTTATGTGACAGTCAAGCGGCTATACACATAGCAAAGAATCTGGTCTTCCATGAAAGAACGAAACATATTGAAGTAGACTGTCACTTTATCCGTGAGAAAGTCCAATTGAGGAAGATAGAATTGAAGCATGTTTCGGGGATTGAACAAGTTGTTGATATCCTGACAAAGGCTCTACCAAGTACCCTATTTTATCAGTTCCTGTCCAAGCTGGGTGCCTGCGACTTGTACGCTCCAGCTTGCGGGGGAGTGTTGGAAAAACTCATGTAAAAAGGCTCATATTGGAGCCTATTTATTTAGTTGTCTTATTTTCTCCTCTTTAGTCCGAAATCATGTATAGGGATCGCTTCTCTCCTTCTCCCTCCTATAAATGTTTATTCATACCTTGTATTTTATTTATTGAGAAAACCACAGAAAGGAACAAGGTCTAGACCCTATTGGAAAGGCCTAGAAATTGTTGAAGAGCATTGATGCAGAGCATCATAAGGCGTTTCCAAAAGAAGCTAAAACTGAAGCATTAAAGAAGCCAGAACCTGAAACTGAAGTTGTGAAGAAGAAATGTTGTAACTGAGGCATTGAAGAAGAAATGTTGTAACTGTAGCCTAAATAATGAATAAAGAGTTTATGTTAGGAATGAATTCTGTAAAGAGTCAGTTATAAGACTCATCCTATAAATATATGTAATGTGTTGAAGTTGATATAAGAAGAATGTTTTGAATGCAATATCTACACCCCTTTTCCTTCATCTTTGTACTTGTGTTTTATGTGAGAATTCCTTAACAGTGGTATCAAAGCGTATAAGGATCCTCGCCATCAGTATTTCAATTTCTTCTCTATATTGAGAGTTTTGCTTTTTACATCATATGGCGGTCCCAGCTACTAATCAGTTATTCTCTTACTCCCAATCAGGGGTCCCTCTTTTTGAGGGTGATCATTTTGATTCCTGGCGCACACATATGGGTCTCCTTTTCCTTTCCCAAGGATTATGGGATGTTGCTGAATCAGGCATAGCAGAAACAACTGCTGTCTCCTCCAAAGAGACGGCCGATATAGTCTCTGCACGGACCAAACTGGCGGCAGAAGACAGCAGGAAAGATGCTAAGGCCCTCTTGTACATCCATCATGGTGTCAACAAGCAACTTTACCCGCGCATCATGGGAGCAGCTACTTCAAAGGCTGTTTGGGAGATCTTAAACATTGAATTTCATGCCTTTACAAAGGTAATTGTTGTTAAACTACAACACCAATTGTAACGCCCCAAAATTCGAAAGAAGGACGAGCAGCGTCGAGTGCCAAGTTTGGGTCTTGGTAAGGGTCACACGGCCTAGGACACGGGCGTGTCTGTGGCCGTGTCGTGCAGGGTTCGTCGAGGGCCCGGGAAGTCGACGATTTTCGCTTGACGATGTGTCGAGACAGGGAACACGGCCTAGGACACGGGCGTGTCCATGGCCGCGTCGTGTCGGGTTAGTCGAGAGCCCTGGTGGTCGACAAACTGCGCTCGACGATGTGTCGAGACAGTGAACACGGCCTGGGACACGGGCGTGTCCAAGGCCGTGTCGAGCGTGTTCGGCGAATTTTTTTCTGCGAAGTCGACGAAAAGGCAGTCGACGATCGTCGAGACTTCGAACACGGCCTGAGACACGGGCGTGTCCCAGGCCGTGTCCTTCTCGGGTTGTGAGCCGGGCTGTGTAAGGGGATTGAACACGGCCTGGAGCCAGGCGTGTTCGTGTTGGACACGGGCGTGTCAAATGTGACAAGGGCGTGTCAAGTACCCGTGTCCTTCTCGGGTTGTGATTGGACCTGTGTCGATGGTGGAACACGCCCAGGCACACGGGCGTGTACCGCATGACACGGGCGTGTCAGCTCTGACACGGGCGTGTTCAGAGCCAGTGTCCTGCTTAGGGTGCGACGGTTTCAGCGTCGATTGGGGAACACGGCCTTGGACACGGGCGTGTCACAAGCCGTGTTCGGCCCAGGTGTTTTAATTTTCAGTTCGGATCGTGGCCGTTCATTTCCTTGTTTTGTGATCTGATGGTCCAGGGTTTCCCTTGCTGAGTTAAGTCCGAGAATATGGTATAGAAACCCTCATTCTTCTTCAAACACTCTCTTTCTAAGATCTAGAGAGAAGGGAGAGCAAGGAAGAAGGTGAAGGAGAGATCCGGCTGCCAGAGAAGCTTCGGTGCTCCAAATCGCGAGCCGAGTCCAGATCCGTGGAGGCAAGACCATTGCGAAGGTTTTCATCCGGCTAAGTTGTCATGGCTAAGAAGAGAGGTCGGAAGATAACGACACTTCTACTCTTGGTTTTAGGATGCATGTTTAACATCTTTTACTTTCTAGTTTTTGGGCACCAAACTCTCAAATGAGAGGGGTTTGGGTTGCCAAGATTCAAGAGGAACCTCCCGGTCGATTGAGTCCGTCCCCGACATGTTTTTGCATTAGAGATCCGCTCCGTTAGTGGATTAGGCATGGTGGGTGAAGCCGTAGTCAAGACCGATAGTCCGACTCAGTGATGTTGCATACGAACTATCAGGATTCGTAGAGATCCGTTGCGGCAAGATGCCGTTTGTGATGTTTTTCCCCTTTTCTCGAGTGAGTATGTGTAGTCGGAAACAGACAAGGTTAGCTCCTCAATGACGGTAAATGGTTTCCTTGGTGGACAAGGTTAGCTCCGCATTGGCGGTAGATGGTTTTCTTGGTGCGCGGGGACGTCGCAGTACGAATGAGGGATTAGGGTGTGAATGGTTTTTGGATTGTAATGTGCTAAGGCGTGGCTTTGTCTCCGTGGTCGGCTGGCTATCCCGTGACGTGCAGGTCATGTGTGGAGAGTGTCCCGGCGAGACTAGTCCCCTTCTGTGAGACTGACGAGAATGCCAAGCATGGGGCAAGCCCGGGCAATGAGGCCATGAGCCGGTGGGGTCCAGCAAGGCTTCTTAGAATCGGTTAGTGTGTTATACGGAATCCTGACATGAGAAGTCAGAGCTTGCAGGCAAGCCCGGGTCTAAGACCATGAGCGGGTGGGGCCTTGGCAAGAGTTCCATGTGGCGGATTGCATGCCGTTGGGTGAATTGCAGTGACCCCTTTGTTTGCGGCTTAATGCCAATGGGGAAATGATGAGTACCCAGATGATGTGATGATGTGCTAGATGCATACGCGTTAGGGTGCCTTGGGTGAAGCCCGGGTTTTGCATTCATCCTGCATAGTAGACCCCTTTTCTTTATATGCTCAACAATAGAGAACGTGCATGTTGTTTGAGACATGCAAGCCTGTTCATTAGTGTTATACTTGTTTTTGTATAATGTATACGAAGTGCTGACTTGCAGGTTGGAGGGGCACCCCGGGGTCCGTTAGGGGCGGCCGAGAGGAGATGTGTTTGTTACATAATTTGAGGTCAGCTTTTGCTGACCCACGTTACAACCAAATTTTACAGGGAAAAGATCGCAAGCAGGAGGTAGCTCGCCGACCAGAAAGGCCTAAGCCTCATGAAGTGTTATCATCCTTGCTATGACTTTACTTTGGTGATTTTGTATGTTTGATGTTGTTGTCTTCCGGCTTGCACGCCGAGGTAGCTTAGGAGTGCAAATGCACTTTGATGTTTATGTATTGTTGGAGATTTGGACTCTCTTTTGTTGTAAGGTCATAAGGCCGTTTCAAGACTCTTGTGGATGTGGATAACGTATAGTCTTGGTTGATGTTTCTGCTGTGTTTTGCTTATGAGTTTTGAGTTTCGGTAGTTATATCATCTTATAATATTAAAGCTGTGGCGTCTGTATGTTGTGGGGCCCCGGCCGGACCCATATTATACGGTCATTACAGGGGAGGTGTTACAATTTGGTATCAGAGGGAGGTTAGATTCAAGGTCGGTGCGTATAGAAGTTATCCACATAACAGTCATGCGGGACCGTGAGTGTCCTTATGCTTAAGTCTTGTAATTAGAGACTGATTCCTTGTTTTCTTGCTTTTCTGAAGAGTGCAAGCAATGAGGCGGGTACGTCAAGACCAAGAGAAGTGCTTTCGGCGAGCAGCGCCACTGCTCAAGATCCTTTAGGCATGGGTGTAAACCCGTCCGACTTCTGTCGCATGCTAGCAGAGGCAATGGTGGCAGCCCAAGCTGCAGCAGCAACTCAGGTAGCAACCCCTGCTACACCACATACGGCGACGGCCGTGCCGGGTGGAGAAGCCAGGCGAGTAGAGCCTTTGGCAGAAAGGGTGGTTGTCGGGCATGGAGACCGGCAGATGAAGTACTTTCTGAGCTTCCATCCCCCGACGTTCAAAGGAGTCGGTACTCCGACTTATGCAGAGGATTGGTGGGCACGGATTCAAGAGCTTCTGAGGGCGGCAGAGATGCCAGAGGAGAAGAAATCTGAGTTTGCGGCCTTCATGTTGGAGGGAGACACAAAGTTGTGGTGGGTGAGCCATAGCGGCCGCCAATTTCCTGGACGCACCCTGCCCATGGAAGAATTTGGGGATGCTTTCCTAAAGAAGTACATACCTGTTTCAACAAGGTTGGCCCTTCAGAGACAATTTCTGCACTTGATGCAGCGAGATAAGACGGTGGATGAGTATGTTCAAGAGTTCACTCGTTTGGGTCTTTACGCGGGGACGCCCATGGCGGACGATGAGGAGAGGGATAACCTCTTCTACTAAGGGCTGAGGGAGAATCTAAGGCAACCCCTCATCGCCATGAAGAGAGCCGGTTTCAATGAGTTGGTTGAGGCGGTCAGGACGTTGGAGAGTGATCTAGAACGAAGTCAACGTCGTAAGGGTTTTGCGCCCAAGCAAGGGGAAGGGAAGCCTTCTCAATCCCAAGGAATGTCTGAAGGGAATAGATGGAGGAAGAAGCCTCACCCATACAAGTCCGGTGAGAAAAGTAAGTGGACGTTCGGAGGGTCTCACTCTAAGGGGGCACCGACGTGCTTCAACTGTGGTAACTGGGGCACATTGCTCGTTTTTGTAACCAAGGAGGTGCGGAGCAGGAGGCAAGACATGAGCAAATTATGCGCTCCGACCCCAATGCCGCAGAAAAAGGGAAGATGACGGAGTCTAGCGTTTCTCGGTTCCAACCAGTGCAACCAAGGGCCTACAACCTTGGACAGCAGGAAGCTATCCGCCAACCCGATGTGGTGACAGGTATGAGGAAGTTTAAGTTTAACCTTGTGCTTCATGCTTTTAGACCGTTATGATTGATGTCTATGTTTTAGGCTTTGTGTTAGTCTCCGGATACCCCGCTAGGGTATTGTTTGATACGGGAGCGTCACACTCCTTTCGTGCGGAAAGCTTCATCCGGAGGATTGGAGTTGAATCGTTTTCGGTGGACGCAGAGCTGAACATGCGCATGCCCAATGGGTCATTCATGACCACCGGGAAGTAAGGGCGCATTTGTTGGGAGCTAGGCGGAGTTGACTTCGTATTGATAGCGGCGATCCTACCGTTAGTCGAGTTTGATGTGATTTTGGGAATGGACTGCCTAGCGGAGCAACGTGCCAGTATTGATTGCCTATCCAAGGTGGTGACCCTGAGAAGCGAAGCGCAGACGGATGTCAAGTTTGAGGGCCTTAATGGAGTGACCCGTTCTCTGATTTCGGCCGTGCAGTTGGCACGGGCAGTTAATCAGGGTGGAGTAGCGCTTGTAGCGTTATTGGAGGTTCGCCTTTCCAGGTTATCACTTGGGGAAGTGCCAGTGGTGGCAGAGTTTGAGAATGTGTTTCCTGAAGATCTTCCTGGGACACCTCCTCGGCGGGAGATCGATTTCTCAATTGAGTTGGTGCCAGAGGCACAACCGGTGTCACGTCCTCCGTTTAAGATGACACCGAAAGAGTTGGCTGAGCTCAAGGTACAGTTGCAGGAACTGCTGGAGCAGGAGTATATCAGACCCAGTTCTTCACCGTGGAGCGCGCCGATGTTGTTCGTAAAGAAGAAAGATGGTAGTATGCGGCTGTGCATAGACTACCGAGAGTTGAATAAACTGACTGTCAAGAATAATTATCCGATTCCTCAGATTGACGACCTGTTTGACCAGCTGGTGGGGTCGGTGGTGTATTCAAAGTTGGACTTAAAGTCAGGATACTATCAGTTGCGAATTCGAGACGAGGACATACCCAAAACAGCGTTTGGTACGAGGTATGGTCACTTTGAGTTATCGGTGATGCCGTTCGGGTTGACGAACGCACCATCCGTATTCATGGATTTGATGAATCGAGTGTTTCGGCAATACTTGGACTTTTTTGTAGTTGTCTTTATTGATGACATCTTGGTATATTCCAAATCAGAGGTAGAGCATGAGACTCACTTGAGGGTAGTCTTGCAAGTGTTGAGGGAGAACCAGCTTTATGCAAAATTCTCAAAGTGCGAGTTTTGACTCGAGAAGGTGGCATTTTTAGGCCATGTGATTAGTGGGGATGGAGTGACAGTAGATCCAACAAAAGTGGAGGCCATCAGAGATTGGCCGATTTTGAGAACCGTAGCGGAAGTCCGAAGCTTTCTTGGACTAGCCGGGTACTATAGAAGATTCGTGGAAAACTTTTCGCGGATAGCTCTACCCCTCACGTCACTAATTTGTAAGGATCAGAAGTTTGTGTGGACTCAGGAGTGCAGTTAGACATTTGAGACACTGAAGGAATGACTGATGACGGCTCCAATCATAAGTCTACCGATAGGGACCGAAGTATTTCAAATCTACAGTGACGCATCAGGATGCGGTTTTGATTGCGTTTTGGTGCAATATGGCAGTGTAATAGCCTTTGAGTCTAGGCAGCTGAAGCCTCACGAGAGAAATTACCCTGTTTATGACTTGGAGTTGACGGCGGTAATTTTCGCGTTGAAATTGTGGTGGCACTATGTTTATGGTGCAAAGGTGGAGATCTTCACGGATCACAAAATCCTGAAGTATCTCCTAGATCAGAAGGACTTGAATATGCGACAGCGCAGGTGGGTCGAGTTCCTTGGAGACTACGAGGTGGCGATTCAGTATACGTAAGGCAAAGCCAATGTGGTGGCAGATGCCTTGAGTAGAAAATACTCGGGGCAAGGGAATTGGATCGAAGCTCATGATGAGCGGTTGGTGCGGGAATGAGAGTCCCTCGTCTTGGAGTGCGTAGCAAGGGGCGAGTCTACCGTGGCTCGGTTAAACTGGATTGAAATGCAGAACGACTTGTCCGATCGTATTCAGGAAGCGACTCGTTTGGATGTGGAGTTTCAACCATTCGTGGTGGAAGCTCAAAAAGGCGATAGTAGCGCCTGAGAGATGATTGACGGGATTCTGAGGAAGGACAGAAGGATTTTTGTACCGCTGTTCGACAAGCTCCGTAAGGAGTTGATGTTTGAGGCTCACTTTGTAGGATCTTGTGGCGCCCTTAAAGGGGGGGGGGGGGGTGAATAAGAGCTCTTTAAACTTTTGCAAACTTTTTATAAAATATGAAATTAGATACAACTTTTGAGACACATCAATGAAATGAAAATCAAGATTTTATTTCTCCAAAATATATATGTAAAATGATTCCAATAAAGCTTGAAATCAAGGCTTACAATGATAATATATTTTAGCTTTTTCACCGATTCTTCTCCCAAGAACCGGTAGGCTATAGTCAATATCTCCCTAGATATGACTACTAGCCTCCCCCTAAATCAAACTTATGATCTAGACGCTGCACAAAACGCGGCGATTTACTCCTAAGGCACAGAAGGACCTATACAGCACACACAAGGTAGTGATTTGCCCCTAAGTCACACACGGACTTAGACACCACACACAAGGTGGTGATTTTCCCTTCCCAATTACAAAGACAAAAAGTGAGAATGAAAGTACAATAGTAAAACTTAAAAACTCCCTCAAAATCACGAGCTCTGAAGATGATGGTTGACCGATGAGAAGATCTCCAATCTTGAACGCACGGTCGTATCTCCTTCGCTCTTGAGATTTCAACAGATCAAGGGAGTTCGTCTGGAAACGGAGATGACGGCTCTGAAGATTCTCTGGGAAAACAAAGCTCTACACGATCAATCTCTTCCCTGAAAGTTTTGGCAGTATATATCACTTCATGCTATCGCCGGCGGTAGAGTTAACGCCCCGCGATAGTAATAACTCTCCGTTGCTTGACACGTGGCACACGTCGCGCGGATTTTCAGATCTGAGCGGAGAACGTGACGATCGGGGGATATCGCTCGGCGACATCGGTATCGCCCCGCGATATCGCTGAACCGTGACTTCGTGCGCGACAACGTGCGGATTAAGGCTGACGACAGCAGGAACTGATTATTCTATCGCCCGCGGTAGCGTTATCGCCAGTGATAGCGCGTTTTTCCTTTTCATCAATGCCATGCTCAGCCATTCCTTTGTACATAAAAAATCTGTTATCCCTGCACATTTAAAACACATACCAAGATCAAATACATTCGGGATTTGTTATTCTCAAACTAAGAAGCGCGGAATGCATGCTCCAACATACTTCACAAAGTACTCCATTCATCCGGGCAGTATAAAGATGTACTCGGATATGAAAAAATCCTTTTGGTGGCCTGGACTGAAGCGGGACGTAGCTTTGTACGTGAATCGATGTCAAACTTATGACTTGGTGAAGGCCGAATGTCAGAAGCCGGGCGGGTTCCTGAATCCTCTTCCTATTCCCGAGTGGAAATTCGATGACATCTGCATGGATTTTGTGCATGAGTTACCTAGATCGCAGCAGAGTAACGACGCGATTTGGGTGATTGTGGATCGCTTAACCAAAGTGGCTCACTTCATCCCAAACCGGAATGAGGACAGCGTGAAGAAGTTGATGGAGTTGTATGTTCGCAACATTGTGCGACTGCATGAGATTCCTAAAAGTATAGTCAGCGATCGTGACGGACGTTTCACGTCCAAGGACTGGAGGTTGGTTCAGAAGAGTCAGGGCACGAAGCTAAAATTCAGTACGGTTTTCTATCCTCAAACTGACGGGCAAACCGAAAGAACGAACCGTATTATGGAGGATAAGCTGAGGATGTGTGTTCTTGACTTCGGAAAGAAATGGGAGGATCACCTCTTAATGGTGGAGTTCGCGTATAACAATAGTTACCAAACAAGTATAAAGATTGCGCCATACGAAGCTTTGTATGGGAGGCGGTGTCGAACACCGATGTTGTGGACAGAGGCGGGAAACACCTAACTATTGAGAAAAGAAGTGGTAGCTGATGCTTGTGAGTTGGTACGGACCATTCAAGAGCGCTTCAAGGTGGCTCAAAATCGGCAAGCAAAATATTTTAATGCTCGCCACAGGAAGTTGGAGTTCGCGGTAGGCGATTGGGTCCATTTGAATATCAAGCCGTTCAAAGGCGTTTCACGGATTCGCCGACTTAAGAAGTTGAGTCCAAGGTTTTTGGGACCTTTCGAGGTTGTTGAACGGGTGGGAGAAGCAGTGTACCGATTGGCATTGTTCGCAGAGTTGAGTGGATTGCACGACATCTTCCATGTCTCCGTCTTGAGGAAAGCCTTGGTAGAGGCTAGTGTGGTGATCAGATCGGCATCGGTGCCGATAGAGGAAGACTTGAGGACGCGAGTCCGTCCAATTGCTATAGAGGATTCAGAAATTCGGCAGTTGCGGAACAAAGAGGTCAAACTCGTGAAAGTCCGATGGGACAACTGCGACCGTGAGGAACTCTCTTGGGAGCGAGAACAAACCATGCTGGAGGAGTATCCAGAGTTTTTCCGTTCAGGTATCATTTAAGTTTTGTGACCTCTTTTTGTTTTTTGGTAATTTCGGGACGAAATTCTTTTAAGGGGGAGAGAGTTGTAACACCCCAAAATTCAAAAGAAGGACGAGCAACGTCGAGAGCCAAGTTTGGGTCTTGGTAAGGGTCACACGGCCTAAGACACGGGAGTGTCTGTGGCCGTGTCGTGCCGGGTTTGTCGAGAGCCCGGGAAGTCGATGATTTTCGCTCGACGATGTGTCGAGACAGGGAACACGGTCTAGGACACGGGCGTGTCCATGGCCGTGTCGTGTCGGGTTTGTCGAGAGTCCAGGTGGTCGACAAACTGCGCTCGACGATGTGTCGAGACAGTGAACAGGGCCTGGGACACGGGCGTGTCCAAGGCCGTGTCGAGCGTGTTCGACGAATTTGTTTCTGCGAAGTCGACGAAGAGGCAGTCGACGATCGTCGAGACTTTGAATACGGCCTGAGACACGGGCGTGTCCCAGGCCGTGTCTTTCTCGGGTTGTGAGCCGGTCCGTGTAAGGGGATTGAACACGGCCTGGAGCCAGACGTGTTCTTATTGGACACGACCGTGTCAAGTACCCGTGTCCTTCTCGGGTTGTGATTGAACCTGTGTCGATGGAGGAACACGCCCAGGCACACGGGCGTGTACCGCATGACACAAGCGTGTTAGCTCTGACACGGGCGTGTCAGCTCTGACACGGGCGTGTTCAGAGCCCGTGTCCTGCTTGGGGTGCGACAGTTTTGGCGTCGATTGGGGAACACGGCCTTGGACACGGGCGTGTCACAAGCCATGTTTGGCCCAGGTGTTTTGATTTTCAGTTCGTATCGTGGCCGTTCATTTCCTTCTTTTGGGATCTGATGGTCCAGGGTTGTCCTTGCTGAGTTAAGTCCGGGAATAGGGTATAGAAACACTCATTCTTCTTCAAACACTCTCTTTCTAAGATCTAGAGAGAAGGGAGAGCAAGGAAGAAGGTGAAGGAGAGATCCGGCTGCCGGAGAAGCTTCGGTGCTCCAAATTGCGAGCCTAGTCCAGATCCGTGGAGGCAAGACCGTTGCGAAGGTTTTCATCCGGATACGTTGCCATGGCTAGGAAGAGAGGTCAGAAGGTAACGACACTTCTACTCTTAGTTTTAGGATGCATGTTTAGCATCTTTTACTTTGTAGTTTTTGGACACCAAACTCTCAAATGAGAGGGGTTTGGGTCGCCAAGGTTCAAGAGGAACCTGCGGGTCGATTGAGTCCGTCCCCGGTATGTTTTTGCATTAGAGATCCGCTCCGTTAGTGGATTAGGCATGGTGGGTGAAGCCGTAGTGGCGACCGATAGTCCGACTCGGTGATGTTGTATACGAGCTTTAAGGATTCGTAGAGATCAATTGCGGCAAGATGCCATTTGTGATTTTTGTGATGTTTTCCCCTTTTCTCGAGTGAGTACGTGTAGTCGGAACCGGACAAGGTTAGCTCCTCAATGGCGGTAGATGGTTTCCTTGGTGGGCAAGGTTAGCTCCGCATTAGTGGTAGATGGTTTACTTGGTGCGCGGGGACGTCGTAGTACAAATGAGGGATTAGGGTGGGAATTGTTTTTGGATTGTATTGTGCTAAGGCGTGGCTTTGTCTCCGTGGTCGGCTGACTATCCCGTGACGTGCAGGTCATGTCTGGAGAGTGTCCCGGCGAGACTAGTCCTCTTCTGTGAGATTGACGAGAATGTCAAGCATGGGGCAAGCCCGGGCAATGAGGCCATGAGCGGGTGGGGTCCAGCAAGGCTTCTTAGAATTGGTCAGTGTGTTAGACGGAATCCTGACATGAGAAGTCAGAGCTTGCAGACAAGCCCGAGTCTAAGGCCATGAGCGGGTGGGGCCTTGGCAAGAGTTTTGTGTGGCAGCTTCATGCCGTTGGGGGAATTGCAGTGCCCCCTTTGTTTGCGGCTTAATGCCAATGGGGAAATGATGAGTACCCAGATGATGTGATGATGTGATGATGTGCTAGATGCATACGCGTTAGGGTGCCTTGGGTGAAACCCGGGTTTTGCATTCATGCTGCATAGTAGGCCCCTTTTCTTTATATGCTCAACAGTAGAGAACGTGCATGTTGTTTGAGACATCCAAGCCTGTTCATTAGTGCTATACTTGTTTTTGTATATTGTATACGAAGTGCTGACTTGCAGGTTGGAGGTGTACCCCGTGGTCCGTTAGGGGCGGCCGGGAGGAGATGTGTTTGTTACACAGTTTGAGGTCAGCCTTTGCTGACCCACGTTACAACCAAATTTTACAGAGCAAGGATCGCAAACAGGAGCTAGCTCGCCGGCCAGAAAGGCCTAAGCCTCATGAAGTGTTACCATCCTTGCTATGGCTTTACTTTGGTGATTTTGTATGTTTGATGTTATTGTCTTCTGGCTTGCACGCTGAGGTAGCTTAGTAGTGCAGATGCACTTTGATGTTTATGTATTGTTGGAGATTTGGAGTCTCTTTTGTTGTAAGGCCATAAGGCCGTTTCGAGACTCTTGTGGATGTGGATAACTTGTAGTCTTGGTTGATGTTTCCGCTGTGTTTTGCTTATGAGTTTTGAGTTTGGGTTGTTATATCATCTTATAATACTAAAGCTGTGACGTCTGTATGTTGTGGGGCCCCAGTCGGACTCATATTATACGGTCATTACAGGGAGGTGTTACACCAATGGCGTCTATTTGATACTTTGTTCATGAAAGAGCCGGAGACAATCCAAGATTTCATCTCCTGGACCATGAACATTATGAATCAAATTAAAAGTCTTGGTGATGCCATTGAGGATCGCAAAATTGTCTCTAAATTGCTTCGAAGCTTGCCACCAAAATTTTATCTCATTGTACCTGTTGTGGAAGAGTCCAAAGATCTTCAAACACTCTCCTTACCAGAGCTCTTGGGGTCCCTGCAGTCCTTTGAAGACAAGTTCAGGAGACAACTCCTCCTTGGAGCAAGCTCTCTACTCTAAAGCTGATATTTCCTCCTCTACATCCTCCTCTCTCCCAATTATAAGAGGAAGAGGGAGAGGCAGGGGGAGAGGCAGAGGTAGGGAGAGAGATAGTAGGGGAGGATACAGGTATCAAGATGTTTTTTTGGCAAAATTCCATTTCTCCCCAGGACAATGCAGGTTCTTTTTGTACCCTGTGCAAGAAAAATAATCATCAAACTGAAGAATGTTATTATAAGCATAAGAGATGCAAGAGTGTCACCCATCTGGATAAAGACTGTTGGTTCAAAGCCAAAGATGAAGGCAAGACCAAAGAAGATGGCAATGTTTCAAAGACAAAGGAGTTGGTGTTCATTACATGTCTGTACACTTAAAGTGATCAGGAGCATACCTAGCTGATAGATAGTGGGTGTTCCAATCATATGACTCACTCAAAGGAATGTTACTCACGGTTTGATGCAACTTTCCACTCCACTGTTCTATTGGGAGATGGAAAAGAACTGGCAATTGAAGGAAAAGGCACGGTGCATGCCAATACACCGTCAACCTCAAGTGAGTCTCTAATTATACAAGATGTATTTTTTGTACCTACTCTCTCTCAAAATCTCTCGAGTGTAGGACAACTCTTAAGGATGAGACTCACCCTTACCTTCTCTAATGAGCACTGCACAATTTATAAAAGTCCTCAATGTTTGTTAAGAGTGAGTATGACTCACAACAAGTTATTTCCAATTTCTTTGGACACCCACCTTCGGAAGCTGCCTTCTTAAGCACTGCCAAAGATAAATCAATCTTATGGCATAAGCGGTATGGGCACCTCAACTTTAGAGATTTACAATCTCTTCATAAGAAACAAATAGTGTCTGGATTTCCAGAAATTCATAGGCACCAAGCCCTTTATGGGTTTTAGTTGATGGAGGTGACACCTGGAGGTGGGAGGCACAAAAGGATCTGAATTAGCTATACCCTCTGTCGGCTACTGAAGATTTCAATTCTGAAGAACTTCTGCCATCCATGACAAGGGATGAACCCCTGGACACTCCTTCCATTGAGGAAGACACGGATTCTGATTCATCTTCTCCAAGGAGGTATAGATCCCTTGCAGAAATTTATAATGGAAATGAATTTGCTCTTTACTGACAGGAACCAGCAAGCTACAATCAAGCCTCATCCATTCTAGCTTAGGTGGAGGCAATGCAAGAGGAGATTGGTATGATCAAGAAAAATCAAACCTGGGAGCTTGTTGAAAAACCTGCAAATAAGCAAATTGTAGGCCTTAAATGGGTCTTCAAGACAAAGCTTAATGAACAAGGATCAGTTTTGAAGCATAAAGCCCGGCTTGTTGTAAAGGGGTATGTACAAAGAGCCAGAATTGACTTTACTGAAACGTTTGTACCAGTGGCAAGGATGGAGACTGTGAGAACTCTTCTTGTCATAGCAGCTCAAAAGTATCTCCTTGTTCACCAGCTTGATGTCAAGTCAACTTTTTTGAATGACGACTTAGCAGAGGAGGTCTTCGTCCAGCAGCCAGAAGGGTTTATAAGACCTAATGAAGAACATAAGGTATACAACCTGCACAAAGCCCTTTATGGATTAAAACAAGCTCCAAGAGCTTGAAATTCAAAAATTGATATATATCTCATCAAAAAGAAATTTACTAGAAGCCCTAATGAGCCCTCTTTGTATGTAAGAACTTATGTCAATGATCATTACCTCCTCATGAGTCTCTGTGTTGATGACTTAATTTTCATTGGCACAAATGATGGAGTCATCACTGATTTCAAAAAGATTATGATGTCTGAATATGAGACGAGTGACTTAGGGCTCATGAAGTTCTTCCTTGGATTTCAAATACATCAAATTCCAGGAAGAATTACAATCCGCCAAGAAAAGTATGTAGAAAGGTTGTTAGAAAAATTCCAAATGTCGGATTGCAAGTCCACGACTACTCCCATGATCACTGGAAATGAGCTAAGACAATCTTGTGAACAAGAAACTCATGTTTCAGAAGAGGATTATCGAAGTCTTGTTGGCTCATTGATTTATCTTACAAATTATCAGTCCGATATAGAAAATGTCGTTAGTGTTGTTTCCAGTTTCATGAGTAAGCCGTATTTTGAGAATTGGCAAGCGGAAAAAATAATTTGCGTTACTTAAAAAGGGACTATAAAGATGGGGCTAGTGTCTGAAGCAGATAAGGAAGAAGACTGCACTCTAACTGGGTTTACTGATAGTGATTGGGGAGGTGCTCTAGATAGAGCACGTGAGGTTGTCTTTTTCTTAGGAGATAAACCAATCTTCTGGGCCTCTCAAAAGCAAAAAATTGTTGTCCTTTCAACGACCGCAGCAGAATACATAGCCGCATGCAATGCAGCTTGTGAAGTTTTATGGCTCACAAAATTATTGCAGGATTTGAAGTTTCTGAAGACAGGAACTCATGCCACCAAAATTTGGTGTGATAATCTCTTTGCGATTAGTATAACCAAAAATCCAATGCTTCACAATCGGACGAAACATATCGATATCAAATATCACTTTCTAAAGGAGCTAGACTTTGTTTGAGACAGCTCTGGCGGATTGAAAAGCTGCTGTCCGGATAGAGCTGTTTTAAAATAGATTTCTGGGGAGCAGTTTTGAAAAGCTGCAGAGTGTTTGGGTATTCTGTGCAGAAGTGCGCTCAGAATCGCCCGAGGAAGGACGTCGGGGGCTCGGAATCGCCGGAGGAAGGCCGTCAGGGGCTCGGAATCGCCGGAGGAAGGCCGTCCGACCTCTAAGCATGTTCCAACTGAAGAAATCATTGGATTTCCAAAACCTGTGAGAGAGAAAGCTATTTTGCAAGAGCAGAAGCTGGAGGGAGGGAGATTTCTGAAAAACTGCAAAACAGCTCCAGATTTTTGAAAAGCTCTTCACAGGGAGCTGTCCCAAACACATATAAAGCAGCTCTGGCGGCTGGAATAGAGATTTTCCAGCCGCCAGAGCTGCGCCAAACAGACCCCTAGTGGAGAAGGGGGAGATGAAAATCTGTTTTGTCCAACCAACAAACAGTTGGCAGATATTTTTACTAAACCCTTACCAGCTCAGCGGTTCATGGAGTTAAGAAACCAAATGAAGATCCTTGATCTCCAACATCAAGGGGGAGTGTTGAAGTGCATTGATGCAGACCATCATAAGGCGTTTCCAAAATAAGCTAAAACTGAGGCTCTATTTGTTTGGGCGTTTCACAACTCCGTTTTGGGCAAACGCCGCCGGAAGGAGGGGAAACAAATGAAACTCTGGCGGCGTTTGCTCTGTTTCCACCCGCCCGCCTTGAGAAACGCCCCAAAAAGCTTCGTTTGGAGCAGTCACCTCCCCCCTTCGGTTCGAACTCTCTGTTTCCACCCGCCTGATCGACCCTCCACCGCTAAAACAAATGAAGCCAGAAGCATTAAAGATGCCAGAACCTGAAACTGAAGCTGTGAAGAAGCAATGTTGTAACTGAAGCATTGAAGAAGAAATGTTGTAACTTGAATAAAGAGTTTATGTTAGCAATGAATTCTGTAAAGAGTCAGTTATAAGACTCATCCTATAAATATATGTAATGTGTTGAAGTTGAGATATGAAGAATGTTTTGAATGCAATATCTACACCCTTTTTCCTTCATTTTTATACTTGTGTTTTGTGTGAGAATTTCTTAACAAAAATAACTCAATCATTGGAACAAAATGAGTATATAGAAATAAGTTGGATTCTAATAGAGTAATAGTCAAGAACAATGCCAAACTAGTTTCTCTAGGTTATATATAAGAGAAAGCAATAGACTATAATCAAACTTTTGCATCAATTGTCAGACTGGAGGCAATTAGGTTATTCCTTGTCTATGCAACATATAAGAAGATCAAAGTGTATCAGATGGATGTCAAAAGTGTCTTCCTCAATGACACTCTCTAAAAAGAGGTTTATCTGGAACAACTTCCGGGTTTTGTCAATCCATCTTTCCTTTCTTATGTTTATAAATTAAATAAAACACTATATAGTCGAAAATAAGCTCCAAGAGCTTGACATGAGACATTATTCACTTTCTTTCTAGAACACTCATTCTCAAGAAGAAAGGTGGATAAAACTCTATTCATTAGAACACAAACAACTACTTATAGTCAAATCTATATGTATGATATTACATTTGGCTTAACAGACTCAGGGCTTTGCAAAGATCTGCTAACCTAATGCATTCTTGGTTTGAAATGAGTAGTATGGAGAATTATCATTTTTCCTTGGCCTCCAAGTAAAACAAATTGATGAAGACATCTCTATTTTTCATTGTAAATATACAATAGAACTAATCAAAAAGTTTCGGATGAAAAATGCCTTCACCATGAAAACCCCCCATGTCCACCAATGCAATACTTGATATAGATGAATCAGGTCAATCCATTGACCAGAAACCCTATAGAGCAATCATTGACCCTTTTCTCTACCTTACAGCTACCGGGTCAGACATAATGTTTGTCACATGCGTGTGTGCTAGTTTTTAGGTAGATCCTAAAGATTCGCACTTGACTTCTATAAAAAGAATTTTAAGATATCTTAAAGGTATACCTGAACTTGGCTTATGATATCCAATAAAATATGAATTTGAGGTAGTTGGATACTCAGATGCAGATTATGCTGAATGCATGTTGGATAGAAAAAACACTTCAGGAACTAATCAGTTCGTGGGTGCTAGTCTGATTTCTTGGTTTAGTAAGAAACAAACTTCAGTCTCAACATCCACAACAGAAGCTGAGTATATAGTTGTTGGAAGTTGTTGCTCACAAATTTTGTGGATGCAAAATCTACTGATGGATTACAATTTCTCAATTAAAAACTACACGATTTTCTATGTTAGCTCAAGTGCAATTTCTATTGCCTTAAATTCAGTGCTGCACAGCAGAACTAAATACATTGAAATCAAACATCACTTCTTCCCGCCTCTCAAGGCTGGAATCCGCTTCCTCTTCCTCCGACAACTCATTTTCTTCCCCTGACAGCCCCCTTTGTCTTCTTGACTGGATTTTGCGAGTGGGACAACTAGGGCTTCCTCCTTTTTCCTTCTTGGGCTCGGATTTTGTTTCTTTGGGTAAGAATGTCCCTCCTCTTCTCCTTTATTGCAGTTTCCCTAATTTTTCTTGGAAATTCTTCTCCAATTTGCGTACTTCTGATTCATGATTTTGTCCCCATTATAGTCGACCTATCGCGTTATGCTTTTGATTTTCGACACCGTTCCTCGACCCAATTGACGTGATCGTTCAAATCCCTCTCCGATTTAGGGTTTTTCCTAACCTAAGCGCCGCCAAATATCCATTTTTGTGTTGTAATTTCATTTCCCCTCACCTTTGAGTGAGCCAAATTTCAAACCCGTTCTTGATCAAGTTGTGTTGAATCAATGTTTGTGCTAGTGTATGAATTCTCAATATGTCAAATATCATTCTTGCTTGCCCATGAGCAGGTTCAAAATAGGATTGTTAATTTTGCTTACACCGCTTAGCCAACGGATTCAGCCTTACTTAAAGCAACTAAAGATTCCTCTTTTTTGTAAACCTTGAGCTTAATTTATGCATCTATTCTTATGATTGCGTGACTTCACTCTTGAATATTTGATCTGCCAAATAAATTTAAATCTTGAATGTCTAATCTGACAGGTTAGTATTTTATGGTTTAACATTTATTGGAATGACATGTGTTTGTGATCGTGAATGATTTTATTTGGAAATCACTTAGATGATTAATTTGTTCATTCAATGTATAATTGGAAGAATGGTAGAACTTTTGGCCATGAACAACAGTAGTCATAATAATAATTGTTAAGGTTTTTTTAGCAATGAAATGTTTTGTGGTTTATTTATTGTTCGGATCATACACATTTTGTTTACTTGAAAGAGAATTGTGTCTTAGAATATTTAATCTAGATGAACATTTGTTATCTCCAAAGCGATTTATAATAATTTTATCACTCGGGAATACTTGAATCCGCAAAATATAAAGCTCGCTAAATAGTTTTTTGTGTCATCGAATCTTGTTTTTTATGCATGTCTGGTTGTAAGACTTGGGTAAAGTTTGTTTCATGATCATATTTTTCCCTTTGACGTGAATATGTTTCTGCTAGAATCGCTAACTATGAATCATTTAATTCATTAATATCTTAAGCAAGTCATAAAACATAATGTTTAATTGATGCAACTTTTTGACTTGAATTCCCGCCTGACTTCATAACGGGAACAAATAAATGGACATAACAAACATGAATTCCCTAATTAGACTTGTATCTGAACTTGAAAACTCGTATTTATCACATAAAAACATCTACACATTTCATTGGTTACAGCTTATGACATTACATGAACGAAAATATGATATACTACTGAGTAGACTAATAATCTTAGTTGTTTCTACTTGTCTCACTAACTTTCTTGTCTTACTAGTTTTGCTTCATGAAAACTGATGCATGTACATTTATGATTCCTCTGCTTATATTTTATTTTACTTTGCTCACCATTTTCAATAGTCTGACGCTTTTTCCT
Source organism: Platanthera guangdongensis (assembly GCA_039583875.1). Classification (NCBI taxonomy): domain Eukaryota; kingdom Viridiplantae; phylum Streptophyta; class Magnoliopsida; order Asparagales; family Orchidaceae; genus Platanthera; species Platanthera guangdongensis. Next base: position 170,113,547 of record CM077162.1, read on the forward strand.
TCTTGTTTTGAAATTTGTCTTACCGTCCGTGACTACACCGCCCGCTACCCGAGCCCAATCTGCGTCAAGCCCCTGCTTCTAGAGGGTTATCTTCTTGTTGCATCAGGTTTCATGTGTTTCATTTCCTTTACTGTCAGACCTTTTTTTATGTAATAACTATGTTAAACCATTTTCTCTATTATCATGGACGACTGTTGGGCAACTGCTGGGCAAAATAAATTACGTACTCGAATTTAATATTAATGTGTTTTCATTTCCATTGGGATTGTTATTGCATGAATTTGATGTCACCACTTGTATTATGAGTTTATTAAAATACATGTATATTTATTTTTTCACTCATAAAGTCTAAAGCTCCGCATAAAAACACACTATTTTCCTCCAAATTAATTATTTTAAATCTAATTACGCTAAATCAGCTCCCGCCTAACAGACATTGATTTTCTTCCACCCATGCCCGTGACATCATCACCCACCCAAAATTCACTCAGAATTTTGTTTAGACGGGTCGTGACAGTTGATATCAAAACTAGGTTGATCTTCTAAAGATAAAGTATCATATAATTCTCACGCATTTTGAATTGTATTGTACAAGTATAATCATATATATATATTTATATGTGCATCATTTCTTCACTCATCTTGCCATTTTTTATTTTTGGTAGAAACACTCACACACTACACTCATAAGCATGAGTAGTCTGCATACAAATGTTATGCAGTTATGGACAAACTTAACATTTATGTACGTATGAATTTTACTAGAATATTCAATGTTTGTGAATATAAATGGATATGAACAGTTTAATATTTTCAAGTGCGATGACATTAGAAACATAATATGATGACATGTTAAGCGAAATTGACACATAACATGACATATGTATGCATTCATGAATATTTTTAAGAATCCATTTTCTAAAAGTCTTGCATCTGGACTTGAAAATTCATGTGCATCAAATAAAAACACATACACATTTCATTGGTTACAAGTTATGATATTACATAAACAAATGTATGTTATACTCTGTCGTAGTCTAATAATCTTAGTTGTTTCTACTTGTCTTGCTTGCCTATCTTGCTAGTTTTGTTTCATGAAAACTGGTACACGTATATTTCTGATTCCCCTGCTCATATTTTATTTTATTTTGCTCACTTTTTGTTTCAATATTCTTATATTTTTTCCTTCTTGTTTTGGAATTTGTCTTAGTGTCCATGACTGCGCCTCCTGCTACCTGAGCCCGATCTGCGTTAATCTCCTGCGTCTAGAGGTTTATCTTCTTTCCGTGTCAGGTTCCATGTGTTTCATTTTCTTTACTGTCGGTCATTTCTTTTATGCAATAATTATAACACTCCAATTTTCCCACCATTGAAAACAACAATTCTTATTTATGGAGTTATCGATGGCGACGATAATGTGTCACATTGCAGGCAATCACGTGTCAGTTGGTCGCGAAGCGATTGATGAGCGACGCTGGCTTGGTCTGGCGGCCACCGCTGGAGATATCTCCCGGCGAGAGCGATATCGCCTGGCGATAGTGTTTAAATAGATTTCTCAGATTAAATCTGGACCATCCATTCATTTTGGCTTGGAGTTCTTGTCGCTGGGATTAGGCCCGAAAAACTTAAGTGCCTGAGAAGTCTCTGCTCTTCTCATTCTCTCTTTCTCACTCTCTCTCTCTCTCTCTTCAAGTCAAGGAAAGGGGAAAGGAAAGGAGAGGAAGGAGAAGAAGAGGGTTGTAATTCAGCCATTGAATGGGCATTTGAACTTGGATTGGCGAGCCGAAGGAGATCCGCGGAGAGGAAAGGGCTGCGAGTGTTTCCATCCGGATCAACTGCAAATTCATGGCTCCGAAATAATCTACGAGGGTAACGACTCTCTTTCTGAATACTAGGACATACTAATCCTTTTAATTGGCATAGTTGCATGAACGTATCTCCACTAATTAGTGAAAGTTGAAGCTTTCAACGAGTTGATATGGATTATCCTTGGTAGAAATTGTATATAGAGTCAGGATCGTTGTGCGAACATAAGCATGTTGTGTGAAGCCCATCTCGAGGTTGCAACAAAAATCAAAGTTATGTTACTATTGCTCTTGATAGAATTATTGTTGACGATAGCTCTTGGTCATAACCTGTGAGCATTTGTATGTATTGGGTGTGAACTACCCGAGATTAAGACAGATTTGTTGTTCTATCAATATCGTCCTGCGATAGTGATATCGCTAGCGATAGCTCCCAGTGCGTTGTTGTGATGGATGTGAAGCCCGGATCCTGCAGATTGGGTGGGTAGAATCAGAAGTTGAGGGCCTGCTGTGCCTAGCTTGGTGGTCTTGCGCGCCGATCGTAATAAATGAGAACATGTCGAGGGGAAGCTGTCTCGCCTTGTGTTTTTCTAAACATGGGGATTTGAGCAACGAGTATTAGCTGAACCGAATCCCCACCATGTCATTCAGCTTGAGCGCGCCTAAATTATTGGCAGTCGTCGTTGGCATTGGAGAGAGTCAAGATTATTAGACTTGACTAGTGAATGCTCAAAGAGAGTCTTAGTTGGCAATACTTGGATCTGATTGGTGGAACTGCTCGTGCAAGTGAGTTACCACCAAAAGTGTCATGAGAGTACGGAGCGTATGGCTGTGCATGCCAGCGTTGGTGATGATTGTGCAATTATATATACTGACATACTTCTTGTTTGCAGGGAGGAGTACCACTGCCCCGGGAATGGGGTGGGTTTGTTATAATTGTTGTCAACTAAAGCTGACTGGTGTTTTGTTTTGTTTTGTCATGTCTTCGTGAAATGTACTTGTACAGGTGTTGTCGAGTCAAGTGAGAAATACCGGGTTGAAGCCCCGATGCTGTGCTGACCCTCGAAGGCCCAAGTGCTATATTTACTGCTTTCATGTATTGTCGGCTTACGTGTCGATGTATGTAAATTACTTTTATGTGTAAACATTTAAGCAGTGCGTAAGGCTTTAATGTCAACCCTTTTGTGTGTTCTCATTCCCTGATGTTATATATAGTGAACATTCCCAATAGTGGGTTATTGTTATTTTAAATTGTTTTCGTTAGAATGTAACTCTGTGTTAGGTCGCGTAGATGTTTGGCTTCATTTTGTAACCTCATTGTATGTTCATTTAATATGGCGTGGGACCCCGACCGGATCTTCTGTTATATTATTCGTGACGTATGTGGTATTACAATAATTATGTTCTGTCATTTTCTCTGTTATCATGGACAACTTACTAGGCTAATTAATTACGTACTAGAATTTAATATTAGTGCATGTTCATTTTCATTGAGATTGTTATTGCATGAATTTGTTATCACCACTTGTATCATGAATTTTATTAAAATACATGTGCATTTAATTTTTCACTGATAAAACTCTAAAGTTTTCGCATAAAAACAAATTATTTTCCTCCAAATTAATTATTTTAAATCTTATAACGATAAATCAGCTCCCGCCTAACAAATGTGTATTTTCTTTTGTCCATGTCTGTAGTATTACGACCCGCCCAATGCACACTCTGACTTTTTTGGCTCGTCTGCGCATACTTTGTGACACCGTAAACACTTGCTGAGATTGTGGGAGGAAAAATAAAGTCGTGCATAATTGATATGCACGTGGGTCTCGGCTTTAAGAAGGAAAACCGTGTCTTGGATTTTCCATTTAGGATTTTTATCTTGATTTCAAAAAAAAACCACTCCCCTCTATTACATATAAGTTTGTGTTATGCCCTTATATGACTAATACATTAATGATATGAGTTTAAAGCTCCCGCAAACTTCTAAAATCACGCTGAGTACATTCTAATTATTTCATTTAAACTATTAGTTAATGCGCAACAATTGACCACAACAAAATTGTTCCTCGACACGACTGTGGCTCGATCAAATTTGCTCTTCACCAGATCCTGAAAATTGAAAAGAATGTGACTTTAATTTTGGATGTTACTGATGGAGTGGCCAGCCAGGGGGGGTATGGTAGTGCTTGATCAAGGGGAGTATGAAAATAAAGGGGCTAGACCCTGGCTTCGTACCCCGGGTTCCGCTTTGTCATCGAGATGACCAATGGATGGCTTTTTAGCTTCAATTCTTCAATGCGCAAAATGTGAGCCCTCATCCTCTATTTATAGATGTCTAAGGTGCAACAGACTTCTATGATTGGTCGATTGTCTCGACTCAAAAAATACAAAAATATAACTCGAAATAAAAGACTGCAAGAAACAAAAATACTATGATCGGCGAGCCGTTCGAAATGAACGGTCCTGATCGTCGCTGCGCCCGAGGTCGTTGTGGGTAGACCCGAACGGGTCTGGCAGGCTCCTCCCCATCAGGCATTCTATTCTAACCAATTGATGAGCAGAGTTTTGAAGTTTACACTGATGCAGACAAGGCTAGATCAATTGTTGATTGACTGTTCACCTTAGGATAGTCTACGATGGTAGGTGAAAATGTAGTTACCTGGAGGAGGAAAAATTAACTTGGAGTAGCCAGATCTAGTGCTGAGGCTGAATTAAGAGCTATGGCCCATGAGATCTATGAAGGGTTGTGGATCCAAATTATTATTAAAGATCTTGTTCTTAAAGGAAGGATCCTATCAGACTATACTATGATAACAAAGCAACCATTAGTATTGCTCGCAACTCAGTGCAACATGATCGTACTAAACACATTAAGGTCAACAGATACTTCATCAAGGAACACAGTGTGAGGTATTGTGGTTATTCCGTTTATTCTTTTTGGTTTTTGCCATATTCCTCCACTCCTATATATAAATTTGCATATGCCTCCTTGTAATTGATCCAATTAGTGAATTCTATTGTTTTCCACGTGATATAAATCATATATTTTAATTCCAACATTTATGTTCACCAGTTCAAAATTTTTGATGTTTTTGATTATAAGATAACTGAAATGTGAAAAGGTCTGTCCCGATTCATTTAATATTTTGAGACTCTATCTTTAGTTTGTTAAGAAAATATAATCGTCAAGCATGATTTTTTGAGGTATCACATGAAGTCCTTGGATTGGCATTTCCTTTTCTTGCAGTAGTTCCATTTATCTCCTATCTGATAATATGTAATGCACTCCGTTCTAGGCATCCTATACTTGAGGGTGATAACTGGTGGCGTGGGCATGCTGCAGCTTTTTTAAAGCGTGCTAATTTGCCCCCTCAAGCTCTTCGACGTATTCGCGTTATTCAAGTAAGTTACATTAGTTTAATTTACCTTGGTAATCATCATTAACTATTGTCTGTTGTCTAACAAATATAAATGCCTTGTAGGTGGTGAATTGACATGAACTATTAGTCATATATCTAAAATCTTAACATCATTTCAGTATTACATTAACCAGGTGCTAGACACTTCACATTCATCTTCATCATGGACAACGCCTTAGAGAGGCTTGAATGTGATGGCCAAACACAAAGTTCTGCAAGACTTTGATCAAGATGTTCTTAGATGTTATCATAGTCATTAGTTCCCATTATGCCTCAAGTTTCAAATCTTTGATACATCATGCCACAGATTCAGGAACACTGATCCTTAAGAATAAACAACCCACAAACTAGGCTCTTGGCCCAATCTCACGATCACTTCCTTTGAATCACTTGTACAACATATGTTTTTGTCATTAGGGTCGCCATGGTATGTCTAATCGACATAAACTACATATGGATTCCATTGACAAATACTAGAACAATGTCCACCTTACCTGTTGAAGCACTTTCCATTTATGGTGTTAGTGTAAAGACGGTGGTGTTGATCTCTCCTGCGCCAATTGCAAGTTGTGGAAATTTTGACCCTCAATCAATATGGAGGTCTTCCTTAAAATCCCTTCAACACCTTATTCTTTGTCGAAATGTCCTGTTATTACCAGGGCCCCATCTTTTTTAAGCGCATGAAAGTTATGCTATGTGACGTATATTAATAAATTGTCGATCGTTGAAAACAAATTCCGAACACTAGGCTCTTTGCTCTAGCTGCCACTTTCACATTCTATGCAAAGATTGGAGTTGTAATTACACTATTATCACTATATTATCAAGTCTTGTTTGGAATACCCGCTAAGTGTATTTTGTCTTTTGTGTCCTTACTCAAGTATATGTAAGAGTATAGGTTAGTATCATTGATCATTATTGGAATATTACGTTCTACTTGTTATAAGAGACGATTTTGCCTAACTCTCATTCTCGCTCCTGCTATCTCTTGTCCCATGTCTTCTCCTCTCCCCATTCTCATAGTTGTTTGCTTCGATCATCTGTTCCAGGCACGTTTCCTACGTCGATGGTGACCCGTTTGCGGGCTCGGATCTTATGTCGAGCCCAAACATGGCATAGGAGGCTCTCTCCGTCGTCGTTTGCTGAAGGAGTTGATGTTCCCGACAGCCTCACCGCTGTCTCCAGATGACTCCTCAAATGGTTCCTTTTGTCTCTGTGCTGCCTTATGTAGTTTCATCCTCCGCTGCCGTCTAAGATCTAATTTTGTTGGCTGCCACATTTCGCTACTTGCTACATTCAAGATCTACTTCATTCTGCTGGCTGCTACATTCAAGATCTCCTTGTACTAGAGTGCGTTCATGTCGCTTTCATGACAAGTCTGTTTTCTTTCCATATTAGTTGGATGTTGGATCCCATGGTTATTCTTGATCTATGTTGATTGGCCATTCTAGATCCCATGTTGCTTTGTTCCTTTGCCTTAGAATGGATATTTTTCCTCCCATTAAGTTGTGCCAACATGGATGATTCTTCCGTTTCTTTGCCATGTGTGATGATGCCTCATTAGAGTGATCCTCAATGGACTCATTGCCATACTGGCACATTGAAGATTATCATGTTTCACTTGATGAGACTAATTATCTCGAATGGTCCCGAGTAGCTCAGCATGTGATTCGCAACCATCAGATGTTTGGATACATTGATGGAACTGTCATGGAGCCATCCAAGACCGATCCCTCTTGGAAACGTTGGGATTCAATGAATTCCCTTGTCGTCTCTTAGCTTGTACATTTTATTCCTCAAAGGTATATCTGAGTTACATGTTGATGGACTTTGCCTATGAGATCTTGACTCGGGCATGCGAAATCTACTCATAGATTGGCAGCTCCACCCAGGTTTACGAGTTTACTCGCTGGATTTTGGAATTGCGCCAGGATTCTTTGAATGTCTCCTTATATTTTTTGGAGTTCAAGCGACTATATCAGGAACTGAACTTCTTGAGCATTACACTCTTGCTTGTACTACAGATGCGGTTCGGTTACAGATAAATGAAAAATACTACCGTCTTCATGTCTTCTTGATGCGTTTGAACATGGACTCAGATATAGTTCAAACTAATATTCTCCATCGCTCCCTTCTTTCTTCCCTTGAGGAGGCATTCAATATGGTTCTGGGGGACGAAGACCGTTGCAGATCTCTCAGTACGATTATTCCTCCTGATCGGTTTGCGTTGACTACCGTGGGTCGGGGCAATATCAGTACTTATGTTCCTACGTGTGATTATTGTGGCTATAGAGGACATATCTGGGATGTATGCTTCAAACTCTTCCCTCATCTCGCTCCACTAGGACGTGGTCGTGCTCCTTGCCAAGGGGGTTCTCCACTGGGTTGTTGAGACCTTCTGATGTTGCTTATTACATGGAAGCGTATGAGGAGCCCTCCCATGCTCCCTCCTCACAGAACTGTACAATAGATAAATTGGATGCTCCCAAGCGGCTCTATTATTCCCAATCAGATATGTCTTCTGGTTCTTCTACCTCCTTTGTCACTGCGGCTTTGACCAGTGTGCATGCTGCTACCATCACTCCATCTGATTAGATCATCGACTCAGGAGCCTTCTCAGCACTATGCGTCTTCTTAAATCTTATTAAGGTGATGTTGTTCTAACTGATGCTTATCACATCAATCGTCTACCATCACAGGTCTTAAACTATGCTACTCCTCTCGCCCGTCTCTCCACCACTATACTATTTGTAGAGAAAGATCCAAACCTTGTATATACTTCTTGAATACAAAAAAACAAGTATGAATACAAATATATAGGAGAGAAGAGAGTAAGATCTAGTCATACAAACAATGTGAGACTAAACACTAAATCCTACATAGGCCAAGTTAATGGGTCAATACATAATTTTTCCTAGTATTCTTTAACATTCTCCAGCAAGCTGAAGTGTACAAATCGTAGGCACCAAGCTTAGACAAGAACTGATGGTAGAGATGTCGTGGTAAGGCCTTGGTGAGGATATCAACAACTTGCTGAGCAGCAGGAACATGTATTAACTCTATCTTCTTCAACTGAACCTTCTCCTGAATGAAGTGAAAGTCAACTTCAATATGTTTTGTCCGTTCATGGAAGACCGAATTCTTGACAATGTGTATAGCAGCTTGACTGTCGCACAATAAAGTTGCAGGTGAGGAGAGCTTGACTCCTAGATCATCAAGGAGACCCTCAAGACATGTGAGCTCAGACACAACAACTGTCATAGATCGATACTCAGCCTCAGCAGATGAGCGAGCAACCACAGACTGTTTCTTGCTGCGTCATGTAATAAGATGTCCTCCAAAGTAAGTGTAGTATCCACTTGTGGAACGACGGTCATCCAAAGAGCCAGCATAATCAGCATCAAAGTATGCAATCAGAGATAAGGGAGACGAAGAGGGCTTGTATACAAGCCCTTGTCCAGGAGCAGTCTTCAAGTATCGAAGAATACGTTCGACAGCCTCAAGATGCGGGGTACGTGGATTATGCATGAATCAACTGACAACTATAACATCAAATGATATACCAGGTCTAGAAACAGTTAGGTATATCAGCTTTTCCACAAAACGACGATAATACTCTGAATTCAGAAGTAGCAAATTGGAGTCTGAGGCATGAACACAAAGCTTGTGATTGATATCCATGGGAGCGTCAGTAGGCTTTCATCCAGAATAGCCCGCATCATAAAGTCAAGACAGTACTTTCTCTGAGATAACACAGGCCCATTAGGTCTTCGAGACACTTCACGACCAAGAAAATATCGAAGGCTTCCCAAGTCCTTTGTTTGAAACACAGTTGTTTGATGTTGTTTGATCATCTATATTCCTGAAAAATCATTTCTTGTAATCAGAATATCATCCAAATAAACCAAAAGAATTACTGTGCCCGTTGAACGATGACGGGTGAACAGAGAGAAATCGGTCGAACTCTAAGTGAACCTAACAACACTAACGGTCTTAATAAATTTGTCAAACCATGCCTGAGGAGATTGTTTGAGACTATAAAGAGACTTCTTCAGAAAACAGACAAGTGACTCTCCCGGGGTCTCAAACCCGGGAGGTTGCTGCATATAAACGGTTTACTGTAAATCTCCATTAAGAAAAACATTTTTGACATCCACTTGGTGCAAGGGCCAGTGGCGGTGAACAGTGAGGGAGATCAACAAACGAACAGTATTGAATTTAGCGACTGGATAAAAGTCTCATCATAATCCAGATCTTTTTGTTGAGTGAAGTCCCGAGCTACAAGACAAGTTTTCAAACGGTGAACCGTCCCATCCGGACCCTATTTGACGGCAAACACCCACTTACATCCCACACAAGATTGTCCACGAGGAAGCGAGACCAAATCTCAAGTGTGGTTTGCCCAAAGTGCAGAAATTTCCTCGTCCATAGCTACCCTCCACCCAGGATGTTGGAGAGCCTCCTGCACAGAATTAGGGGTGGAAATAGAGGATAAATAAATAGCATTTTTTCGGATTCCTTGAGAGAGGCGGTGAAAAGAGACATAGTTTGTCATCGGGTGGGCAGTGGAACATGTTGTCGGATCCGCAGGCTGCAAAACATCATTAGAGGAGAGCATCTTCTGTAGGGTAGTAGACGAAGAAGGGCGTCGAATGTACATACATATGATAGTTGGTTTAGGTGGGATTGGTGTGGGAAGGGTAGGTTGTTTAGGTGGGATTGGTGTGGGAAGGGTAGGTGGTTGAGGTATAACATCCGAAATTTGACGCAGAAATTTAATTTTAAATTGTAGGGTCAAGTCGCGACGAATTTTGATCGAGGCAGCGCGTCGTCAAGGTATAATGTTACTTTTCCCTATGTTAGCTACCGTTAGTTCGTTAAGTATGTAAAAAATAGTGCGTGACGCATTTTAATTTAGTGACGAAGCACGACACATTTTTATGTAATCAGAGTTAATGTGAATTGACACATTTTGGGGTGCCAATAATAAGTCTTTCCCCCATTCCAAATTTGCGATTATTATTAAAACCGCAAGACCGTAGTTTAACCCCCGTAAATCCTCTTTCACGGGAGAAAACCGCAAACCACAGCCTGATTTCCTCCTCTCGATCCGTCTTCCGCACGCAACGACGGACGAAGCCGACGCCTCCCTCGAGGCTTTCCGCCGGCCAATCCTCCTCCAGAGCGCCTCTCCGACCACTCCTCCTTCCTCTACGAGCGTCGGTGGACATTCCTTTTCCTTCCTCGGTCGTGGAAGTGCCGGATTCAACCCTAACCGGTGGAACTTGGAATCGTTTGTTTCCGGTGAGTTTTTTTCTTCCTTTTCTCCATTCCTTCGGGGAAATCCTTCGATTTTGAAGTTAGTCTAACCTAGGTTTTCATACTTGTGCCCTAATTAGGTTTTGGTGTTCGTGGTTCACCACGGAATTTGTGTAGAATGCATTGAGAGCCTCAATCGCTACACGTAAAGGTAAAATCTGAAGTTTAGCATATGTAATTTTTTTGTAACCCTAGATGTTTTGGAGATTTTCCAACGGAAATCCTAAAAGGGGAACAATTATGAAAATAAGTTTGCCTTAAATTGCAGGACTCTAGTAGGTTTGAGGCAGCACTCTGAATTTTTCCATACAGTAGAATTTCCTTCGGAAGAGCTAATGTCGCCGCGCCAAGTGTACGAGCATCACAGCACTCCTGTAAGGAAATTATAGTTTCTTTTAGTTAGACATATCAAGTAATTATATTTTTATACGCATGAGTAGGTTTCGTACAAGCATCATAACCATGCATAGAAAAGTGTGACAGTAAAAAAATAATCGTGGAAACGCATATGATAACACCCTTTTCCATATCCACGTTAGTAAAGTCATGAACAGTTATTTAGGTACGAAAATTTACCAGTGTACGTAAGTTTGGAGATTGTCCAACCAAGGGCACGAAGGTCCCTTCAAGTCGACCATGAGAAAGTTAAGAGTCGCTTAGTAGTACACCAGAAAAGATATCCCATGCAGAGTAGCGTCAGACCAAAAAGGTCAGTAACACACCAGTCTTTTCGTGCTTGTTAGAGGCGCACTACCTTCCTCATAGGGCATATGGTATCCTATGAGTTACATAGTCTTGGGAGTTGACTCCCTTTGAGACAGTTAGTAGATTCAAGACCGTGTCCGCGCGACACTAGAACAATTGAGTTCGTCAGATGATCTCGGGTCGTCAGTTTCAGTTGCGCGTTAGGAGCTACTCTGCCTAGAGCCTTCCCAGTAAATGTGTAGGCTAGAAGCCACCTAGAACTCAAGTACAGACTTGACGTGAGACAGTACACTATTTAGTGAACGTCAGGATTTGGGTAAATGAACGGAAAGTCATAAATATAGAGCTAATATTGTGTTGACCAGAAAGTATAGAAAAGCATGCATAACATATAGCATAAAATATTTTCAGTGCACGAGACTATTTTTAAAGACATGCATGCATTCATATGTAAATATATTTTAGTGTCACTAAGGAGAATTGTTTTTCTTTACTCTGACCCTTCGTGAGTAATGTTTTTCAGGTCACCCAGGTGAGAAACTACGTCTAGGATGAGCGTTATGTTGACGTCAGTTTGTAGTACTTTTTCCATTCAGTTTACTCTATTTCAGCATGTGCTTGTAGATGTGGACAATGTACCTGGTTAATATTTTATATAACTTGTATCAGACTATTATTGTTACCAGATTTTCAGTTATTACAATTCCATTCTTGTTTAGCGGCTCTGTGAATCCAGATAACAGGTATGTGGTTACCCTTAGTTTATTTTTTCTTACTTCCGCTGTAAGTCTTAAATCTGCTTAGTATAGACTTTTATTATCGGTTGCTACTAGTTTTAATACTGTTTGCTAGTTTTCTTTATATCGCTGACCCGGCCGAACAGTTGATTTCTGAAATACTAGAAAGGGGTGTTGCAAATTGGTATCAGAGGCAGACTTAGGATCTCTGGACCCTAGAAGGTTTTCGCAGAGCAATAGGATTGTGTAAGAGTAAACTCTTGTTAGTATAATATTTTAAGTTGCGTTTAAGCATTTGTTTTCGCAAGAGTACGAAATAAAGTTGCTAAGCCAGATTTTGCAGATGCTTGATAAATAATCAGATTTCTTTTATATGTTCTATCAGGCAACTCGAGTAAGTGAACCAGGTGAATATTCACGTCAGGACCCTGTTCCTAACGCGACTATGGGAGATGCTGCCGTGCAGCAGGTACCACCAGTTTCAGCAGCTACAGAGGGCACTGACATAGCGTCTCAGATTGCCAAGGCGGTTACTGTTGCCTTGATGGAGTTTCAGAGAGGATTGGTTGCAGGGTTTCCAGTTCCAGTACAAGTACCAACCCCTGCACCAGCTCCTGCCCCAGCACCCGTGGAGATGACCCTGGAGCGTTACTTGAGGAACTTTAGAGAGCTACAACCTTCGAACTACAGTGCGGACGAGACCCCGATGGACATAGATGATTGGGTGGCAAATATCAGAGACCTGCTGGATGTTTTGGAGTGCCCAGAGAACAAGAAGGTTCCTCTGACAGTTTTCCTCCTCCGAGGTGAGGCAAAGGTCTGGTGGGACAAGTACCGGGCAGATGACCCCGCAGGTATATGGTTATGGAAATTTTCTTTACCTTTCTTTGTGAAGTGATACATTCTTTTTATATAGTATGACCATACTTTTGGCCAGGTCGTACGCCAGACATGTTTACGTGAGGCGAATTTTCTAGAGCCCTTGCAAGTTGGTTCGTGCCTCCTTCTGCACGACGAGGTCTCCCGGAGAAGTATCTTAGGCTTTTCCAGAGGGACAAGACTGTTGCTGAGTACGAGCGAGAGCTTACTCATCTGGCTCGATATGCGGGCGTGATGCAGGGAGATCAAGCTGAGAAGTGCAGACGTTTTGTGGATGGTCTACGTGACTCCTTAAGGCAGCCGCTGATGACTATGGTCAACGCTGATTATAGGAGCTTAGTGGATACGACTCGTAGGCTGGAGGCTGACCAGCAGAAGGTTCAAAAGCGAAGTAATTTCCGTGCGAAGCGATCTCAGGATTCGTATCAGTTGCAGCAGAGCAGGAATGACCAAGGGAAGAACTGGAACAAGAAGTAGAAGCCTGATGCGAGGAAGAATTGTCAATCTGGTGACAGGAGTAGGGTCTACCCCCTTTGTCCCAAGTGTCAGCGTCGCCATCCAGGAGAGTGTTTGGCCAGCGCGGGCGTGTGTTACAAGTGTCGTCAACCTGGACACAGCTCGTTTCTGTTAGGAAGGTGGTTCAAATCAGGTAATCAACCTTGTTGTATTTTGTATATTTATGAAATTTCTGTGGATGACAAATGTATTTTGTTCCTGCAGTCGAAGTACGAGTTTGGTGGTCCTAGTAGAGCAGACAAGGGCAAAGATTTGATGATTACTGATGGAAGACCACAGCAGGGTCGAGATTTGGTGCAACCCAGAGCTTATGGGCTTGGTCAACAGGAGGCAAAAGATCAGGAGGATGTAGTGACAGATAAGTGTTTAAATTTGCTTAACAAGTTTATTTAATCCTTCGTAGTGACACTCTTTTCATTATGAAAATCATTCATGTAGGCATCCTTATGATTCGTAATTTACCCTCTAAGATTCTGTTTGATACGGGTGTGTCGCACTCGTTTATCGCGTAATCTCTAGTGCGTAAGTTGGATTTAGAAATCGTCCCAGAGGCAGTACCGCTGGAAGTCATGATGCCTAATGCATCCCTTCTGCAGACCAGAAATAAGTGCATGGTACCAGTACAGTTTGGTGATACCGAGATTATCGTGAAAGCTTTGCAGCTACCTATCGCAGGATTCGATGTGATCTTTGTAATGAACCGGCTTTCGGCAGTCAACGCCAGGATTGACTGTAGGGCGAAGCAGATACAGTTTGATGACCCCAATCAGACTTCATTTTCTTTTCAGGGCTTGAAGGGAGTAGTGAAGATGATCATATCTGCAGTCCAAGCGAGAAGGTGCATCAGTAAGGGTTGTGAAACCTTCGTAGTACTGATGAATGCAGAGACTAAGACTGACTTGGTAGAGGTACCAGTGGTGCAGGAGTTCCCCGATGTTTTCCCGGAAGAGCTCCCTGGTGCCCCTCCAGATAGAGAGATAGAGTTTCCAATAGATTTGCAGCCCGGGGCTACACCAGTAGCCAAATCCCCCTATCGGATGGCTCCAAGGGAACTAGCGGAGTTGAAAAGCCAGTTGCAGGAGCTGCTTGATTTGGGTTTTATACGTCCCAGTACTTCTCCTTGGAGTGCTCCAGTACTTTTCGTGAAGAAGCATGGTAGTCTGAGACTGTGCATAGACTACCGTGAGTTGAACAGGCTGACAGTAAAGAACAAGTACCCAATTCGCAGGATTGATGATTTGTTTGACCAGTTGGTGGGATCGAACACTTTCTCCAAGTTAGATCTGAGGTTAGGCTATCACCAGTTAAAGATTCGTGACTTGGATATTCAGAAGACGGTTTTCAGTACCAGATATTGGCACTTCGAGTTCGTGGTCTTGCCGTTTGGGCCGACCAATGTCCCTTCAATATTTATGGACCTGATGAACAGGGTATTTCGGGAGTACTTGGATCATTTTGTCATCGTCTTTATAGATGACATCTTGGTGTTCTCTAAGAGTGCAGAAGATCATGCAGCACACCTCAGGATTGTTTTAAGCACACTCAGGAAGAACCAGTTGTTTGCCAAGTTTTCAAAGTGTGAGTTTTGGCTTTCAGAGATTGCATTCTTAGGCCACATCATCAGTCAGAAAGGGGTTAGTGTTGATCCGAAGAAGATAGAGACCATTAAGAATTGGCCAAGGCCGACGACAGTTCCAGAGGTTCGCAGCTTTTTGGGTCTTGCTGGTTACTACAGGAGATTCATCAGAGATTTTTCAAAAATAGCCTTACCACTTACTTCTCTCACTAGTAAGGGTAAGAGCTTGGATTGGACGGTGGAGTGTGAGTTGGCTTTTGGGGACTTGAAGGACAGGTTGATGACCGCACCGATTTTGAGTTTACCTTCAGGACCTGACGGGTTTCAGATTTATAGCGATACGTCTGGTCAGGGTTTAGGCTGTGTTCTCATGCAACATTGTAAGGTCATAGCCTATGCATCGAGACAGTTAAAAGTTCATTAGAGGAACTATCACGTGCATGACTTGGAGCTTGCAGCAGTCATACATGCTCTGAAGATTTGGAGGCACTATCTCTATGGAGTGCGTTGTGAGATCAGTAAACCCTAGGTCTGGATTGCTTACTCGGAGATGAGGTACAAAAGTTGTACGAAGCTTTGGATTAGAGCTTGGTAACAGACTGACTATTGATCGTTGGATCAGGCTCTACGAATAGGAACAACATGCTACTGGAGCGGGCAGATTGATTGGGCACCATTAGCGGTAGGACTTGGATGTGCGACCGTCTGGATCAAGCTCTGTGAATAGGCACTGCAAGGTATTGGAGCAGGCGGACTTCCAGGGCACATTGCGAGGATATCGTGTCACTGGACTGACAAGATTGATCGAGTTGAGAAGACTAAGCAGACACAAGTACTAGGACTAGCGGTTGACGAGCTCTAAGCTAGTTCTCACCAAGAAGACGAGCTGGACAGAGAGCCGTCCATGAGGGTGCCAGTCAAGTAATCCATCTTGCTCTAATACCAACTTAGATTCAAGAATCAGGTCTCTTTCTTATTCAAGAGATAAAACCTTACACCTTTATATATAGGTAGAGGGTATTGAATTCTTAGCTATTTAAACAATGGAGGCTTTTAAAATCTAAAAAAAGTCTCAAGAAATGAACCCTGTAGAGCAAACATTGCCATTTCATATTGTGGATGCTCCATGCTGCCTTACTCGGAATGAACTTTACTGCCCGGTCATCCATCAAATCTGGCTAGGAAACGCTCATTTCTTTATAGATTTGTTTCTGAAGCTCCAAATATGACAATCTTCATCTCCCAATTTAACCAATGCATCTGAAAATGCATCTTATATAAAAATATAAGAATTAATTCCTTTATTGCCCCTCTATGTCTTTGCATAATTCAGAACATTCTCAAACATTTTTTTAAATCCAGTATGACTGGGTAACGTCAGGCGGCAAACCTTTCTAATCATGCTCTTTCAATTTGTACTATAAAGAGCATCTTAACTATTTTTTTTAAATCCTTCTTTTTCTTTCTATAGAAAAAATGTGAGGTGGCCTACTTCATTGCGGTTCTTCATGATGAAAGAACAATAGTAATTGCTGTACGTGGCACAGAGACTCCTGAAGACTTGATAACCGATGGTTTATGTAAGGAGTGCAATCTTTCTGAAGAAGACTTAAATGGCCTGATCAAGTACTTTACTCTCTCTCTCCCTCTCCCTCCCTCCCACCCACTCACACAAACAGTCTCTTTTCCCCTCCCCTCCTCACATTCTCTCCTTTTTGCATTCTATCAACTTTGCATGTTTAATTAGTTTATCTAACTCTTGTTATTCAAATTGGAAATGCGCATGGGAACTGTTACATTACTGTCCTTTACAGTTCGGTTAGATAGTGAAAGCTTTATATTTTTGTCTACATGATAAGTTGAACTGTTCAAGTTGATTAACGACTAGATAAAATATACTCCAGTTAGTTACTTCCATTCATATCCTCTTTATTGTGAATTCTGAAATAATCAATGTCTCATTTTGTAGTTGTGATCAATTGCTTTCAAGTGTGGGAGAATCTGTTGTTTCTACGTTTCCACATTTTGGCCATTCTGGGATAGTTGAATCTGCTCGAGAGCTCTACATGCAAGTTGATGAACCATCGGGAGGTAATATTGTATTGATCACTCTGATTTATTTGAGAATGGTGTGTTCTTGGGCCAGCTTGTTTTGACATTATTGTTTGATAATGGTTTGTGTGTAATTATGAAAATGAGTATGATCAATGATTTGAAATTTCAATGATGCTTTATTTGTTTTGAAGAACTCATTTCTTGTGAATTTAGTTTTTATATTTGTTTGGGCTAATGTGAGTTTCAAAGAACTAAATTTAATATTTAATCATTAAGTAATTCCAACATCCCAAGTTAATAAAACCATCAATACTTATTGCCCTACTAGTATTCTTGACATTAAAATTAAGCAAAAAATAATTACGCTCTTTCCAAGAAGAAAGATAACTACAACCCTTAGAAAGTACTCGAATCTTTCCAGAAGGACAATTGAATATTACATACAACTCGTCTCCGATGCAATGTGCTATGGAGGCGGATTCAGACGGTCATGAGGATGCCTCGGGGGTTTGGCATGTTTTTTCTAGGAGGACAATGTTACCTTTAGAGCACTGATCCTTTAGTCGCTTGAGGAGAGTAGTCAAGTCGGTCCAAGCCTGGGTATATATATGAATGATGCACATCTAACACCCCCCTCAAACTCACGGGATCATACATCAAAGTTTGGAGAGAAGAAACTCATGTTGAGCGTAGTCTGAGGCTTGGCGAGCAAATCGACAAGCTGGCGTTCGGTGGGAACATAATGAGGAACAAGAGTGCCCTGAATATGCTAATCACGAAGAAAGAATGCATCAACACCAATAGGCTTGGAGAGCTAGTGCTTGGTTGGATTCAGTGTAATCTGGATAGCCCCGGTGGTTTCACAATATAGAGTTGTAGGGCCAAAAGGAGCAGCACCAAGATCAATAAACAACCAACCAAGCCAGACAATATCTTCAGTTGTACTGTCCATGGATCGGAGCTCTGCCTTTGTGCTAGAACGAGAAACGTCGGTCTGCTTCTTGGATTTCCAGGCGATGAGTAAAAAACCCAAGAAGAGACAAAAAAATAGTGACAGTACGATGATCAATAGGATCATTGGCCCATGCAGCATCATAATATGCTTGTAACTAGAGAGAGCTGCTGTGGGGGTAGAATAGACCACAAGTCATAGTATCACGAAGGTATCAGAGAACATGCTGCAGGTGAGCATGTTGAACAATAAAGGCAATGTCAGGTCTAGTAATAGTGAGGCAAACCTGGCTCCCAACTAGATGACGGTGACATGTTGGATCTGAAAGAGAAGAGCCCTCATCTGGATGCAGCTGAAAGTGTAGCTCCATGGGAGTAGCAGTAGTGCGAGAGTCGGACAGTGCAGCGCGGGCCAGTAAATTTGAGGTGTAGCAGGGAACTCGATGCCCAAGAAGTAACGCAGTATGTC
This sequence comes from Platanthera guangdongensis, assembly GCA_039583875.1. Classification (NCBI taxonomy): domain Eukaryota; kingdom Viridiplantae; phylum Streptophyta; class Magnoliopsida; order Asparagales; family Orchidaceae; genus Platanthera; species Platanthera guangdongensis. The sequence continues at coordinate 170,131,978 of CM077162.1, forward strand.
AAGATCAGTCATCTGAAGCTGCTATTGAAGGTGATGCTTGACAAACTCAACGTAGGAGGCATCATCATGAGTGATAATCATCTCGTCCACATATAACAGGAGAAGGGTCTGACCCCTTGATCAAGAGTAGGCAACTAGAACTGGATTATAATGACTAGGCTGAAAAGCACCTGCAAGAACTGCTGAACTAAAACGCTCAAACTAGGCTTGAGGAGCCTGTTTGAGTCCATAAATTGCTTGATGGAGTTGACAGTCAAGGCCAGGTGCAATAGAGAGCCCTAGGGGAGGGAGCATGCACACCTCCTGCTATAAGTCATCATGAAGAAAAGCATTCTTCATATCTAGCTGAAGCAAGGACCACTGACGGACAACCGCAACGACAATGAGAGTCCTAATAGTAGTTATGTGAGCCACATGAACGAAGGTCTCATCATAGTACTGACCATTCTCCTGCTTAAAACCACTAGCCACCAATCGGGCCTTGTATCTCTCCATTGTGCCATCCGAGTGAATCTTCACTTTGAATACCCACTTGCAGGTGGTAGGGATTGTACCAGAAGGTAATGGAACTAGATCCCATGTATAAGTGCGCTCCAAAGCACTCAACTAGTCAGACATGGCGATCTGCCACTCAGGAATCCGGACAGTCTCCATGTATGTACTAGGCTCTGGAACACCACAAGTAGCCGCTGGAAGGGCTGATAGGTCAAGGACTGGTTACTGGTAGATCAAGCAACTGAGCAGCAAGGTTGAGTCGGTCAGGTGGGTGTCGATCACAAGTGGGGTAGCGTCGTGCTAAAGGATCATCCACAGGTAGCTCACTGGAAGAGGCCGGATGCAGACGGGCAGATGGCTCATCTGTAGGATAAGACCGCCAAACATAGTGTCGAGCATAGGGCTGAGGAGGAGCAGGAGCATGAACCTAGATAGGAAGGTCAGGTGGTTGTTGGGATGACTCGAGAGGAGTAGGGAAACGAACCTGGACAGGAACGTCAGAAGACTGTAGGGATGACTCAGGAAAAGCAGAGGCACGAACCAGGACAGGGAGGTTAGGATCCTATGGAGATGACTCAGGAAGGACAGGAGATGGTGACCTTGATGGAGACTGAGTGTGAGGTAACTCGGAAGTATGTGACACACGAGATGGTATGGAGATAAAGAGAATGTCATCAAATGTAATAGAAATGTGAGTAGAGGACGGAGACAAAGGCGAGGATGGAATAAAAATGGGGCGGTCCTTAACAAAGTAACGTCTCGTGTGATACGAACACGAATAGCTACGGGGTCATTGCATCTATAGCCCTTGTGCTCAGTACTATAACCAAAGGAAATGCAAGCGGTGGACTGAGTAGATAGTTTGGTGCGCTCACGAGAAGGAAGAAGAACATAACATAGACAGCCAAACACACGTAAGTAATCATAACGAGGAGGACAACCAAACAGACGCTCGCCGGGACTGCTACCCTATAGGAAGGTGGATGGCTGGAGGTTGATAAGATAGACAACAGTGGATATTGCATCAGCCCAAAACTGAGGAGGCACATGAGAGGCAATGAGGAGGGTACGAACCGTCTAATGGATATGACGATGCTTCCTTTCCGCAGTGTCTTTCTGAGAATGAGCACCGGGATATGAGAGCTGAGGTAGAGTACCATGAAAGGATAAAAGATCATTAAAGGCATGTGACAAGTATTCACCCCCTGAATCAGAGTGAAATGTGAGGATATATTCAAAGAACTGAGTACGCTCCACAGAGGCAAACTTAACGTAAATACGATGGAAATCAGTACGAGAACACATCATATAAATCCATGTATAACGAGAGAAATCATTAACAAAAATAACATAATAACGTTGAACAACTTTTGAAAGAAAGGGGCAGGACCCCAAACATCGGAATTATTAGAAAAAACCCATGTAAAGGGCCCATTAATGGACCCTCTTTATTGCTTTCTCCCTCATCCTTCTTTAGTCCCACATCTTGTATAGGATTTATTCTTTTCTCCTCTTTCCTATATATTGTATTCTCTCCCTGTATTTATTTACCTGAGCAATACATACAAGCTTTGAGCTTTTACAACATGGCATCAGAGCCAGGTTCTAATTGAGCGGCCTTTCTTTCTCAACCCACGCGGACTGTTTCTGTCCGCTACACGCTCGGCCTCCTGCGGCCTGCCGGTCTGTCCGCTCTGCTCCTCCTCTCCCTTGAACTCCTCTTTCCGTGGTTCCACCCCTCCCCTCCGTCATTTTATAGCCTTCCCTCCCTCTTCTTCTCCGTGGGTCCACCTTACCTCTCTCTCCTCCAGACCGCTCTATCTCTCGCGGCTTGTTCTCCCGTACTGCGCCTTGCTACTCTCGTTGCCTGCTCGTGCTCGCAGCGGACTCCCTTGCTTGCTGCGGCTTCATCCGGTTCGCTGCGGCCTGCCCCTCCTGCTCTAGCTCGTTGCGGCTTCTTCCTGCTCTCTTCTTCTCGCTACCCGCCCGGCCTCCTGCGGCCTGCCTCTTCTGCGGGTTCTTGTTGGTCGCTGCGGTCTCTTCTCTATCCGCTCGAGTCTCTCTCCTCGCTGGTTTCTTCTCCTCAGTTCTCTGGTCCGCCTGACAGTGCGGGTTGTTCCTCTCTCACCTGCATCTTGGTCGCGGTATCCTACGACTCTTCCCCTCTCTATCCGCGCGGCCTGTGTCTGCCCGCTGCGGACTTCTCTGTTCGCGTCTTGTCTCTGTTCACGACGACTGTCTCTGCCCGCTGCGGCCTGTCTCTATCCGCGCGGCCTCTCTCTGACCGCTGCGGCCTGTCTCTGCTCTCCTTGACCGGCTCCAGTGCGCCGCGGTCTGTTCCTGTCCTCCGCGACATACTCCAGCTCGTCGCGGCCTCCTCCAGCCCGCTCCTTGCCGTGCGTGTTTGTACTCGCTGCGGCCTGCCTTTTGCTGTGCATCAGTCCGCTGGTTCTGCCCGCCTCCTCTCCTCCAGGTCGCCATGTCCTCTAGTGACTCCACTACCGCTCACCCCCCGGCGGCCCCCGTGGCTCCTCCTCCCGAACTCCGCGATGAGCTTCAGATTACTACTCTTTCCCTCTCCGGCAAGTCGAATTTCATCCCCTGGGTTCACTCTGTCCGGCGGATCTTGCAAGCCAAGGGCCTTCCGCGTCACCTTACCCAGGGACCTCCAACTCCTCCTACTGATGAATGGCTACGGAATGACGGTCGCGTCCAGACCTGGATCCTGAACTCGGTGGAGGGTGAGCCGTACCAGATGGTTATGTATCATGAGACCGCCAAAGCAATGTGGGACGAACTCCATTCCTTGTACTCAGGCAAGGACAGTCTTCAACACCTTTTTGACATCATCACCGATCTTCAAGCTCTGGATATCGGCACAGCTATGGACATGACCTCCTTTGTAACCCGGGCTAAAACTCTCACGGAGGCCTGGATTCAGCACCAGCCCCCTACTACTGATCTCGCTATTCAACGAGCCCAGAAGGAGGCGGTCTGTATTGCTATGATTATGGCTCGAGTCCCGCCACACCTTCACAGTATCCGGGCCCAGGTTCTGGCATCACCTGCTACCCCTTCCTTCCCCGATGTTTGCTCTATGTTACTCCGAGTACCACCTCCACCGGAGGCTTCTGCACCACCCTCGCAGGCTCTTCTTCAACAGGCCCTTCCTCCCTTACTTCCCCCACCATCTCTTCCTCGGGGTGGACGTACGGGCTCCCGCGGCCGGGGCCGTGGTGGTCGCGGTCGGCCCCAGTGCACCTACTGCGGCCGGGATGGCCACACTGAAGCTGTTTGTCACAAGAAACATGGCTACCCTCCTCGCCCGCCTACTGTTGCTGTTACTGATAGCTCTCCACCCACTGGTACAGACCTTGAGGCTCTTCGCCTTCAGCTTCAACAACTCCAGGGGCTCCTCAACCCTCCATCTGCTTCAGTTGCCTCCACCTCTCCTGCAGGTATTGCCTCATCCTCCATTACAGGTACTGTCTGTCTTTCCTCTAGTTCTCGTTGGATCCTGGAGTCGGGAGCCACCCACCACATCACGTCCCTGCTGCCTCCACGGTTCTCGGATGCTCCTCATCCCCCGTCTATTACTGTGGCCAACAGTGCGCTTGTTCCGGTCTCCGGATGTGCTGATCTCTTCATCCACCCCTCTCTCTCTCTTCGTTCCGCTCTTTATGTGTCGGCCTCACCCTTTAATTTACTCTCTGTTGGCCGTCTTACTAATGATATGAACTGTTATATCACCTTCACCTCTTCTGTTTTTTGATACAGGATCGACAGACGCAGATTACCATTGGTAGGGGTCGACTGCAGAACATGCTCTACCTCCTCGATGTCTCTTCTACCGCCCTTTCCTCTGTCTCCTCTACTGACTGGCATTGTCGTCTTGGGCATGCCCCTCTACCTATCCTCCAGAAGGCGCTTCCTGACGTCTCCCTTTCTGCTTTTAAATGTGATTCCTGTATTCTTGGAAAACTGCCACGTTCTTCTTATCCCGCACATTGTACTCGGAGCTCTGCTCCTTTTGATCTAATCCATTCTGATATTTGTGGACCGTATAAGATTCCAAGCATCTCTGGTTATCGTTACTTTATAACATTTATTGACGATTACTCTCACACCACCTGGTTGTATCTCCTTCATGATCGCTCAGAGCTTCCTCGGGTCTTTCAGGCTTTTGTGATCGAGACTCGTACGCAATTCTCTACTACTATCAAAACATTCCGTTCTGATAATGCCCGGGAGTACACTAGCCACGAGTTTGCTACTCTATGCACCGACTTCGGTATTGTTCATCAGACATCGTGTCCCTACACCCCTCTGCAAAACGAGGTCGCCGAACGGAAGAACCGTCACCTTCTCAATGTTGCTCGCTCCCTCATGCTTCACATGCATGTTCCCAAAATCTTCTGGAACTTTGCGGTCTCCACTGCTTGTTTTCTTATCAACCGTCTCCCATCTCCGGTTCTCCAGAATGCTTCCCCCTTCAGCCTTCTTTTTCCCTCTGCACCCGCCTTTCCTCTCACACCCCGGGTTTTTGGCTGTACATGTTTTGTCCATACCCTGGGCCCCACTATCGACAAACTAGATCCCCGTGCGGGCAAACACATTTTCGTCGGCTACTCCTGCACCCAAAAGGGCTATGTCTGTTATTCTCCAGCCACCCGGAAGGTCTCTGTCTCTGCTGATGTTACTTTCCGGGAGGATCAACCCTTCTTCCCTCATCCTTTCCCACCACTTCTACCATCACCCACTCTACCACCCTCCCTCCCACGGCCGGTTATCCCCGTCCACTCCCCTCTAACCCTCCCTCCGCCCCCTCCCACTATTGACCCTCCCCGGCCGCCCGTCATTCGGGTCTATACTCGCCGCCCTCATCCTCACGTTGCCCCTATGCAGTCGGCTTCGACCTCGGCTTCTCCGTGTTCTGCTGCTCCGGTACCCGCCTCTACGGCTCATCCGATGGCTAACTATGTTTCTCTACATCGCCTCTCTCCACCTCTTCGGACAATGGCTGCTTCCCTCTCCTCGGTTTCTATTCCTACTTCCGTACAGGATGCTCTTCAACATCCTGGGTGGCGCGCTGTCATGGAAGACGAGATGGCTGCTCTTTGGGCCAACCAGACTTGGACCCCGGTGCCACTTCCTCCCGGCCAGAAACCCGTTGGGTGCAAATGGGTGTTCGTCATCAAACATGCTCCTGATTGGACCATTGACAGACTCAAGACTCGTCTAGTTGCTCGTGGTTTCACCCAGCAACGGGGTCTCGACTATGATGAGACTTTCTCTCCGGTCGCTAAGCTCAACACAGTCCGCATTCTCACCTCCGTAGCTGTCCATCGCCAATGGCCCTTATTTCAACTAGACGTCAAGAATGTTTTTCTGAATGCCGACCTTCAGGAAACAGTTTACATGCAACAACCTCCGGGGTTTTAGATCACGGGGGAGCCTCGGGTATGTCACTTTCTCAAATCGCTATATGGTCTCAAACAATCACCTCGGGCATGGTTCGACAAGTTCAGCAAAGCTCTCCGGCAATTGGCTTCACTCGAAGCTCGGCTGACTTCTCGTTGTTTACTCGCCACCGGGCAACGGGTACGGTCCTCCTATTGGTATATGTAGACGACTCATTATTACTGGAAACTACTTGGACAACATACATGCCGTTAAGCAACATCTAAGCTCCGTCTTCCAAACTAAGGATCTGGGACTCCTTCGGTACTTCCTAGGTCTGGAAGTGGCAAGAAGGTCAGATGGTCTGGTTCTCTCTCAGCGCAAATATTGCCTGGATCTTCTTCATAATGCAGGCTACTCTGGCTGCAAACCGGTAAACACTCCCATGGATGCTAATCATAAACTATGTGCTCAGGGCTCAGATTCTGATTCTCTTCTACAAAATCCAGAGTATTACCGTCGTGTAGTTGGGAAAATTATCTACCTAACAGTAACAAGACCTGATATATCCTTTGCTGTGGGACTTGTTAGTCGCTATATGCATTCTCCTCGAAGTTCTCATCTTCAAGCTGTGGAACGCATTCTCAGATATCTCAAGACAGCTCCTGGTCAAGGCCTTGTGTACAAAACCTCATCTTCCATTCCTACACTAGTGGCATACTCTGATGCCGACTACGCTGACTCCCTCGATGATCGACGATCTACTAGCGGGTTCTGCACATATTTTGGAGGACACCTGATTACTTGGCGGAGCAAGAAACAAGCAGTGGTTGCTCGATCCTCAGCAGAAGCAGAATATCGGGCAATGGCGGCTATAATCTCGGAACTCACATGGATTGAGAGTCTCCTTACCGACCTTGGTGTTCGACTATCTTCACCAGCTCTCCTCCTATGTGATAGTCAAGCTGCTATACATATTGCTAAGAACCCGGTCTTTCACGAAAGAACGAAGCATATTGAGGTAGATTGTCATTTCATCCGAGAGAAAGTCCACATGAAGAAGGTCAAGCTCAAGCATGTTCCGGGTACTGAACAGGTTGCAGATATCCTCACCAAAGCTCTACCAACTACCCTCTTCTACCAGTGCCTATCCAAGCTTGGCGCCTACGACTTGTACGCTCCAGCTTGCGGGGGAGTATTAGAAAAGCCCATGTAAAGGGCCCATTAATGAGCCCTCTTCATTGCTTTCTCTCTCATCCTTCTTTCGTCCCACATCTTGTATATGATTTATTCTTCTCCCTCTTTCCTATATATTTGTATTCTCTCCCTGTATTTATCTACCTGAGCAATACATACAAGCTTTGAGTTTTTACAACAGGAATGAACTAAAGCAAAAGGAAATGATGATGGAGACTCGCAGGAACGATATGGGAGTTGTAGCTATTTGTCAAGCTTACAACCCGTACATGAGTGCGAGCGATCAAGAAACACAGGAACTAGGATACCCTGACGAACAAGATAGGATAACCGCTCTCCACTGGGATGGCTGAGATGGTGATGCCACTACGGAAAGCTAATTTACAAAAGACAGATGGGAGAAGTAACAGGAAAAGCTGATAGCGAAGTGGGTGAATGAAGCCAGAGATGGTCGAGCACATAAACCCCATTACGGCGACGACCAGTTCCAATGAGTGTCCCTGTGTGACGATCTTGCACATGACACAAGAATGCATCAAAAAGAACATGACAACCTTGGGAAGCAAGCTGGCTAACAGATATAAGGTTCATGGAAAGCTTAGGAATATAGGAAACATCGAGAATATGAAGTGGGTGGTATGAAGGGTACTACAACTAGCAACGGGAAAGGTGGTGTGATTGGTGTCATCAACAATGATGACACGTATGTCAGAGGAAACAGACCTGCGAGAATGTAAGGGAGCTGCATCAAAGTTATATGAAAAGATGCACCAGAATTAAGTAACCAGGAATTCTTAGTGATACCTGCAGAGCCAGAGGTAGACATTGAGTCAGTTTGTAAAACGAAGGTATGGCTGACAAAAGACGTCGAGGATGAGGGGGCATGACTCTGAGAGAGTTGTTGACCGAGCTGCATCATTTGATCAGGAACGCTTAAAGTCATTTGGACAAACCGAGAGGAAGGGCTGGCAGTAGCTAGGGACAACATCAGCTGAGAGGAATTGCTAGCAGGCATACTGGGGATCGATCAACAACAAGCATAAACACAACAACGCGGAGATCGGTGCAGCAGCAGCTCAACGAAAGACCAAAGTAAAGATCAGGGAAGACATGCAGGAGTAGCAAACTGGGATCTGCGAACTGGGAGAAGCGAGCCTTCACCAATGGAAAGTAGCGGCGATCGGCGAACGATCCACGAGAGCAGCGGCGATCGGCGAACAACCGGCGAAGACTGGCGAAAGCAGCAAGATCGGGCGGCGGAAGATCGAGAGAAACCCTATCACGCTGCCTCTGATACCATGCTACCTTTAGAGCACTGATTGTTTAGTTGCTTTAGGAGAGTAGACAAGCCGGTCCAAGCCTTGGTATATATATGAATGATGCACATCTAACGGACAATACCCACGAACGAGGAGCCATAGGCTATACTGAGCATCATATTTCCCAACTTTATTTTCTTTCCCAGCTTTTTTTTATCACAATTAATATAATCTGCGTAACTTCAATTTTTTCCATTAGGAGGGTTTTAACTTTGACTATTGTATGAATTAACTTGGATGAATGGAAACTTGAACTTAGGGTTGGCCAAGAGAGTTCCTCTTAGATTCTGTCTCCTCATCCTCTTCTCTTCTCCCACAAGGTAACACTGATCCGACCTAATCATTTTTGCATGCTCCTAGCCACTGAATCCCATTCCTCCTAGTTCGTTCCTACAGTGCGATGCTCGCACGACCCTCTTCTGATCAGCAATCTCCCTCCTCAACTCACTTCGCGCAATCCCGCCGCGCTCGCTCTCGATGTGTCTGTGACTGTCCCAAATGACCTCTTTGTGCGGTCCTGCTTCAGATCGCTCAATCCCACCTCGTAGTACCTCCTTCGACACCCAGCAGCACCGCAACCCAACTTTCTTTCGATCTCCCTAGTACAAAACCTACGGCCACACTCGATATCACTACAATTTCGTGTTCGGATCTATGATTTAGAAGGTGTCAAGGAATTAGTCTTACTACCCATATAATATGAACTTATAAGGTTGCACGTTAAGAACGTAAATAAATTGGATGAATGGTCGTGTTGGTTTTTATTTATATTAGATATAAATTAAAAACCACATCCAAAATTATGTTTTATGATATTTAATTAATTGAGAATTAATTAAAAAAGACGAGAACTTATTGCTTGTCGAATTGGATTTGAAATGACTGTTTAGCCTATGCTCGACATACGTCGATGTAGAAATCAATGCATGTCGATTGGTTTGTACTTAACATAAATAAAAGCACCTAGAGAAATATGTCGACTTGGAGAAATCGACGCACATCGACTTGATGAAATTGACGCACCTCAATTTGGAGAAACTGATGCACGTCGATTTGATGAAACTAATGCACGTCGATTTGGTGAAACTGACGCACCTCAATTTGGAGAAACTGATGCACATCGATTTGGACTAATGCACGTCGATTTGGTGAAACTAATGCACGCGGATTTTGAGAACTCGACGCGTGTTGATTTGGGGGACTCGATGCGCGTCGATTTGGGGGACTCGATGCGCGCCGATTTGGGGGACTCGACGCGCGCCGATTTGGGGGACTCGACGCGCGCCGATTTGGGGGACTCGACGCGCGCCGATTTGGGGGACTCGACGCGCGCCGATTTGGGGGACTCGACGCGCGCCGATTTGGGGGACTCGACGCGCGCCGATTTGGGGGACTCGACGCGCGCCGATTTGGAGGACTCGACGCGCGCCGATTTGGAGGACTCGACGCGCGCCGATTTGGAGGACTCGACGCGCGCCGATTTGGAGGACTCGACACGCGCCGATTTGGAGGACTCGACGCGCGCCGATTTGGAGGACTCGACGCACGCCGATTTGGCTTGCAATTAGGAACTGCAACAAAACATCTACAAGAATTGCATGTAGGTCGAATTCGTCCATATTCAAAATTTTGAATGGTTCTTCCTATTTGTCGGATATGAACGGGAGACGGTTATCCTAGAACCATAACTTTAAATCCTTCAGGATTTTTGAAATCTCTCGTACTCTGTATTATATGACAAGAGAAGTGTGAGGGCTCTAATATGTATTGATTTGAGAAGAGTAGTTCTTAGTGAGAGGAACACAGGGGATTCTTCCAAAAATGAAACTAATATTTCATTGTATAGAAGGGAGATCATCTTCCAACCCTGAAATCGTTACTTGGTGGCTCTGATGTTCGTGTAGATACCAATAAAGACGTGGATTTTGTTTCACGTTTGGTTCTCAAATCCAACATAATCTTCACGATTCCAGGGTATGAGTCTTCCAAAATTTGATTTTGTCATCGATGTATATATATATTTAAAATTCTTAATTTACTGGTTTTCCATGATTCCATGGCATGAGTTTTCATATCTCACTGTGTATTTGATATTCAACATAAAACAAAAATGGTATCAGAGCAGCTTGCAAATCTAATTATTTTCTAAAATTGTATATGAAGTTTTGGAATTGTTTTAGAACTTATTGTTTTGTGAAACCACCTCTAGGAGCACTGCCTCTTGAACTCCGCCAGGGGATCTTCCCCTTTAAACCCTGTGATGGCATGCAACGTCTGATATAGGTGTATTCCCGCATGAGGCAGTGGTCCACTACCCGTCGGACAATCCGAGCCTGTGATTGCGTCCTGGTGGTCGATCCGAGTTGACTTTATATTTTACTTTTTTATTTTGAGTTGTATTGGATGCCCGATCGACCAAAACAGTATAAGTCGTCCAATTCGGGTACTTATATTGGTTTTGCGGTTACAAGTTGCAGTTATTAATTTAGGGCTATATATGTGCGGGTGATTCATAGGAGTGGGTTATCGAAGGTTCGCGCAAAATTGGCAACCGCTCGGTCTCTTCTTCCTCCTGGTGCGACACTGGAAGGAAACCACCTGGTTCCAGGAAACCTGTATCCCCCTCTCCCATAAGTCCCCTGCCTCCTTCCTAGTGCCAACCCTAGTCCCGTTGACCTCCACCATTTTCCTCGGCCCTAAATTTCTTCCCAGCATTCCTAGCCAAAGTCTCAGACCTTTCCTTCATCGTAAATTCCATTTCTTCCTGCCCGTAAATTCCACATTGAAGCCCCTCCCCTCATGAGCCCATTTCACTAGTTACGTCCCAGAAGAATTCCATCTACCACTTTCATTATATCCACTGCCTGTAACCCCTACCTAGCCACCAAACACTACCCTACCATCATTGTCTCCTATTCCTGAGCCAATCTTATAACCCGTCCACAGTCGTCTGCCCCTAGACTCCACCGTGAACCCCTCTTACAGCCACTAGTTTCAAAGCCAACCACCCTAGACATTATTCGAACACTCCCATTAGCTCGGAAGTCATCCTCGTACCCCATCCACTGTGTAACAACCTTGGATGCCCTCCAATAACTGTCATTGCTGCCGCCTGCACCTGTGAATTGTGGTATAAAGTTGTATTCTCTATTGTTGTTTATTTTGCCACCTGAACTGTTGTGGATGTTAGTTTATTTGTTATTATTTCATTTGTTGTGCGATTTACGGGGCTTATTATGTGTGTGCTTAAGACTTCATTTGGTAGAGCGGTTGCGGTTGTAAAAGGAGCTGTTGTAAATACAGGTTTGTAAATGTAGCTGTTGGAAACTGATTTTTGTAAACAGAGATCTGTTTGGATAGTCTGTGTTTGCAGAGCTGTTCCAAACAGAGAATCGTTTGGCAAAACTGCTGTGACGTTTTGAATATTTATTTTTTTAAAAAATTTATATTAATTTTTAAAAAATATGTTTGTAATATTTGTATATATATTTATAAATGATGAAAATGAGAATGTAGCGATAGTTAGCTTGCAAGTATATATATCAGCGATATCGCTAGTTGAGCTTTATGTCATTCACTCCTGCTAAATCACAACTAGTTATTATTACCCTTATTGAATCTCTAGTCGCATATCAATGACATATTGTGTGATTAGCATGTGGCAACCCTCCTCTTTGTGTGTGTTATTGGAAACTGATTGCTGCAAATTGGAATCATTGGATAGTCTGTGTTTGCAGAGATTTTCAAAATAGAGAACCATTTGTCAAAACAACGATGTGATATTATTGATATGAATTTACCCAAAATAAAGTACTAACTATATGAACGAATTCAACAAAATGAAATATTTCCATCTGAAAGCATTTTCAAAGTGTTGGTTGAGATGTCAATACATGAAGTTATTTATAAAAATCTTGTTAAGATGCTTTTATAAGGAACAAACTACTTCTGCTTTCAATTCACTGTTCAATCTTCCGAAATTGTATAAAGAAGCCAAACAGATTTGTTGATTTTATTTCTCTTTACAGAAGCAGAACAAACAGTTGTATTGCTTCTCAAATCGAGCAGCCATCATCTCATTCTCATCATCATCTTCATTCGACGACTAATAAATATTTTTGACAGCAACATCTGTTGTGTGCTACAAGGGCAAACCAAGATATCTCTGAGAAAGTTCTTGGAAGAATCCAACCAAAGCTCGAAAGATTTGCAGATCCCAGAAGAATCCAAAAACAGATTTGTAGATCCCGAAAGAATCAAAGAGGATGCCAGAGGAGAAGACCCGAGCCGTGGATGCTGGAAGAAGCCGACCAGCCCTGGATGCTGAAGAAGATGACAAGCCTTGGATGTGAGCCGTGGATGCCACTAGAGTCGCGACCCTTGGAAGCCGTCAGAGAAGATGCAGCGGGAGAGCCCTAAACGCGGCAAACTGGAGCCTCGCTCGACAGTTTCGGGACGCGGATTTTTTGACGCCGCAAAGTTTAGGCTCGATCGTAAAAGGAGGCGGAAAAACAAATAGAAAAAACGCCTAGCTGCGCGTTTTGGTTAAACGTAATGGCGTGAAACGCCAAACCAAATGAGCCCTAAATAATTGCGGCTCTATCGTTTGAAGATTGATGTTTGTTTTCTCTTAATTATTGTTTGTAACTCTTGCATCTCTGTTATTTTTTTATAAAATTGATTACAATTATAATTTTAAATGGACCACTTCCTGCATTGGCATTTCACTTGATCACAGATAGAGTTGCATTTAGCGAGTCCACCCTGAGTCGCCCCTACCCTGCATTACTCTGCCATGGGCTCGGCCCATTAGAATCCCACCGAGAGGGCAATGTATTTTGTTGTGTATATTTTTTATATATGAGATATATATGTAATGTAAATGATGTAATTTTTTGTAATGTGTAAGATTAAGTGTTAATCATAAATCATAAAAAATCTTTTGAAATACTATATTAAGTGTTTATACCTTCCAATGAATGTCACTCATCAAGACCTTGATCGATGAATTGTGAGCTTCCCAAAGCAAGGTGCATCAATCTATCTCGGTGTGATGCGATGGAATAATTACGATAGCCACTATCAAACATTGGGTTATATTTAACTAGGCAATCTCAATTGGATTGTGGGCTTAGAGACATATAATTGGGATAAACCATAATATGGTTGCGGGTAATTGTTATTCACCCAACTTTGCTGAAATTGCAAAAGATACAACAACCCTCAAGTCTTTATCCCACTATAGTGGGGTCGACTATATGGATCCTTTGTCGCCATTGTGCCCTATCTTTTGTCATAATCTCACTAATGCCTAAGTACATTGTCTTTTTTATAGTTTCATTCCAAGTCTTTATTGCTCTACCCCTCCCTCGTTTAACATGTCTAGTGACTCGACTCACAACACCTAACAGGTGCCTCTAATGGTCTCCTTTGTACATTTCCAAACCATCTTAGTCGAGCTTCTTGCATCTTCTCTGTAATTGGTGCTACTCCTGTCTTATCTATGATACATTCATTCTGAATTTTATCTAGTCTCGTGTGCCCACAAATCCACTTATGCATTCTCATCTCCGCAACTCTCATTTTTTGATCATGTACACAATTTACTGCCCAACACTTAGAACCATAGAGCATCGCTGGTCTAATTGCAGTACGGTAAAACTTGCCCTTAAGTTTTAATGATACTTTACGATCACATAAGATCCCTGACGCTCCTCTCCACTTCAACCAACCCACTTGGATTTTATGTTCCACATCATTATCAATACCTCCCTCTGAACTATCGATCCAAGATATTTAAAACACTCAATACAAGAAATATCTTGATCACTCAACTTAATAACAAAGTCATTCATTCTTGTTGCACTTGTCACGACCCGTCTCGACAACAGTCAGAGAGCGCTTCGGGCGGTCCGTGATGTCACAGGCATGGACGGAAAGAAAACCATGTCTGCTAAGGCGAATGCAGAGAATACTGAAAATAGTTTTAAAGTTGTTAATTTGGAGAAAACAGTTTGATTTTATTGCGGAAGCTGTTAGAGTTTTAAAACGGTGAGAATTTTAGATGCATGTGTATTCTGTAAAAATTATGTTTTACAGGCCACTACTACAGTTTTCATGCAATAACGATTCAACAGAGGGTGCACATGCATTAATTTCAAATTCTAGTACATAAATTATTTAAATAGCCTAGCAGTTGTCCATAATAGCAGAGAAAATGTCCGGTTGCAATTATTAAATAAAAAAGTATTTGACAGTAAATAAAATGTAAAATAGAACCTGGAACTTAAAGCTGATCGGGCTCGAGGACCTGACGGTGCAGTACGAATTCTAACACAATTCAAAAACAGAAAGGAAAAGCCTCAGAATATTGAAATAAATAAAGGGAGCAAAATAAAGTATAAAACAGTGATAAAAGCAGAAAATTATGAGTATATCAGTTTCTCGTGAAACAAAACTATTTGAGACAAACAAATAAAAGAGCTAAACAAAACAAGTTAATTTATTAGACTACTCCGGAGTATAATACACAGACAGATCAAGAAATGTCATTAGTTGTAATCAGTGAAAGGTGAAAGTGTTTTAATTGATGCACGCGATTCTAATTTGTAAGAAATAGACAAAGAGCTAAATAAACCGCAAATTTGATCGCTTCAAAAAGATAATTATTACATATGTATGTCTTCTTATTTATAAAAATGCGTGAGATGAGAGAATTACAACAAACAATGTGGGACTAAATACAAACTGCGCGACTTATGCGGTTTGATAATATCGAACTGCACACTATACAAAAGAATAACAAAACTCCCAACAACACCAAGGGAAATCGTCAGTCCGCCAGGGAAGACTGCTGGGCAAGCCGTCAGACCGCAACTGCGGGTTGCCACCAGGCCACAGTTGCGGCTAATCACCAGCCCGTTGTTGCGGGTTGCCTCCTGACTGCATCTGCGGGTAATCATCAGACCGTGCTGCGGGAAACCTCCAGACCGCAACTGCGGGTTGCCACCAGACCGCAGTTGTGGTTAACCACCAGACTACCAGCAGAGGATCACTACCAGACTGTTGTACCAACCCGCCAGACAACCAGACTGCTTGAACTAGCCGCCAGACAGCTCGAGCTGCTAACCGTCCGACTAGAGAGACAAACCGCCAATTTCTAACACTCCCCCTCAAGCTGGAGCATATATGTCAACCATGCCCAGCTTGCTACAACCATCTGAAGCGGAAATTGGTTTTGTGATGAAGTCTGCCAGTTTTTTATTAGAAGTGATGAAGGGAGTACAAATCTGATTCTTCAATACCGCTTCTCAAATGAAATGACAATCCACTTCGATGTGCTTTGTTCTCTCATGAAAGACAGGATTCTTTGATATGTAAATGACGACTTTATTATCACAGAACATGGGAAGAGGATGGTTGTAGACTTATCCCAAGTCAAGCATAAGTGTCCGTAGTCATTTTAACTCACAGGTAGTTGAGCACATGCTCCTATATTCTGCTTCAGCATTTGACCTTGAAACCACTGCCTGCTTCTTGCTCTTCCAGCTAACAAGGTTTCCTCCTACAAAGGTTCAAAAACCTGACGTAGACTTTTATCTTCCTTGTTATCAGCATAGCTGACATCCGAATACGCTTCAATTTTCAGGTGACCACTCTTCTGAAACAACAAGCCCTTCCTGGAGATCCTTTCACATACTCCAGAATGTTCGTGGCAGACCGAAGATGACACTCTCTAGGATTCTGCATAAACTGACTAACCTTTTCAACTACATAACAGATATCTGGTCTAGTAACAGTCAAATAAATGTGTTTGCCTACAAGTCGCCTGTATATAATGAAATCTGGAATAAAAGGAGAATCGTCAGTCCACCCTTTATCATCTCCAACCACCATCGGGCAACGAGCAGGTTTTGTGCCAAGAAGACTGGTTTCTTTTAAGAGATCTAGCGCATACTTTCGCTGTGAAAGAACCACCGAGTTCCTCTTTCACGAAATCTCAATTCCCAGAAAGTAATTCGGAGTTCTCATATCCTTGGTAATAAAATGTTGTCGAAGATGTCGTTTGGCTAGATCAATGCCTTCTTTATCATCCCCAGTCAGAAGAATATCAACAACATAAACAACAAGAACCACGAGGCCTTTAGTAGTCTTGCGTATAAATAGAGAATGATCAGCCGAACTTCTATTGAATCCAATTAAAGAAACAACTCCACTAAACTTGTCAAAATAAGCTCGTGGACTCTACTTTAAGGAATAATTTGCTTTCCGAAGTTTGCACACCTGAGACTCCCCCGGAGCAACATACCTTGGAGGTTGCTTCATGTAAACCACCTCTTACAAATCTCCATAGAGGAAAGTATTCTTCACATCTAACTGAGACATCTCCCAGTCTTGATTAACAACAATGGAGAAGAGAACACGTATAGTGCTGATGCGAGCAACATGAGAAAAAGTATCAAAGAAGTCCACCCCATATGTCTGATTAAACCATTTGGCAACAAGTGTTGCCTTATAGCGATCAACAGAGCCATCTAGAATATACTTAACCACAAAGACCCACCGACAACCAACAATATCAATGCCCAGAGGTGGGGGAACAAGAGTTCAAGTGTCTCTCTCAGTTAATGTGTTCATTTCTTCATCCATAGAAGTCTTCCACTGAGGACTAGCAAGAGCCTCTTGATACGTCGTTCGGATGACAGTAGAAGAGAGAGCAAGAGCAAAACGCTTCCCATTCGGGAAAAGCTGGGCATAAGAGACAACAACATCAATATTATGCTGAGTACATTGTCGAACACCCTTCCGCAGGGCAATGGGAAGATGAAGATCGTTGTTGACTGAAGGAGGCAAAGCACTGTCAGAAAGAGGAGACCCTGGAACAGGCACAGAAGGCTCCAAGGGCAACACATCAGGCTCCAGAGAAAGAGACGAGGCATAGGAGCAGAGGTGGAAAGAACTTGCTCTGGCAGAGGTGCCGAGATTAGAGGCAGGGAAGAAGAAGTATCAGAGGGCAAAAAAGAGGAAGTAGGAGAGAAATATGATGTATTTTCAAAAAATGTAACATCAGCGGAAATGTATTATTTGCGCTGAAGAGGATCAATACAACGATAGTCATTCTGAGTAGGACAGTAATCAAGGAATATGCATTTAATAGATCTAGGAGAAAGTTTGTCACGTTTAGGAGAAGGTATGTGAACAAACGTCGTACATCCAAAAATCTTAAGTGATAAAGGAAATAGTTCGGCCTCGGGATACAAAATAGAAAAAGGAGTCTTTCCTTGAAAAATAGATGAGGGAATACAGTTGATGAGATAGCAAGAGAGGAGAAAAGTATGACTCCAATTAGATCGAGGGACATTCATTTGTAATGAAAGGCTGCAAGCAACATTCAAGAGATGACGATTCTTTCGTTCAGTAATGTCATTCTGCTGAGAGCTATATAGGCAAGTTATTTGATGAATCAAGTCATGACTCGCACAAAAATCAGAGAATTGACGGCTTATATATTCCTTGGCATTATCAGTACGAATAACCTGAATGGGCACACGAAACTCTGTGAAGATCTCATTATAAAATGTAGTGAATACAGAGAACAGCTCAGAACGATCCTTCAAGAGATAGAGCCAAGTGCACCTGGAGAAATCATCAATAAATGTGACAAAGTATCATAACGATCCTTTAATAGATCTAGTAGAAGTAGGAGAAGCACCCCAGATGTCAGAATGAACTAGTTCAAATGGACGCGAAGAACTATGTCTTGTTCGAGCTGGGAAAGATGAGCGATGATGTTTGCCCAACTCACAGGCCTTACAATTCAAAGGAAAATCCTCTGAAGGAAGTTCTGGAAAAAATTGATGAATGAGGCAAGAAGGAGGATGACCAAGACAACGATGTCATTGTTGAAGAGATGAAGAAGCAGAAAAAACAAAGTCGTGATCAAGAAAAAAGAGACCACCACGTGCAGTTCCAGTAACAATCATAGTTTTGGAGACAGAATCAAAGAAAGAACAAGTAGTGCCAGTAAAAGTACCCGTACAATTCATCTGAGTGCAGAGAGCATGAACAGTAAGCAAATTGCACGGGAAAGTGGGGACAGATAGTATCTTTGAGCGCCAAAGACGAGGAGAGATGCACAGTCCCACTACCATGAACAGGAGCAGAAGTCTCATCTGCAATAACAACATGAGATAACCTATTCTGGGAAGTCAAAGAGGAGAACAAACGAGAGTTGTCGGTCATGTGACAAGTGGCACTAGAGTCAATAAGGTACTTGTCAGAGGAGGCCACAAGAGAATGAGTTGTAGAGGAGAGAAGAGAAACCATCTTCAAGTGGAAATAAACTGGAAAAAAAACGCACAGTTAAAAACAAATCAGACAAGAACAAGATGGCAAATTGGTCAGAAAAGGAAACCGACCACAACAAAGAGACTGACAGAAAAGTAAACCGCACGGGCTGAGGGGAAGCCGGAAACAACAACGCAGCGAAGAAACCGCGCCTACCAAAAAACTCGCGAACAAATAACGGGAACAAACCGACCAAGAACAGGTCGCAGAAAGAGGCTGAGACCGCACGACCATGGTGTCAACACACCAGAGGTAAGGAACAAGCCGCGACCAAAATGCGGGACTTGTAGCAAAGAAGAAACAAGCTGCAGGAAGACAATCCGCGGGGAGAAAGAAGTGAAGAAAGAGCAAACAGCTAAGATGTCGCGCGAACAGAATAAGCCGCAACAAAGGGCGACTAACAAAGGCGGCAAGAGCAAAAGAAGCCGCGCCAATAAGAAGAAAGAGAAGAGCAAAAGTCCGTCCGGTCAAGGTGACAACACACCAGCGGCAAGGAAGAAGCCGCGACCAAAAGACGAAACTCGCAACAGAGAAGAGAAACCGTGCGAATACAACAAGTCGCAAAGAAGCGCGGTTAGCAAGGAAAGTCGGGCGAACAGAAAATCCCGGAAGGAAGCAAGTCGTAAGCACAAGGATAAGCAAGGGAGGGAAGAGAAGAAAAATAAATCGAACAAACCGGAAGAAGCCGGACAAAGCCGATGGAAGAATCCGCGCGGTTAAACCAACAAAACGCGATCCTTTTGAATCAAAGGATCGGTTCGCTCTGATATCATGTAAGAAATGGACAAAAAGCTAAATAAATCACAAATTTTATTGCTCCAAAAAGATAATTATTACATAGATATGCCCTCTTATTTATAGAAACTAGTGGACATGAGAAAATTACAACAAATGATGTGAGACTAAATACAATCTGCGCGGTCTATGCGGTTTGGTAATGATAAACCGCACGCCATACAAAAGAATAACAAAACTCCCAACAACACCAAGGGAAATCGCCACTCCGCCAGGGAAGACCGCTGGGCAAGCCGCTAGACCGCAATTGCGGGTTGCCAACAGGACGCAGTTGCGGCTAATCACCAGACCGTTGTTGCGGGTTACCACCTAACCGCATCTGCGGGTAATCATCAAACCGTTGTTGCGGCAAACCTCCAGACCGCAACTGCGGGTTGCCACCAAACCGCAGTAGCGGTTAACCACCAGACCGCCAGCAGAGGATCGCTACCAGACCTCTGCACCAACCCGCCAGACAACCAGACTGCCTGAACTAGCTGTCAGGACTAACTGCCATACCGCCCGAGCTGCTAACCGTCCGACTAGAGAGACAAACCGTCAATTTCTAACATAATGTAAGTCTAAATGCAAGTCTTATCAAAATGGTTGTGCTAGCTATGACCATTTATTGATTTCCGTTGTCAGTCAAGCAGAAATTTGAGTCAGAGCGTCACATCAATTTAACACTACCTTTCAAGGATTGCTTATGACATTAAGGATTTTAAAAATTCATGATTTTGGAGATTCCTAACATATCAAGACCTTATACAAATTTAGTGATTCAGTTGTACAAGAATAGAGTTCATAAACGCGTTAAGAGAGGAATTTAGGTATGGAGCAACATTCGCTCAAGTCTTAGAACAGACCTAAGAAACGGAATTCGATAACACAAGATTCGATGACACAAACAAAACTACATATGAAGCAATATATTTTGCGGGATTCAAGTATTTGCGAGTGGTATAACTACAATACACTATTTTCATGGACACAAAATATTCATTTAGATTAAATCATTTTCAGACATAAATATCTTCCAAGTAAAAATGTGTGTACGGATACAAGCATGACATAAACCACCAATCATTTAATCGCTAGCAAGGAATCTTAACAGTTAACATTCAAAATAATTAATGATTCTGTTCACAAGAAATATAGGTCTTCCAATCATCCATCAAATGAGATATCATTCATATACGTCTGAATCCAAATAATACAATGCATATAATTTTTAATAATTCTCATAATGATATCTGTTAATCATTCCCAAAAAAATCCAACATAATTCGAATTATACATCAAACGGGAAATCTGTTCATCTAAGTGAATATTCAAATAAAATTATCTGTGATCACAATCTCATTACATTCCAAATATATTAACTTTAAGTTATTAACTTATCGGATTGAGCCATTTAATCAATTCATTTGACAGATCAATATATTCAAGAATGTGGTCAAGCAGTTAAAAGAACAGATGCAATAAAATAAACTCAATGTTGTAAGAGAGAGGGATCTCTACTTGCCTTAAATGAGCCTGAATCTGACGGAGGCGGCTGAGCGGCGCAAGCAAGATTTAGAAACCCTAATTGGACCTGTACAAGAACGATGAAATCGACACAGCAAATTAACATCACACTAACATAAGCATGATTCGACACATAACTAGATCAAGAGTGGGCTAAGAAAATTTACCTCCCTCATGAGTGAGGGGAGAAGAGATACCACGCATAGACGGAGAGTTGGCGGCTCTCGGCTATGAAAAAGACCCTAAATCGGAGAGGGCTTCCTTCACGAACCGTCAAAGGGTGCGACGAACAATGTCGGAGAACACATATACAATGAGAATTAACCGATTATTATGGGGCAAAAATTATGAATCACATAGTCTATGAAATGGGAGCATAACCTTCCAAGAAAAATTCATGAAAATCCGAATAGAGGTGAACAAAAAGAGAGGAGTGAGTTTCTTACCCCAGGAAAACAAATCCATGCCCAAAAATCCGAGTGGAGGAAGATTTGAGCGAAGACCTAGGCGATCCTCTTGAAATCCATGGACAAAACGAAGGTGAAGTGACTGCCGGAGGGAGAGGAGGCCTGCTGGAGGAAGAATATAGAAAGAGGATACTGCTGCCGGCCTCTAAGAGGAGAGGAAAAGATGATGCCGACTGGAAGAGGATGAGAAAGGCTGAAAACGCCTCTTTGGAGGAGGGAAAATTGCCAACCTGAGCAACATGGAGAAGCGTCGGACCTAGAGGAGGGAGGAAAAGGAGGAGGCACTAGAGGAGGCGTCGGCGCCTGAAGCAGGAGGCGGCGGGAGTGTGGGACTCGCAGCTTGCGAGTTGCGGAAGAGAGGGATGCGGGAGAGCGGGATGCGGCTTGCAGGACCTGGACCGGGATTTGATTACGGGAGAAATAAAGAGGGACTTGGTTTATATGCGGGGAGATTAGGTTATTTATTTTATTATTATTATTATAACCTAAAAATCGGGTTGTTACAACATTGTTAAATTTAGGATAATTCTACACACACCTAAACTCCACCTAAATACCACAAAAAGTGGGCCCCATATATCTATTTTCATATCAAAAACACCCGATTACTATTCCAAGCTCTGCAAAGTCAAATAAATTTAATTTATTTTATTATGTGGGCCCACTTTTTGTGGTATTTATGTGGATTTTAGGTGTGTTTAGAATTATCCTAAATTTAAGCTCCATATACTTCGTCTTTGCCCTACTCAACCTAAAACCTTTCTTTTCTAAAATATCTCGCTAAACTTCAAGTTTTGCATTTACACTCTCGCGTGTCTCATCGACCAGAATGATATCATCCTCAAACAATAAACACCAAGGTATTGCTTGTTGGATATGTCTGGTGAGCTCATCTAAGATAGGGGTAAAGAGATAAGGGCTTAAAGCTGAATCTTGATGTAAGCCAACAATAATAGGGAATTCCTGTGTTAATCCTCCAGATGTCATCACCCTTGTCACTAAATTTGTATATATATCTTTGATTATGTCAATGTATAAGAGATTTACATCTTTCGTTTCTAAGACTCTCCATAAGATCTTTCTTGAAACTCTATCATAAGTCTTCTAAAGATCGATGAACAGCATATGCAAACCTTGTTTTCTTTCTTGGTAGTTGTCAATGAGTCTCCTCAAGATATGTATAGCTTGCATGGTCGACCTCCCTGGCATGAATCCAAATTAAGTTTCTGAGATGTTAATCTCCTGTCTTACTCTTCTTTTTATTGTTTGTTCTAATAGTTTCATGGTATGACTCATCAATTTAATTCCCTTGTAACACAATTTTGTATTTCTCCTTTATTTTTATACAAAGCTAGTAAGATACTTTATTTTCATTGGTCTGATATGTTATTTGATTGAAATTGCAAAAGATATAATTGATAAATATTATCTACCTAAATAGCCACTCCTTGGGTGGTTAACCAAAGCTGATTTATGATTTGGTGATACGCTTACTTTGCAATCATTATTATAGAATATCATTATTCTATTTATAGAATATCCATAGCAAGTAACACACATATCATATCCTTGTTGTCGGTTCTTGAGAAGGATACACTCAATGGGACAATTTTTTTGGACTGGCAAGGAACTGAGGATTGTCCTCAAAAAGGAGTGAAAGCTTTATTTCTTAGAGGAAGATCCCTTCAAAGAACCACATAGTACTACTGCATCTTGTAGAGAAAAAGATACTTACAAGAAGTATTAAGATGATTCTTTAGATGTCGAGTGCCTCATGTTAACCATCATGATCCTTGAGGTTCATAAGCAATATGAGAGCATTCCTGATATTAAAATCTTTGAACACCTCAAGAAAATCTTCCAACCAACCTTTATTTTTCATACCTTTATCGCTGAGCTACGTACACAATACGCTTGCTCTTTTAAATCTCTTTGGACCAATAATACGCACAAGTATATGAGTCGTGCATTTCAAAATATTTGTACTGAGTTTGGTATCATCCATCAATTTTTTTGTGCGTAATCACCCCAACAAAATAACATAGTTGAGCGTAAGAACTATCACCTCCTTGAGGTTACTCGCTCACTTATGTTTTAAATGCACGTTCTCAAGCTTTATTGGTATTTCACAGTCTCTATCGCCTTCTATCTCATCAACCACATGTCTTCATCTATTCTCAACTTTATGACTCCCTTCGGTCTTCTCTTCTCATCCACACCATCCTTTCCCATGAAGTCTCACGTCTTTGGTTGTGCCTGCTGTCGTGGCCCCTTTACGGACAAGCTTGCTCCCTGAGCTTCCAGAAATATGTTCGTTGGATATTTTTGAGCTCAGAAAGGTTGTTTGTTATTCTCCCGTCGATCGCAATTTAGTTGCATCTACAGATGTGTCCTTCCTCGAAGACCTGCCTTTTCAATCTTTGTCTATGGCTTCTCCTACATGGCAGAAGAGAGAAATAATATTTTATTAATTCCTCATATTTTATGGTTACAAGTATTTGTATATATAGAGAGTAGAGTTTAAACTTCATTCTGAGATGTGGGACTAATCTCCAAAGATATAATGAGTTCTAATTGGGCCGATGTATGGGACTTTGTACAAGTTATCTTAACACTCCACCGTAAGTCAGAGCATGTAAATCATAGGAGCCAAGCTTGGACAAGAAATTATGATATAGTGGACGTGATATGGCCATGGTAAGAATATCAATAATTTGCCCAACAGCAGGAACGTGTCTTAAGTCAATTATTTAATTGAACATTTTCCTAAATAAAGTGGCAATCGACTTCGATGTGTTTGGTACGTTCATGAAACACCGGATTCTTGGCAATATGGATAGCATCTTGACTATGACAAAACAGATTGGTCGAAGAGGAGAGTTTGACACCCAAGTCTCTCAGAAGGCTTTCCAACCACGTAAGTTCAAAAATTACAGAGGCCATTGAATGATACTCAACTTCTGTTGATGAGCTTTCAACCACAAATTTTTTATTGCTTCGCCTAGTGACAAAGTGTCCACCAAAATTTTTTCAATATCCACTTGTGAAACGACCATCATCCAAAGAGCCTGTATAATCAGCATTAGAATAGGTAATGAGAGATAAGGAAGAGGAGGTCTTGTATACAAACCCTTATCCAGGAGCAATCTTCAGATATCGGAGGATGCACTCAACTACCTTGAGGTGATAGATTCGTGGAGCATGCATAAATTGTCTGAAAACTCTGATGACAAAGTATATTTCAAGTCTTATAACTGTAAGATAACATCATCTTCCCCACAAGATGACGATAGTACTCGGTGTTTGGAAGGAACCGATCAGAGTTGGAGGTATGTGCGCGGTGCTTGTGGTTGACATTCATATGTGTGGCAGCGGAGTTCCAAGATCAATATCGTCCTTCCGTTGAGATAGGAAAAGACCATCGGGGCAGTGGGCTAACTCGATACCGAGAAAATATTGGAGATTTCCCAAATCATTGGTCTAGAATGTAGACGCAATGTGTTTTTTGATCATCTATATGCCTTGGGATCTTTGCCCGTAATCAAAATGTCATCAACACACACCAAAAATATCATTGTGCCTATCGGTCTGTGACGAATCAATAAAGAGAAGTCAAACGAGTTTCGAGTAAATCCATCATCATGAACAACCCGACTAAACTTGTGAAAGCAAGCCCGAGGAGACTATTTGAGATCATAGAAAGATTTCTTGAGGTGACATACAAGATACTCCCTCTCAGTCTCAAAACCGGGAGGTTGTTGAATGTAGAAGAGAGTGAAAGATAATATTTTATTAATTTGTGTGTCTATATATATAATGTCACGACCTGTCTCAACAAAAGTCATAGTGCGCTTTGCGGCGAGTCGTGATGCCACCGGCATGGACAGGAAAATCCATGCATGTAAGGCGGGAGCAGAGAGACTAATAAATAGTTTTAAAATAATTAATTTGAAAGAAAATATTTATTTTTATGCGAAAGCCTAAAATATGACAGAAAATGTAATGCATATGTATTTTAATAAAACACATGATACAAGTTTAGATTCATATTTTATGTAATGACAGACTCAGATAAATGAACATGCAAATAATATTAATTTTTAGTACATATAATGTTTGCCTAGCAGTTGTCCATGATTTTCTAACCATAATTATTTCGTAAAAAAATGTTTGACTGTAAAGAAAAGGAAACGTAAACACAAAACCTGAAACTTGACGCAAATCGGGATCAGGTAGCAGGCAGCGCAGAGACGAACGCTAAGGCCAATCCAAAATAAGAGAGAAAAGTCTTAGAAGATTGATAATATAAGCAAAGTACAAAACTAGTAAGAGAAACAAAAATATTTGTATACCAGTTTTCATAAAGCAAAACTAACAAGACAAACAAGTAAATCATTCAAACCAAAACAAGTTAAATTATTAGACTACTACAGAATATAACATAGATTTAATCACTAATGACATAAGCTGTAAGCAGTGAAAGTTGTAAGTGTTTCTATTTGATGCACATGATTCTAATATGAGTCTAAATGCAAGGCTTATCAAAATAATTGTGTTTGCTATGGTCATTTATTGATTCTCATTACAAATTAAGCGGAAACTCGAGTTAAATTGTCACATCAATTTAACACTACATTTCAATGATTGTTTATGACATTGATGAATTAAATGATTTATGATTTAGGGATTCCTAGCATATCAAGATAAGTTACTAATTTATCGATTCAGATGTACAAGAGTGAGGTTCATAAACATGGAACAGGAAAATCAAGTCAAGTAATAATATTTACCCAAGTGTTATAACTAAACAGACATAGGAAACAAGATTTGATGATACCGAAAATTAGAAAATGAGTTTTGAACTTTGCGGGTTCGAGGTATTAAGTTATCATTAACAAGAAGAATTTTAAAATAAATTGTAGGGGTAAATTTTACATGCATTGATTTTGGGATAACAAGTACTCATTTTCTTTAAATCATTTTGTGGCATGATTAACATCCAAATAAGATGTGCACGATACGAGCATGATATAAAACACCAATCATTTAATCACTAGCAAGAAATCTAAACAATTTTCATTCAAATTAATTAATGTTCGTGCTCAAAAACCTATTAGTCCTCAAATTACTCATCAAATAAGACGAAATTCATCAAAGTTAGAATCCAATTAAAATCACTTTCTTACACAAACTCATGTCACCCTAAGTGAAAAATCTAAATATGAATCATTCATATAGGTGACTATCTAAATAAATTCATTCATGACCATAAATCCATGTCATTCCAACTATTTTAAATATTAAACTACTAAGTTGTCAGATTTGGTGCGCAAGATTCAAATTCGTTTGGCAGATTAAATATTCAAAAGTGTCCTCAAATAATTATAAAAACAGACGCATTAAATTAAGTTTAATGTTTGCAAGAGAGAGAGATTTCTACTTGTCTTAAGGCTGAAGCCTAATCTGACAGAGGTTGCTGAGCGGCGCAAGCAAGATTTAGAAACCTTAACTGGACCTGTTCAGAAACAATCACAGACGATGTTTGATAATTTGACATGATAGAAATTCATATACTAGCATAGACAGTAAATTTCCAAGGCCCAAAACACGAGGGTTAGTGAATTACCTTCCTCAAAATTGATGGAAGAATAGATTATCACGCGGAAACAAAGACTTGGCAGCGCTTGGCAAGGAGAAACCCTAAATCGTAGAGGACTTGAGCAATCCAGCTAGAAGCTTCGCCGAACGGCGCCAAAAATCACAAACAAACCACAGTTGGACAATCGCAAGTGGCCATAAATTTGAAACACAAGTTATACGAAACTTGAAGTACGAATATTTCAAGAAAGAATACAGCAAAACTGAAGAGAGGTGATGGAGGAGGAATCTTACCCAAAGGAAGACCAATCCGGGCCCAAAGGGGAAATGAAACCCTAGGTGAAAACTGATCCAAGGAGGCGAGGAAGATGATGTTGTCCTCTTAGGAGGAGAAGAAGGGTTACTGCCCTCGTTAATCAAAGAAGAGGAGGCATTGTCGGCCCTAGGAGAGGAGTCACTGCCGGCCAAAGCAAGGGAGGAAGATTGCTACCGTCAGCTTGCGTCGGAGCTGGCTTGCGGGAATCGGCACGGGAGTGGTAGCGGCGAGGGAGACCGAATCGGGAGCAGAAGACTAGTCTGGGAAAGCTCTAGGCCGAAGGTTTTCTAATAAACTAGGGGGTTGCGGGTTTTAGGGAAAAACCTAGTATCGAAATTACAAAATTGTTATTGATGAAAAAACTTAAATTGAAGCCCTTTTTTATCCTTTTTATTTTGAGGGTTGTTATATTCTACCCTACTTAGGAATTTCGTCCTGAAATTTTCTGAGAATTCTCTAAATGAGATCTTTTATGGCGAAGATTCAAATGTCATTCTTTCTAACCAGATTTGCAAATCAAGGCATGGAAGCTAACTATGAATATACTGAATAAGAAAGAAGAACATGCACTGAGACTTAGCAAGATCAAGAGAAAAATTGTGGATACTTGTTACGCACATCAGATTCAAGCTCTCAAGAGAACCCTACAGACTTGTCATGCGTCGAGAGCTCTCTTATTAAAGGAATGGTGATTTTCTTTCGAAGCTTGCGTATTTATTACTCCCCAATCTTAGAGAATTCAACCGGGTACGAAAGATCTGCTTTAGGGATCACGGTGATTTCTTCAATTTTCTCAAAATTGAGCAGTATGACTCGAGAATTCGAGAGCGGAAAAATCTTTATATGAAAAGACGATAGAACATCAAAGAGGAAAAGAAGATGAATGATGATTTAGTATCGACAGAAGTAAGTTAAACTGGAGATGGAAGGCCATAAAACAACGTTGAAGAAATTAAGCAGAACAATTTATAGTAAGACTCTCATTTCTCGCTGACACTTAGGATCCAACTCAAAGGGATTCTAGAGGACCAAAAAAGATTGATAGACAAGCGAAACAGAAAGGACTGATTACGAATATTGGGGACTTGAAAGTAGGGATTCTAATACATTTCATACTATCAGGTGTATAAATCATGTAATTATTATAACATTTTTCGTTGTAAAACTATAGGTAATGATCATACAAATGCAATAATGAGATTATGTGCGATGTCACACAAATAGTAAATCTATGCGTGTACAATCATTATTGTTGTTTTTAGTTTCACATTTATGCAATAATTTATGATATGAATGCAAAAGAATGGATACACATGTCATGTTAAGTGCACATTTCACTTAACGTGTTATGCATATTATGATCTAATGTCATTGCACTTGAAAATAATAAACTGACCATATTCATTTAATATTTGCAAACGGTGTATATCTTAGTAAAAATTTATATTCATAAAAATATTATGTTGCCCATAACTTATTAACATTCGTGTGCATACTATTCATACTTATGAGTGTTGTGTGTGTTTTTGCTGCGAACAACAGATAATGACAAAGTGAATGAAGCAATGATGTATGTATATATATTTATATAATAAAATTAAAAAAAGCTAAAAATGATAAAATAATTTATGTTTAAAAGCTACCCTCCATCTATACCAACTGTTACGACTCGTCTCAATATAAGTCAGATTGCGCTTTGGGGCGAGTCGTGATGCCACTGGCATGGGCGGAAAAAATATTCATGTTTGTAGGGGGGTAGATAAATTGATAAATAGTTTTAAATAATTAATTTGAAGAAAAATAGTTGATTTTGTGCGGAAACTTTAAAATATGGCAGAACAATTTTATTGTGCTTGTATTTTTAATAAAACACATGTTACAAATTTAAATACATATTTTATGCAATGACAGACTCAAATAAACGAACATGCAAATAATGTTAATTTCTAATACATATACTATTTAGTCTAGCAGTTGTTCATGATTTTTCTAACTATAATTATTTCATAAAAGAACTGTCTAACAACAAAGGAAATGAAACGTAAACAAAAACCTGAAACTTGACCCAAATCGGGCTCTGGAAGCAGGCAGCGCAGACACAAACACTAAGACAAATTCAAAATAAGAAGAAAAAGTCTCAGAACATTGATAACATAAACAAAGTAAAGTACATAACTAGTATGAGAAACAAAAATGTACGTATACCAGTGTTCATGAAGTAAAACTAACAACACAAACAAGTAAATGAGTCAAACAGAAACAAGTTAAATTATTAGACTTTTCCGTAGTATAATATAGATTCGATCATGTAATGGCATGAGCTGCAATCAGTGAAAGGTGTAAATGTTTCTCTTTGATGCACGCAATTCTAATATGAGTCTAAATTGAAGGTTTATCAAAATAATTGTGCTTGTTGTGACCATTTATTAGTTTCCATTTCAAATTAAGCGGAAACTCGAGTCAAAACGTCACATTAATTTAACAATACCTTTCAATGATTGTTTATGACATTAATTAATTAAATGTTTCATGATTTAGGAATTCCTAGCATATCACGACAAATTACTAATTTATCAATTCAGATGTACAAGAGTGAGATTCATAAACATGGAATGGGGAAATCAAGTCAAGAAATAATATTTACCCAAGTCTTAGAACTAGACAGACATAAGAAATAAGAGTTGATGACACCAACAACTAGGAAATGAGTTTTGAACTTTGTGGGTTCGAGGGATTAAGTTATCATTAACAAGAAAGTTTTTCAAGTAAATCGCAGTGGTAAATTTGACATGCATTGATTCTGGTATAACAAGTACTCATTTATCTTAAATCATTTTGTGGCACGATTAACTTCCAAATAAGATGTGCATGATACGAACATAATATAAAACATCAATCATTTAATTGCTAGCAAAAAATTTCAATAGTTATCATTCAAATTAATTAATGCTCGTACTTAAAAAACTACTAGTTCTCAAATTACTCATCAAATGAGACGAAATTCATCAAAGTGAGAATCCAATTAAAATCACCTTCTTACACTAACTCATGTCACCTTAAGTGAAAAATCTAAATAAGAATCATTCATGTAGGTGACTATCCATATAAATTTTTTCATGACCACAAATCCCTGCCATTCCAACTATTTTAAACCATAAACTACTAAGTTGTCTGATTAGGTGTTCAAGATTCAAATTTTTTGACAGATTAAATATTCAAAAGTGACGTCAAATAATCAAAATAACAGACACATTAAATTAAGCTCAATGTTTGCAAGAGAGAGATATCTACTTGCTTTAAAACTGAAGTTGAATCTGACGGAGGCGGCTGAGCGGCGTAAGCAAGATTTAGAAACTCTAACTAGACCTGCTTGGGAACAATCACAAACGATGTTTGATAATTTTACATGATAGAAATTCATATATCAGCACAGACAAAAAATTTCACAAGGCCCAAAACAGGAGAGGGTTAGCAAATTACCTTCCTAAAAAGTGATGGGAGAAGAGATTACCATCCAGAAATGGAGACATGGTGGTGCTTGGCTAGGAGAAATCCTAAATCGGATAAGACTTGTGCAGTCATGCTAGAAGCTTCGCCGAACGGCGGCGGAAATCACAAACAAATGACAGTTAGACGATCGCAAGGGGGCAAAAATCTGAAAGACAAGTTGTACGAAATTTGGAGCACGAATAATTTGGAAAAAGACTAGGGAAAAACTGAATAGAGGTGATAGAGGAGAATTCTTACCCAATGGAAGACCAATCCAGGCCCAAGGGGGGAGGAAACCCTAGGCAAAAACGGAGCCAAGGAGGCGAGGAAGCTTATGTCGGCCCCTTAGGAGGAGAAGAAGGGTTGTTGCCCGCGCTAATCAAAGAAGAGGAGGCGTTGCTAGCCCTAGGAGAGGAGGGACTGCCGACCAAAGCAAGGGGGGAAGATTGTTGTCGTCAACCTGAAGGAGAAGAAGCAGCAGAGGCTACCAGTCCTTGCAAAGGAGGAGAAGCAGTCGGCCATGGCAGGAGTACGAGACGCCGACCACGGGAGGGGTTGGAGGAGGCGTCGACGCTGACTTGCGGGAATCAGCACAGGAACGGGAGCACTGGCGGAGGCCGAATCGGGAGGAGCAGGAGACAGGTCTGGGAAATCCCTAGGCCGAAGGTTTTCTAATAAACCGGGGAGGGGGGCTGTGGGTTTTAGAGAAGTGAAAAACCTAGTATTGAAATTGCAAAATCGCCATTGATAAAAAGACTTCAATTAAAACCCCTTTTTTTATTCTTTTTTATTTTAGGGTTGTTTCATGTAGAGAGAGAGAGAGAGAGAAAGAGGAAGGAGTGGAGTCTAAACTCAATTCTGAGATCTGAGACTAATCCCTAAGAATGTAATGGACTCTAATTGGGCCTGTGTATGAACATTTGTACAAGTTATATTAATAGAAATCAAAGCAAAATGTTTGCAACCTGTATAAATTGTATTTCTGCCGTTTAATAGTATAAGTCAGTTGCTTATTGTTCTTTTCACTAGGAACGCATTCTTCTATTGATGACATGACTTCTCAAGGATCTGGGTTTCTTTCTTCATTGCTGGGACATGGCTGTGAATGTGATGGATATAGAGTTCGTTTGGTTGGGCATTCATTAGGAGGTGCTGTTGCTACATTGTTAGGTTTGAGAGTAAGCATTTCCTTTTCTTCATTATTAATCCACATATACATTTACCAGATTTAATTTGCTCTCGTTTGTTGATAACTAATTGTGGGTCCGTGGTGTTCCCCATCCTTAAAGACGAGTTGCAACAATTTTTTCCAAGTACTGTAAAAAACTTGGTGAAATTATTTTGACTCAATTGCAGCAAGTGGATATCTTCTTAAATTTAATTACTCTTTTAAGTATCCTCTTATTGCAAGTGAATTGAATTAATTTTATTTTGTTTTTTGTGGTCGTAAAAATAAAACTATCGCACATGTTTTTATGCGCAGGGGGACATCGCACATGCCCATTGTTATAAAATCAATGAGCAAGTAATCAAAAAATAAAAGAGAAAAACTTATTTTTGTGTTGTAGACTTATAGTTTCTATGTTGTTTAATTATAACTTATATTATTAATTATTTATTTCTTAGTTTTACTCATCACCAAACAAAAACTAACACATTTCTTCCATGTCATTGCCATCTGATTGATTATTATTATGTTATGTGAATGAGATGAATTTATGAGTCAGATTGAAAAAAATAATGAGAAGAATTGTTTATTCTAAGGAGGCGCTCCTATATATATACATCACAGGAGTGATCCCAAACAGGAGAAAAAGAAATGAGAAAAATAAATAGGCCTTTAATAATGGTCTTTTTACAATTTGATACAAACATTTAACTCAATTCTCCCCCCTCAAGACGGGAATATATGTCGAGCATTTTTAGCTTGATAATATTGTCCTTGAAGATGTCATAGTATAGACATTTGGTAAAGATGTCTGCTACCTGATCCTTAGATTTAACAAACGGAGTGCAAATATTGCATTTTTCAAGTCAATCCTTGATAAAGTGCTTATTAATTTTGACTTATTTTTTTCAATCACATGGAATAGGATTATGTGCAACATTGATAGTAGATTTTTTGTAGTTGTATAATCTGATAGGTTTTCTAGTCTAGTCTTAAATCCCCCATTATCATGTTAAACAGAGCCCCTCACATATTCCTTGTAACATTGCTCTATACTCCGCTTCTGTGCGGGATCTTACTACAACATTTTGTTTCTTATTTCGTCAGGTCGCTAGATTCCCTCCAACAAATGAGCAATATCCAGTTGTAGACTTTCTGTCATCATGATTTTCAGCCCAATCAACATCTGTATAAACTTCAACATTCAGTTGTTTATTGCGGGAGAATAGAATTCCACGTCCAGGTGAGTTCTTCAGGTACTGTAACACATGCATGACAGGTTTATGATGTCACAATTTGGGAGAATACATGTATCTGCTAAGGATCCCAATAACATGTGTGATATTTGGTCGAGTATGGGTGAGATTGATTAGCCTTCCAACCAATCTTTGGTAGCTAGAGGAGTTCACCTTCCCACTATCCTTATTGTAGAAAAAGCCAGAAACTTATGTATTGATCTTGAGTATCTAAATACAAGGAGGGTATACAAATATATAGGAGAGAAAGAGAGGAAACAAATTCTATACAAGATGTGGGACTAAAGAGGAAGAAGCATAAATGGGCCAACAATATATGAGCCTAATACAAAAGTTATTCTAACACTCCCCCGCAAGCTGGAGCGTACAAATCGTATGCACCAAGCTTGGACAGGCATTGATAGAAGGATGCTTTGGGAAGAGCCTTTGTGAGGACATCAGCAACTTGTTCCGTCCCTGGAACATGCTTTAAAACGAGCTTCTTCATTTGAACTTTCTCTCGAACGAAGTGGCAATCGACTTCAATGTGCTTCGTTCTTTCGTGGAAGACTGGGTTCTTGGCGATATGTATAGCCGCTTGGCTATCATAAAGAAGTAGAGCAGGAGAAGGTAATTTTATACCCAGATCAGTGAGCAGACTTTCAAGCCATGTGAGTTCGGATACAACAGAAGCCATTGCGCGATATTCTGCCTCAGCCGATGAGCGAGCAACGACCGCTTGTTTCTTACTTCTCCAAGTGACCAAATGTCCCCCAAAGTATGTGCAGAAACCACTAGTAGACCGCCGGTCATCAAGAGAGCCCGCATAGTCCGCATCAGAGTATGCCACTAAGGTAGGAGCAGATGAGGAAGTCCGGTACACAAGTCCTTGACCCGGGGCTGTTTTTAAGTACCTCAGAATGCGTTCAACCGCCAGAAGATGAGACTTGCGAGGAGAGTGCATGTATCGACTGACAAGACCAACAGCAAAGGAAATATCTGGTCGGGTAACGGTAAGATAGATCAACTTTCCAACAAGTCGTCGATAATATTCAGGGTTCTGGAGAAGAAGATCCGAGTCAGAAGCCTGAGCACACAACTTGTTGTTGACATCCATAGGGGTATCACATGGCTTACACCCTAAGAGGCCAGCATCATGAAGAAGATCAGTACAGTATTTCCGTTGAGAGAGAATAAGGCCGTCCGGTCGCCTGGCAACCTCAAGACCCAGAAAATATCGCAGAGTCCCCAGGTCCTTTGTCTGAAAGACCGAGTTCAGATGTGCTTTGACTGCATGTATCCCTTGTGAGTCATCTCCTGTGATGATGATGTCATCAACATAAACTAATAGAAGGACCGTCCCTGATGGTCGGTGACGAGTGAAGAGCGAGAAGTCAGCCGAGCTTCGGCTAAAGCCGACAGCTCGAAGTACTTTACTGAATTTCTCAAACCAGGCCCGGGGAGATTGTTTGAGACCATACAGAGCCTTGTGAAGGCGACAAACCTGAGACTCCCCCGTGGTCTCAAACCCGGGCGGTTGTTGCATGTAGACCGTTTCCTGGAGATCCCCATTCAAGAAAGCATTCTTAACATCCAGCTGAAAGAGAGGCCACTGGCGATGAACAGCGACAGAGAGGAGGACCCGAACGGTATTGAGCTTGGCGACCGGAGAAAAGGTTTCCTCATAGTCGAGCCCCTGTTGTTGAGTGAATCCGCGAGCGACAAGGCGAGCTTTCAGACGGTCGATCGTCCCATCAGCAGCATGTTTGATGACAAAGACCCACTTGCACCCGACCGGTTGCTGACCCGGAGGGAGGGGAACAACGGACCATGTCTGGTTAGCCCAGAGAGCAGACATCTCCTCTTCCATGGCGGCCCGCCAGCCCGGATGTTGAAGCGCCTCCTGTACAGAGTTAGGAACAGAAACCGAAGAAAGAGAAGTAGCAAAGGTGTGCAGAGGGGGAGAGAGGCGATGAAGAGAGACGTAGGCCTCCAGAGGATGGGCAGTGGGGGGGGGGGTTACCTGATCAGAGGGACGCGAAGTGTCCATGGCAGAGGTCGGCGGCAGAGGGGCAACGGAACAGGGAGGGCGGCGAGTGTAGACCCGGATAACGGGCGGTTTGATGGTAGGAGCGGGGGTAGGAGGGGGTGGTGGTGGGGTAGCAGGAATAACGGGACGAGGGAAGGACGGCGGGAGAGGAGGCGGGGGGGAAGCAGGAGGAGAGGGAGCAGGAAAGAACGGTTCGTCTTCCCGGAAGGTGACGTCCGCAGAAACAGTGACCTTGCCGGTAGCGGGTGAGTAACAAACATAGCCCTTCTGGGTGTGGGAGTAGCCAACAAAAATGTGTTTCGCCGCCCTAGGGTCCAATTTATCGGAGGCGGGCCCGAGGCAGTGGACGTAGCAGGTGCTGCCGAAGATACGGGGCGAGAGAGGGAAAGCCGGAGTGGAGGGAAATAATATGCTGAAGGGAGTCGCATAATTGAGGACAGAGGAAGGGAGGCGATTAATGAGAAAGCAGGCAGTGGAGACCGCAAAGTTCCAGTAGGCTTTAGTAACATGCATTTGGATCATGAGGGAGCGGGCAACATCCAGTAAATGACGGTTTTTGCGTTCGGCAACCCCATTTTGTTGCGGGGTATACGCACAAGAGGTTTGATGGAGAATCCCGTATTCCGTACATAAGGTGGTAAATTCGTGGCTGGTGTACTCGCGGGCGTTATCAGTACGGAGAGTTTTGAGGGTGGTATGGAATTGTGTCCGGGTCTCGAGGACAAAGGCCCGAAACACCCGGGGAAGCTCGGAGCGTTCGCGAAGTAAGTAGAGTCACGTGGTGCGTGAATGATCATCAATAAAGGTGAGAAAATAACGATAACCACTTATACTAGGAACCCGAAAGGGTCCCCAAATATCCGAATGAACAAGATCAAAAGGAGCCGTACTCCGAGTACAATGCGAAGGAAACGAAGAACGTGGCTGTTTGCCGAGAATACATGAATCACACTGAAAAGAAGTAAAAGAAAGATCCGGAAGAGCCCGCTGGAGAACTGGCAGAGGGGCATGACCAAGGCGGCGATGCCAGGCAGTGGAGGAGACAGAAGACAGAGCGATCGGAGAGGCATCGAGAAGGTAGAGCCCATTCCGCAGCTGACCTTTACCAATGGTAGTCCGCGTCCGCCGATCCTGTATAACAAAAGAAGAGGAAGTGAATATAACAGAACAATCCAAGTCATGCGTAAGACGCCCAACAGAGAGTAAGTTAAAAGGGGAACTCGGAACATGAAGAGCCGAGCGAAGAAGGAGAGAGGGGTGGATAGAAAGATCGGCCGAGCCGGAGACAGGAACCATCGCCCCATTGGCCACGGTGATGGACTGCGGATAAGGAGAACCCGAGTACGCGGCAGGCCGTTGCGAAGTGATGTGATGAGTAGCGCCAGAGTCCATAATCCAACCCGGGCTGTGGGAGAGACAAGCAGTACCTGTGTGGGACACGGAGGCGACGGAAGCCGAGGGGGGGTTGAGCAGCCCCTGGAGATGCTGGAGCTGAAGACGGACGGTCTCGAGATCCGGAGGAGCGTCAGTAATGGCAGAAGCCGTCGGGCGAGGGGGGTAGCCGAGCTTCTTGTAACAAGCTGCCTCAAGATGGCCATCCTTGCCGCAGAAGGAGCACTTTGGCCGGCCACGGCCGCCACGGCCACGGCCCCGCGAGCCCGACCGTCCTCCCCGAGTAGAAGTGGGAGGAGAGGGTAAGAGCGGAGGGGCATGCTGGAGGAGAGCCGGTGGAGAAGGAGCTGGAGGATCTGGAGGAGGCGAGACCCGGAGAAGCATGAAGCAGACATCCGAAAAAGAGGGCGTAGTAGGAGCGGCCAGGACCTGAGCACGAAGGCTTTGAAGATGAGAAGGAAGCCGAGCCATAAGGATGGCAATGCAAGCAGCTTCCTTCTGAGCCCGCTGAGCAGCAAGATCAGTGGTCGGCGGCTGGTGCTGGATCCAGGCTTCAGCAAGAGTTTTAGCCCGAGCGACAAAGGATGTCATATCTGAGGTGCCGCCAGCGTCGAGAGTGAAGAGATCAGTGAGGATGTCATAAAGATGCTGGAGGCTATCGCGGCCAGAATACAAGGAATGAAGCTCATCCCACATAGCCTTGGCGGTGTCGTGGTACATAGCCATTTGATAGGGCTCACCATCCAAGGAGTTCAGAATCCAAGTTTGAACACGACCGTCATTACGAAGCCACTCATCCGTAGGTGTAGAAGGAGGTGCCTGAGTAAGGTGCGGGAGAAGGCCCTTAGCCTGGAGAACCCGCCGAACCGAATGGACCCAAGGAATAAAGTTCTTCTTGCCAGAAAGAGAAATGGTTGTGATCCGGAGCTCGTCACGGAGGTCGACAGAACAGGCCGGGCGGTCTGGAGGACAGGCCGGATGGACAGGGGGCGGACTGGCCGCTGAGCTGGGAGAAGTACCAGAGGAAGTCATGAAGACAGACCGCAACCCTTAAACGGGTAGGGAAGAAGGCCGCGGATAGAGAAAAAACCGGGCGGACTGAGACAGGCCGGGCGACCAGGAAACGGTAGAAGATCGCGACCAAGATGCAAGCGGAAATGAGACAGCTCGCACGGTCAGGCAGATCGTATGCGCCGGACTGAGACAGGTCGCGCCGGACTGAGGCAAGGCGCGTCGGACTGAGAAAAGTCGCGCGCCGAGGAGAGGAGAGGAGATCGCGACCAAGACGCAGGCGAGAAGGAGACAACCCGCACGGTCAGGCAGATCTGAACAGCGCCGGACTGAGACAGGCCGCGCCGGACTGATGTAAGTCGCGCCGGACTGATGTAAGTCGCGCCGGACTGAGACAGTTCGCGCCGGACTGAGACAGGTCGCGTCGGACTAAGAAAAAAATCGCGCGCCGAGGAGAAGAGAGTAGATCGCGACCAAGATGCAGGCGGGGAGGAGACAGCCCGCGCGGTCAGGCAGATCTGAATCAGCGGACAGAAGAGAGAGACCGCGGCGGATAGAAAGGAGGCCGCGACAAGGAGAGAGGCCGCAGCGGACACGAAGAAGAGAGGCCGCCGCGGACACGAAGAAGAGAGGCCGCGACTAGGAGAGAGGCCGCAGCGAACAGGAAGAAGGCGGTCCCACGGAGAGAGAAAAGGCTATAAAAGCAGGAAGGGGGGAAGGTAGAAGGTGGATCCACGGAGAGAAAAAAAAGAGCAGAGGGAGGCGGACTGAAGAAAACAGGCCGCCAGGAAGCGCGGCTAGAATCTAAACAGGCCGCAAGAAACAAGCCGCGGGAGGAAGCGGCTAGAGGGTTTACGCAGTGCGGTCAGATGATGGTAAACCGCGAGAGGCGTAACCTCCCTCTGATACCATGTAGAAAAAGCCAGAAACTTATGTATTGATCTTGAGTATCTAAATACAAGGAGGGTATACAAATATATAGGAGAGAAAGAGAGGAAACAAATCCTATACAAGATGTGGGACTAAAGAGGAAGAAGCATAAATGGGCCAACAATATATGGGCCTAATACAAAAGTTATTCTAACACTTATCTTCATCAATCTTGCAATTTAATTCCATGAGAGTATTAGCAGAAGCACAACCAAACATTCTTGTTTCTTCTAGAAAATCTACGACATATTTCCTTTGAGAAATGAAAATACTGTGATCAGAACGTACAAGTTCTGTTCCCAAAAAATACTTCAAATTTCCTAGATCATTAACTTCAAACTCGTTGCATGAGCGTGCCTTAAGTCACGTGATTTCGGCAACATCATTTCCAGTGATGATTATGTTGTCGACATAAACAATGAGAATAATCATTTTCTTTGCTTTCTTTTCATGAACATGGTATGAATAGAGTGACCCCATTTGTATCTCAATATGGTCATGACATTGTGGAACTTTCCAAATCAAGTCCTGGGGAATTGCTTTAGACTGTAGAGAGATTTTTTAAGTTGGCACACAATTCCTTCCAATTCAATCAATACAAAACTGGGTGGAACTTTCATATACACTTATTCAATATCATCATGTAAAATGGAGTTCTTGAAATTAAGTTGTTGCAACTCCCAACCCAAGCATGCATCACATGATAAAATGGCACGGATTGAGGAAATTATGTGAATAATTCTTTATTCCAAGGAGGCACCACCTATATTTACATCACGGGACTGATCCAAAATAAGAGAAATAATGGGAAAAATAAATAGGCCTTTTATAATGGGTGTTTTTACAATATGATGCAAACATTTAATTCAACTATATGATCTTTTTTTACTTTCGTACTTTCTTTCTCCTGCTGTCCTACAGGTTTTGTAAAAAAAAACACGTGCATTATTTTGATTGCTAACATGACATGGAGGGGACTTTTGGAATTCCGAAATTTTGTATGTGACTTAAAGTAGTGTGACGCCACTAAAGAGGCTTTTCCCTTATAACATACTGTTGGTATAGATTTTTGTTGTTGCGAGTTATAATTTTCAGGATAGCCAGTCCATACTTGTTCCTTTTTCAAACATGGGAAAAATCATATCCGGAAGGGCATACATTAACGGTAGATACTTGCAGAACAATATAAATATTAGTATTTGGAGCAATTATCAAGTGATATTTATAAGATAAGTTTGGAGGTGGAAAAGAGATCATCCAGCTTGACATTAAAAAGGCTCTTGACAAGGTTAATTTTTCTTTCTTAATACCATGAGAAGATTTGGTTCGGGGATAATCTCTTCAACGTCATTGAGATGTTACACTATCAGAATCTGATCAACATCATGATTAATGGAATCTGCTGTGGTTTTGCCCATCGTTTAAAGGCATCAAATAGGATGACTGTTACGTCACAGGACCACACGATCAGGGATACTCCAAGCCGTTCGTCCACTTGCCAGCTCAGCAATCCAAGGACTCTTCATCCAAGGGCCAATATTATTTTCGATTGTATAAACATAATAAACTCAGTATACAAATAGTTATGTATGAATACCTTAGTGTGGTTACAGGATTGAACTTGATTATGAATAAATATAGTTATTTTCTTAGTTTAGTTTAATTAGTCTCTTCTTTGACTTATCTCAGCGGCCTCGCTAGCAATCTTCCCCAAGGTTCCATTCCGGAAACCTCGAGAAAGGTTACGTTGGTGCTTTCATTGATCTTCCTCTCAACGCTGACAAAATATGTACCACCAGCCACCCGACTTAAAGATCTGGCAGCTGAAAAACAGAAGCTATGGATGGAGATGGACTTCAGGCAATAACAACTATCAGTACAACATACCACAGTCCGCCAAGAAACACCACAAAATTTCTCTCGCTTGAAGCAAAAATGATCAAATTAACCCAAGCTATTCATCAATCCTCTGTAATAGCTGTGCTAGAACTTTAAGATCTCTGAATGGAAATTAGGGCACTACTCAAGGGAAACCCGATGGGCATACAAGAAGGTGGGCTCTTCCGGAAACAGTGTCAAATGGACGAACAACCTATCGTCACTACATTACTGACTAGAGCACTAGGACCACCAACACACATCTTACATACTCAAACAGGATCCTCTAATTTGGCACATCTTTTATCCACACCCCAAAACATATCATCAACCATCAACGCACTTGGAAATTCGCCACAAATCTTGCAATCTCATTTCAGCGACAACACTTAGGCCTAGGAAAGAATAGAATTAATTCCATCATTTTCAGCCACAGGACGGTGATGAGCGAATTTAGTATAGTGATTTAGGCTCTATTCTAGTTTGGTTTTCCTTTATTATCGCTCATGTCTATGTTGATTTCAACGTGAAACCTTTGAAATTCCAAATGAATGTATTGTAAGCACATTTGAGCTTGTTAGAGCATAATTTGAGCTATTTCATGCTTGGAGGAGACCTCCTCTCCTCCTCATTTCATTTGTTTAAATAGATTTGATCTTTGTGGTTGTCTCGATATACAATTCTGGGAATGTTGAATGTTTTTCCTGCAGCTACAGTAGTTGTGTGGCTTCACCCAGGCATCTCAACCCTTTTTTATAGAGGAAGTCATTACTCATGCGTTTTTCTTCTCGCACGAGCAGTGGCCCCCTCTGCGCACGAATGCTGGTCGTGCTCGACCAATTGAAAAAATCGGCCCAAGAACTCTCTTTATTAAGCACAGGTTGTCATACGAGCATTAAACCTCCTTCTCACACGACCACTAGTCGTGCGCGTTCAACATTTCCCTCCAAATACCAAATTTTTCTCACCAGTCCACGTTCCTTCTCGCACGAGTAGGGGATTTTCCTTGTCGTGTGAGCAGGTCC
Organism: Platanthera guangdongensis; assembly: GCA_039583875.1. NCBI lineage: Eukaryota > Viridiplantae > Streptophyta > Magnoliopsida > Asparagales > Orchidaceae > Platanthera > Platanthera guangdongensis. Next base: position 170,173,596 of record CM077162.1, read on the forward strand.
AAATTCGGTTTCATCTATAAATACGCAGGTTCGCGATTTCAACGGAGAATTCTGTTATTTTCGTCTTCTTTTCGCCCAGTTCCGTCGTTTTCTTCCCCCAAGGGCTAGGGATCATCCCCTAGGCTCTCCCCTTCAACCTAGACCTCAAAGGTGAATAAGAAGCGCTCCTCTCGCCACAAGCTAGGGATTTGGAAGAGGAAACATGGGTAGCGTTAAACTCTTGAGAAGACGGGTCCATTGGGAATCGGTGACATTGGTTGCTCTACCCCGGACAGCAGCCGATGAGCAGAGACCATCACGGAGTCGTACACGGGAGCACCTTCGTCTACACAGAAGAGTTTCAAGCGTTGTTTGTATCTCTCTCTTTATTTCCCACACACTAGGTTGAGAATGCTTGCTCTTCTTTATGTTTAGATGATGGTTGGTATGGACTTGTAGTGTTTGGATGTTTTGAATTTTTTTACGAAATATTATGCTTGTTTGTCCATTTCCTTTGGAGTATTCTAGGAGGCCTAACGTTGTATTTGTGATTTTTCCATTAGCTTTTGTGTGATTTGGTTTGTGAATGTCGTGGCTACGTTGTCTTTAAGATAAACACAAGCCGGAAAGCGAGGCGGAGGAAGGCCACCCGCAGAGAAGTGAAGCGGTGACCTACGATCCGCGGTAGTGCGAAGCCGTGCCGGCGACCCGCGGTAGTGCGAGGCCATGCCGGCGACCCGCGTAGTAGTTTATTTCCTATTTTCTACATTAGCATAAACAAACAATCAAATCCCCGTAATCCCGACATTAAAAGACTTCAATCTCTAGTCTTTTCGTGATTGTAAAATCCAATTTTTTGTGCTCCTCGAGAGAACGATACTCGGGGGTGACCACTCGTTTTAATTATTACTTGACGACAATGATGCACTTGCCCGCCGTACAAATCAAGTTTTTGGTGTCGTCCCCGATTCGTGTGATTTTTTATTAAGAGTGTCAAGAGATTGATTTTCTTCCTTTTTTATATTGTGTGTGGTTTGATTTAGTTGCTTTAATTTTTCTGTTTTTGAAAATTTTGGAATTGGCATTTTCTTTTTATTTCTTGTTGCACTTGTAATTCAGCTTTTCATTGATTTTATTTCTATACCGTGCATATTTAGTCTTTATTTTACTTCTAATATTGTTGAATCCTTTCTACACCAATATGTATTCTTAACAACAATGTAATTGGTGCAGAGTTTATCATCATTCTGGTGACGATTGCCATTTATAAAGTCATGATTATAATATGTTTGGCTCATCCTATGGAGTATTCGGATCTTCATATAATGAACGTACCTATTATGATTATGCAGCTCCATTGTGGGCATCGCCTTCACTCGGAGTTTGGACCCCTTCTATGTCCAGACCTACCGGGAAGCGGTCTTTATTTTATAAGAGTTTTGATCACGCTTTCAAAGATTGTTAAATATTTGAACTTCAAATGGGAGGATAACGTTGTGTTTATCTCCATCCCACCATTCCCTTCTTTCACTACTCATTTCATCGCTGATGACGTATACATTATGCCCACGTGTCTTTTTGAGAGCACAGCGGATGTGTCTACTAGCGTAGCCATTGAACAATATGAAGATATTTTGGAGTTTTCTTCCTCTATGGTGTCGTCACTACCCTTGGATTCAGTGTCTGAAGATATATCTTCTCTTTTATCCAACTCTATCTTGATTCCTTTTTGAACTCGGACTTTTTCCTGTATCAGTATGCATTGATCTTTTATCCTTATTGTTGATTTTCTAGATGTGCGGGATGAACCTATGGAGCCCAAAGGTACGCCGAGTTGCACTAAGGAGAATATTTTTCTTAGTGACGAGGTTTCTACCTCATCACCAGAAGAGAAAGTCCAACTCATCACCAAACTTTCTTGCAGCTCACCTTTTTCCTGCAAAGATTTTATTGTGACCGACAATGATCTCTCTGTGAAACCTGAGGGGAGTGAAACCGGGGTCACTCATGTTATTAATGCCCCTTTTAGTTCTTCCATTTTATTTTTTGAACATCTTTCTTATCATTCTGAAATAGAAAAATTTACTCTTCCTCCCCCCCCCCCCCTCTTGATAAATAATTTGATTTCTTGTATCCCCTACAGGTGCATGCGTTTACTGACCCACTCTTTGGTAATCTTGAAGTACAATCCTGGCAGGGAAAGCACACGGAGGTCACAGCGCACCCTGTTTATTCCACCTCATCGTCATTATTTGTGTTTCCCCTGAAAGATTGTGTCCAGGGTAGAAAGTGATTCTTCTTTGATGAAATGCTGCTGGAAGAGAGGAAGAGATCGAGGGGAGATATTTGGGGATGGAGGACTGATCCTCCTATCCGCCGCCACCAATGGGTCTCCGGACCATTTTCATTCATCTTTAGTTATTGCTTCAAATCAGCGTATAATTGATCTTTTTGATGAGCTTGTATTAGTAATAATTATTATTTTAAGACTTATGTTTTCATTTTATTCATGGACAATACTATATAACTGCTTCATACATGTATTTGGTCCAGCTTAAGGATGTTAAACAAAGCTATTTTGGGAGACACTCCATTGTTTTTTTGTATTTTCATTTCAGTTTTTTATCTTTGCATGCTTGGGTGACTGTTTGCTTGATTCTTGTATATGGGAGCATGATTGTAGTGTGTTATTTATGCTAACAAATATATATAGCCTTGTTTTGTTGTTTGTTTTCTTGTACTTCCGGCAGCAATCCGGTGGCGTAGCAAATTTTGGTTGACCGAATCGGAACCGGGAGCAGTTTTCAGCTTCAAATTCAGATTCGGCCACTGAGGGACCTTAGGCAATTGAAATTCGACATGTTATGTTGGTGCAAATGTATCTTTACTACAAAGGCAAATGTTTACTCTATTTCTTACTTACAAATGCAAATATCTCTGCTGAAACTGGGATCCGGCTTCTGTGGAGTTCGAACCCTTGGAAAAGGGGTGACCGCACACTTACTTCTCCTAACAAGCTTGACTGGTTGAAGACTTAAAACTCAAAACTGACACAGGGCTCCAACACGGAGGTCCCACCACACACCCGGAAGATCTTAGAGCGCTTCCCCTCCTTAGCCAATGATGAGTAAAGGGCACCTCAGAAAGCTCTAAAAGATTAGAGAATGCGAGAGCTTGAAAACGTGCCTTCAGAGGTACCCTCTTGGGTCTATTTATAAATTTTAAGGCCTGACCTGCAAATAGCGCAACTCCATTGTTCTAAACGGCTACATGCAGCCCAAAAGTGGTCCGCCAACAGCGAAACTCCGTTGTTTAGTGAGGATATTAGTAAACCAATTCACATTAATCATAGGATATCTGCACCCCACTCATGGGGAGGATGCGAGCCAGCTCGCCATTCATCTGGACGGGTGCGGCCTAGATCGCTCAGCTCGCATACTGATTAGACGAGTCCCGATTCCTGCAGCTCGCTCCCTTCTTAGATGGTGGTGGGCCGGCTTCCCCGACTCGCTCGCATGTTTGGCGTATGCGGGTTGGGTCGCCCGCCTGCCTGGAGGATGCGGGTTGGCTCGCCCGCCTGGCTGGCGGATGCGGGTTGACTCTCCCGGCTTGCCCGCTTGATGAATGCAGGCCAGGTTAGATTTTGGGACCCTGTTCTTGCTTGTTGGACTCACTCGGTAAACACAGGGTTGTACACAATCTACGCTCTTTTTGAGTTTTTTGCAAAGCCCGTAAAAAATCATCCAACCTCACGTGTTCGGTGAATGTCCGCTGAGCTGGAGGTAATCTTTTGATGGGTCTCACCTTCGTGCTATATATATGTCGTCAGGCTCAAAGAAATTCTCCGACCTTCTGCTTCTCTTTTTTTCGCGAACTACTGTAGCTGAGTGATGCTCATATCAGAAGATATGCGTGCTCGCCTAGAGGCAGCGAGGGAGGGTACGCTGGCACAGGTCATCGATGCCGCCCCCTGGCTGGCCCAAGGGTCGCTCAGCCCTGCCTCCAGACCGAAAGGTCAAGATAGTCAGGCGGTCTCCCCCGAACGACACCCCTTCTAATCTAGTGGCCGATCTGGAGGTTCCCCACTCGGTATACGAGCCACTTATTTGAGTTTATGTCACTCTAATCCTGACACCTTTTCTCCCGTAGGAGGTGCCTCACGAGGAAGGAGATGGGGGAATGGAGCCGAGACGCTCTTCCCCGCATATAACCGAGCGTATCGCCAACCCTTCATCCATGGGATCCGCCCTTCCCGCGATCCCGAACATTCCTCCAACCACTGGTGATTTCTTGGCTCCTCGCCTTCGCCTTCCATCTGATTGCCCCTCACCTTCCGATTGCTTATTTTTGTAGCCTCCGCCCCAGGAGCCGTCGACCGGCCTCGGCTAGTTCCGCGATCGCCGAACTGCCCCGGGTTGGGAAAATGCTTTGCGAATCTTGAAGGCGAGCTCTTTCAAGTCCAACCAGGTACTTCCCGCCCGCATACCAGTGCGGGGGACGTGCCGACCCCGGGTGAGTTTATGTGTTCGCCCGCTTGGGACTGTCTGTGTGCCTTTTGATGTAGGGTAGGCTATGGAGTGCACCACTTAGGCTCTAGATGCAACACAACAACTGGTTCATGCAACGGATTAATAGAGCAATGAAAATAGCAACACCACTAACAAATAACTACAACAAGAGTTTATTTTAATATTTGGCAAATTTCTTAGTTGGCTTTCCTCCGCTCGGAGGGCCAGAAGCGAAGCGTGCGGCGAAGGAATCCACCTGCAGGTTAATAATCAATTGATACAAAATGCCACAAACTAACTCCAAACAAATATGAGATCTCCAATAATATTATCCAGAAATAGTACACCACAATCACAAAAAAAAACTCAAGACTAGGGGCTGATTTCGGGCAATGGAAGTGGAGGGTGCGGGTGGCGTATATCAGGTGCCGGGTGGTGGAGCCGGAGGTGGAAATGACGGGAGGGGCTGTTTTGGGTGGTGGGAGAAGGGATCGGGACGAAAACGGGCGGATCCGGATGAATACGCTCGGATCCGGGCTCGGGTGGACGGATCCGGTACTAGATGGCCGGATCCGGCTCGGGAAGGGTGGATCCACGGAGTTGGGGTGGAGACGGAGTGTTGGCGGGCTGGTAGGAGGTGGAAAAGGGGGCGGGTGGCTGATTCCAGGCGGCGGGTTGCTGGGAAGGGTGGCCGGCCTGGGTAGGGAGGAGATGGAGGGGTTCCGGCGGCTGGATCTGGGCGGAGGGAGGAAGGGAGGAAGGGGGCTGGCGTCCTGGATTGGGGACAGCGGGGGGGGGGGGGGATTTCCGGGCGGCAAAGGCTGGGCGGAAAAACAGGGAGGGGTTGGCGGCCTGGATGGGAAGGAAAAGTGAGGGAGAGGAAGAAGAAAACTTACCCCAAGGCGTCGGCACCAAGGGTCCACGGCGTCGGCACCGCGGGAGACCACCGGAAGTAGGGAAGAGACTCTCCAACTTCAGCAATGAAAACCTAAAATCAGCCACTAGTCCTATTTATAAGAAAACAAGCATGAGAGCATCCCATCCAACGGCTATGATTGGCCGGTGGGTTTGCCCTTAAATAAAATAAGTACGCGTCCAAAAAAAATACATAAATATATAATTCTGATTCGCGGCGACGTGCCGGACGCAACCGCGGGGTCGGATCGGTGATCCGATCACGTCTTCCGGCGGGAATAAATGAACGTGGGTCCCGCCCCATCATGTGCACGATCCGATGGATTCCCATCAACTCCCCCCGACTGAAAGGCATTCATCTCCGAGGAATGGAGACGATCGTACTGGAGTCGAAGTCCGGGGGCAAGTCGATCAAGCTCAGCCGGTAGTATCCAAGCGTCGTCAGCGTCTGTACGACCCCGCCAATGAACCAAGTAGCGAAGGCGCGGCCCGTCCGTGGTGGGAACAATCTGGTGGGATCTGATCTCCGTGATGCTCTCGTCTCTCATGGTGGGATCCGGTGTGAGTGGTGATGCCGGCGGTGGTACCAATGGCGACGAACTCCCAGGGGAAAGGGTGTCAGTAGTGGGCGGGCTGTGGTGGCCAACTGGTGTGGGTGGGGCGGTGGGGAAGGAGGGCAAGAGGGAAGAAGGTGGCGCACCTCAACTGCTCGGGTCCCCATAGTCATGAGGCTCGTAATAGGGTGTCAGATCCTCGATATTAAAAACTGGATGAATCCCCATGGTTGCCGGGATATCTAGCTTGTAGGCGTTTGTCCCAATCCGACTAATAACTGAGAAAGGACCCATTCGCCTGACGCTTAGCTTCTTGGCAGACCCCGAAGGGAGTCTCTCCGGGCGGATTCGTACCATCACCCGTTCGCCAATATTAAAAATGCGCTCTCGTCTTCGCTGATCTGCGTGGGTTTTATAATTTTCACTGCTCATATTAATACGTCGGCTAACCGACTCATGCAACTCATGCAACTCATGCAGATGCTGTGCAAATGACTCGGCAGACTCACTAGGACGAGACTCTAACGGGCTCGGAATAAGGTCAAGGGGTTTCCTGGGGTCGTAACCTGACACTATATGAAATGGACTCAAGCCAGTAGTCCTATTGACGGAGCTATTATATGCAAACTCGGCGACCGGCAAGTCTAAGTCCCAACTACTCACTCGCTCTCCCACTAGACATCTCAACAAGTTCCCTAAACTCCTATTTACTACCTCCGTCTGGCCGTCCGTCTGTGGGTGGTAGGCAGTCGAGAACTTAAGGGTGGTGCCAGTCTTGAGCTACAGGGTCTTCCAGAAGTAGCTCATAAATCTCACGTCACGGTCCGATACGATGGTCTTGGGAAGGCCGTGTAATCAGAAAACGTCCCTCATGAAAATGGATGCAACGTGGGTCGCGTCCGCCGTCTTGCGGCATGCAATGAAATGAGCCATCTTCGAAAAGCGATCAACCACCACGAAGATGGAATCGTGCTTCCGAAGAGTGCGGGGAAGTCCAAGAACGAAGTCCATGCTAAGGTCCTCCCAAGGCCGACGTGGGACCGGTAGAGGAGTATATAGGCCCGTGTTCTGCTTCGTGCCCTTGGCCGTCTGGCAGGTACGGCAATGGCGGACGACTCTAGTCACATCCTTCCTAAGCGTGGGCCAGTAGAGACGGTCCTCCACAATGGCTATAGACTTGTCGCGCCCAAAATGTCCGGCGGCTCCACCCGCATGCAACTCCCAAATCAGGAAATCACGATACGATATTCGGGGAATGCATAGGCGGGATCCATGGTATAGATATCCCTCGAAGATCTGATATCCCTCAACAGGGTTTGGGGGATCTCGGGATATGGCGGTGTAAATCTCACCAAAATCAGGGCACGTCGGATACTCTAAGATCATGCGCTCAAGCCCGTCAACGCGGGCGGTCATCGTCTGAAGCAAAGAGACACGACGACTCAACGCATCGGCCGGCTTGTTCTCAACACCCGCGCGGTGCTTGAGAACGTAATGAAAATCCTGCAGATACTCAACCCACTTCGCATGTCGGTGGCCCAGCTTGCGTTGCGAATCAAGATAACGGAGGGCCTGGTGGTCGGAGTACAACACGAACTCCCGGGGGAGGAGATAGTGTCGCCAGTAGCGCAGAGACTGGACAATAGCATAAAATTCTCGATCATAGTTCGAGTACTTTTGCTTTGCGTCATTCAGCTTCTCACTAAAGTAGGAAACTGGGTGTCCCTCTTGGCTCAATACGCCACCTATGCCGATACCGGACGCGTCGCAGGCGACCTTAAAGGAGCAACTGAAATCTGGTAACCTCAGGACGGGAGCTGTCGTCAATCTCTCCTTAATCTCCTCGAAGGCTCTGGTGGCTGCGGGGGTCCACTGAAACTCTCCCTTCTTGAGACAGCTCGTGAAGGGGGCCATGATCGTGCTGAACCCCTGTACAAACCTCCTATAGAAGGTGGCAAGCCCGTGAAAGCTACGAGCCTCGTGGATATTCCTAGGTACAGGCCAATCTCGAATAAATTTGACCTTCTCAGGGTCCACGGAGACTCCAGTGGAGGAAATAATAAAGCCTAGGAAGTGGACGGACTCGGACAGAAAGGTGCACTTCTTCAGGTTCACATACAGCTTCTCTTGACGGAGGGTGCCAAAGAGAAGTCTCAAATGATCGAGGTGAGCGGCCTGAGTCTGACTGTAGACTAATATGTCATCAAAGTACACCACCAGGAACTTGCCCATGTAGGGCCGCAACACCTGCGCCATAACTCGCATGAATGTGCTCGGGGCGTTGGATAGCCCGAATGGCATGACTAGCCACTCATACAGACCGTCCTTGGTCTTAAATGCGGTCTTCCACTCGTCCCCCTCACAAACTCGTATCTGATGGTACCCGCTGCGGAGGTCGATCTTGGAGAAGATCTGGGCACCGGACATAGTATCCAGTAAGTCATCGAGTCGTGGGATGGGGAAGCGATACTTGACCGTGATCTTATTGATGGCGTGGCTGTCGATGCACATACGCCAACTACCGTCCTTCTTAGGGGTAAGAAGGGCGGGAACCGCACAAGGACTCATGCTCTCGCGAATGAACTGCTTCCGCAGGAGCTCGTCAACTTGCCGTTTGAGCTCAGCGTGCTCATCCGGGTGCATACGGTAGTGAGGCAGGTTCGGGAGGGAAGCTCCCGGGACTAAATCAATGGCATGCTGAATGTCCCGGGGGGGAGGCAGCTCATCGGGGAGCTCGTCTGGCATAATGTCCGCAAACTCGCCTAACAGGGGACGCACCGCGAGTGGGAAATCGACTGGAGCGTCCTCGGTAACCTGGGTAGCGGCGACTACATAAATGACGTCGGACTCGGCACTATCTCGCAGAAACTCACCTCGCCTCAGAATATGCAGTGGTCGCGAGGCGCTCGTGCTCGGAGATGACTCTACCACACCCTTGGGTCGATCTCGGGGCTGGGTGGGCGTCAACGTGATCTTCCGCCCCTTATCATAAAAAACACACGTGTTCGAGCGACCGAAGCACGTGACATCACGATCAAAAAGCCAGGGGCGGCCAAGCAACACGTGAGCGACGTCCATGGGAATGACATCGCACCAGACCTTGTCCTGAAAGGACGCAATGGTGATCGAGACTAAACAACGCTGGGTGACCTGAATCGCCGTCTTGTCAACCCAGACAACACGGTGCGGATGGGGGTGAGGCTCTGCCTTCACCTGCATACGGTCAAGCGCTCTCTGGGATACAATATTCACGCAACTCCCACCATCAATGGCTAGCTTGCAGGGACTGCCTGCACTAGGGAAGTACGTGTAAAAGATGGTCGTGCGTCGCCAGTCCTCGTCCACACGTGGGGTGTGTAGGAGGCGCCGAATCACTCCCACCTCTAAGGATCGCTCGGCATCACTCTCCCAACCTTCCTCGACTGCAGCCCTAACCTCCTCTGGGGCCTCATCTTCACCCTCTAAACCCTGTTCCTCCTCTTCCTCAAGTAACAGGGTCCGCGTGGGGCACTGCGCCGCCACGTGGCCCCTGGCAGAACATCTAAAACATACAATGCCCCCAGATCGTTGGCCATCAGTGGCTACGGCTTTACCCTTCGCATCCGCGGGGATGCGCGAGGGTGCGGCCGTGGTGGTCTGGGGAGGAGCGGGCTTCCTAAAGGTCGAGGAATCAGTCCGAGAGGTGAACTGCCTCGTACTAGACGAACGAAGGTACTGCTCATACTCGAGGGAGAGCTGGAATATCTGATCAACCGTCTCCAAGCGGTGGGGAATCAACTCTCTCCGAATATCGGAGCGAAGGCCCGCCTTGAAACGGGCGGCAGTGGCAATAGGTTCCTCTGAAATATCACTCCTGACGACCAGCTCATCGAAGCGAGCCATGTACTCAGCGACAGTAAGTGTCCCCTGTCGTAAGTTCTGTAGCTGCTCAAATAGCTGATCCCGATATGACGCGGGGAGGTACTTCTCCTTCAGTCTCCTTCATCTCGTCCCATCTGGTGATGGGGTAGTAACCATCCCGCTCTAGAGCTCTCTCGACATTAATCCAGAACACCTTGGCTTGCCCGATCAATTTCATCTTTGCAAAGCGGACACAGCGCTCGTCACTCTTGTCGTACCACTCGAAGTAGTGGTCCATGTCCAAGAGCCAATCGCTGAAGGCTTTTGGATCTAGGCGACCATCGAACGAAGGGGCATCGAGGCGGATGCGACGAGTGATGTCAAAGCCACGGTCGCCTCTCCGCGGGTTTGGATAATCATCAGGATCATCGTCACGGTCATAGTCGTGTCGAGCAGGCGGGGGTCCGCGCTCACGTCGACCCGGCGGGTAATACTCGTCGCGACGCTGGTCGTGGCGACCGAGCGGGGACACGCGGTTCCTAGGGCCAGGCTGTCGTGGCACGCGGTAATCCTCCCACGGGGGTGGGGGTCGGCCACGAGGTGGCTCTGGGTTCCGCCATGCTGGCGGGGTGGGGGCTCTCACGGGATCTTCACGGTGGTAGCGGTCCGCAGGTGGCGGATCATCTCTGACCCGCTGCCCACGACGGGGAGAGTCGCCCGGGTCACCCGCCTCATGGTCGTGTAGGGAGGGAGTACTTCTTGCGCGCTCTATCAGATCTAGGCGACGAGTCACCGCGGCGATATCGTGACGCACGTTCTCGAACTGGGTACCCATTGCGTCAAAACGCTTTAGAATAAGGCGTTGAAAGTCTGTGGTAGCGGTGCTCGAATTTGAGCCCGCTGCCCGGTCATTTGTGACGGGTGGATCTACCATGCTTCTAAATGTCCTACCACTACGGAGCATGCAAATGGCCCAACCTGGGCTCTGATACCAATTGATGTAGGGTAGGCTCTGGAGTGCACCACTTAGGCTCTAGATGCAACACAACAACTGGTTCATGCAACGGATTAATAGAGCAATGAAAATAGCAACGCCACTAACAAATAACTACAACAAGAGTTTATTTTAATATTTGGCAAATTTCTTAGTTGGCTTTCCTCCGCTCGGAGGGCCAGAAGCGAAGCGTGCGGCGAAGGAATCCACCTGCAGGTTAATAATCAATTGATACAAAATGCCACAAACTAACTCCAAACAAATATGAGATCTCCAATAATAATATCCAGAAATAGTACACCACAATCACAAAAAAAACTCAAGACTAGGGGCTGATTTCGGGCAATGGAAGTGGAGGGTGCGGGTGGCGTATATCGGGTGCCGGGTGGTGGAGCCGGAGGTGGAAATGACGAGAGGGGCTGTTTTGGGTGGTGGGAGAAGGGATCGGGACGAAAACGGGCGGATCCGGATGAATACGCTCGGATCCGGGCTCGGGTGGACGGATCCGGTACTAGATGGCCGGATCCGGCTCGGGAAGGGTGGATCCACGGAGTTGGGGTGGAGACGGAGTGTTGGCGGGCTGGTAGGAGGTGGAAAAGGGGGCGGGTGGCTGATTCCAGGCGGCAGGTTGCTGGGAAGGGTGGCCGGCCTGGGCAGGGAGGAGATGGAGGGGTTCCGGCGGCCGGATCTGGGCGGAGGGAGGAAGGGGGCTGGCGGCCTGGATTGGGGACAGCGGGGGGGGGGGGGGGGGGGATTTCCGAGCGGCAAAGGCTGGGTGGAAAAACAGGGAGGGGTTGGCGGCCTGGATGGGAAGGAAAAGTGAGGGAGAGGAAGAAGAAAAACTTACCCCAAGGCGTCGGCACCAAGGGTCCACGGCGTCGGCACCGTGGGAGACCACCGGAAGTAGGGAAGAGACTCTCCAACTTCAGCAATGAAAACCTAAAATCAGCCACTAGTCCTATTTATAAGAAAACAAGCATGAGGGCATCCCATCCAACGGCTATGATTGGCCGGTGGGTTTGCCCTTAAATAAAATAAGTACGCGTCCAAAAAAAATACATAAATATATAATTCTGATTCGCGGCGACGTGCCGGACGGAACCGCGGGGTCGGATCGGTGATCCGATCACGTCTTCCGGCGGGAATAAATGAACGTGTGTCCCGCCCCATCATGTGCACGATCCGATGGATTCCCATCACCTTTTCTTACCTTTCCTGTTTCTATAGGTTTTAATGCGATCTTGTCATCCGATGTTGACATCAGCGAGGGGTACTTGCCTCCCCCTTCCCCGGACCACATCTCTGAATACTTGGGCGACCCTCAGGATACCGAGGAAATGAAGAGCCGGGTGACCCGATTGTTCCAGAAGCACTCCCTGATGCTGCGGTAGGTTTGCGACAAGGTGGACGAGGAAATGGCGGAGATGGAGGAGCGCTTCACGGTCCTGTAGGGCATGAGGCGCCCGGAAGACGGCGACGGGACGACTTCACCTGGAGTACACATCACGTGGGCAGGGGAGCGACTCAGGCACGCCATGGAGCAGGTTGACCTGGCCCAGCGGGAACTACTGGCGGTTCGCGAGTATTTCTACCCTCTCCTGCCGCCTCGTTCCGGTGTGCGAGCGCCGGGCAGGTGGAAATGGATTCAATACTAAGCCCTCCTGCTCCGCCTCCCTGCTGTCAGCCTGTAAGCCTGGGTCGCACCTGTTTTGCAGCTCGCACGACCTAATAACGAGCTATGTTATTCATTACTTTCCCTCTCTTTTGGAATGTTGAAATTCCTCTGTTATTACTTGGAACTGCTCGCACGCTAATTTCCCTATGTCTTTATATTAATTATTTTTGTTTGATGCTTGCTACGGCTTTGCTTTTCTTAGGCGGATGCGGGCGGGCTACCTTGCTCGCCTATCTTCCTATGCGGACGCGAGCCAGCGTGGCTCGCTCACCTCTTGGGCGGACGCGAGCCAGCGTGGCTCCCTCGCCTCTTGTGCGGACGTGAGCCAGCATGGATCGCCCGCCTCTAATTTCGTTGCCGCATAGTTTTCATAGGACTGCGGCGAGTACGGAGAAGGAATTAGGGGACGGGCTCGGATATCGAAGCGTCAAACTACATTTTTGCTATCCGCACACCTCCCTCCAGAAAGGAGCTTTCCCACCTTTTTCTCTCTATAAATACCCCCCCCCCCTTTCCCTTCACCTACCGCATTAACTCCACTCTGAAACTCTTTCACTCCTGAATTTGATTCTCAGCTCGCCACTTTCCGCGAGAGTTCTAGCATCCAGCCCGCTTACCGGATAGCGAGATGGGAGGAGGTGGTGGCAACGTTGATGGGAGTAGCAAGTGTGCGTAGACCTTCTCAGACTATCCCTTCTTCTCCGCCACCCTCACTGAGAACGAGCTCGCCTCGGTGGTCGCCAATTTAGTTTCGCTCGGGTTTGAGGCGAGGCGACCAGGATAGGAGGAGAAGGTCAACGATCTCTCCGACGTGGAGCTCGTCATCCCCATTGCCCACTTTGATGCGGGCCTCCGACTTCCCCTTTGGCCCGAGGTTCGGCAAATATTGAAGTACTTTGGGGCCGTCCTCGGCCAGTTGACCCCCAACTCTGTAGCTGTCGTGGTCGCGTTCGCTTGCTTCTTGTAGGAAGAGCGGATCGAGTTCGGCCTCGCAATCTTCCGCAAGTTGTTCTCCTTCCGGGCGAACAAAGACGCACCGTCTACTTCTCCAGCAACCATGTAAAGGTGCGAGAGATAGTGAACAAGAGCCACAATTGGCTCAGGAAGTTTGTTTTCATTAGGGGCGACTTCGGAAACGTCCCGTTCTCGCCCGTCCAGCTCATCGAGTCGAGCTACCGCCCTCCCAGCCTGGGGGGCAACGAAGTCGACCTCTGCGGATTCTTCCAGGGAAAGAACTTCGAGGTCACGTTCCTCCGAAGCAATGTTGACTCTCTTATCCCCGTTCCGCCTGGGGGAGGTAGGCTACTCGCGCACAATCCCTTTCCTTCTTTACTTGTTCTGACTCTGTCGCTGCAGGTGAGCGAGATCTCCGCCTGCATCCCCCATATGAGAGCGCGCGAGTCGCTCCCGGCGAGCTCGCCCATGCCCAAGCGGTTGTTGTCTCACATCGCGAGGTCCCGACCCTCCTTGTCTCCCAGAAACGGGTCACTCGCGAACAACCTCCCCCGTCGCCGTCGTCCAATAAGTCAAGGACCTTGGGCGGCTAACCTCCCGCATCCCGGTGTAAGGGTAAAGCTCCCGCGGATCAGCAACCTCAGGAGGCCGCCGCCATGGAGGCTTCTACCGGCGTATATCCTGGAGAGGCGGCCGGCACCTCCAAGGCGCGCGAACAGAAGGACGCTGACAAGCCCGTGTCGAGGGGGCATCGGAACTTTGGCTACCGCGAGCGACATCTGGATGACCTCGACAATTCCCTACTGCAGTCGGACAAAGAGGAGAACCGGGCGTCCATCTCGACCCTGCTGCTGAGCTGGCTGGAGCAGGATTCAATCAGCACGGAGGCCTTTGCCTTCTCCTTCGGCCTCTACGCGCGGGAGGATGTCGCGGTCTTTGACGAGGAGGCCACGCGAGCACTTGTGCACGAGAGCGCGCGGGACCAACTTCGTGGCCTGGAGCTGGCTCACATGGTGGGCCGCCGGTACATGCAGGTGGAGAGGAATTCCGCCTCGCTTCAGAAGCTCGCCTCTGACAAGGAAGAATCTCACTGCCTCGCTCTTGAGGAGGTGGAGCTGCACAAGAAGCGAGCGGACGCGTCCGATGCTACTCTCGTTGGGTATCCGGGGGGAGGGGTTATAAGTCCCAAAACTTAAAACAAGATTCTTCTCTTTTAGATCTGCCTCGCCATAATACTTTTGCTCCTTTCGCAGGATGCGGCGACGGCCAAGCGCCTTGGCTTCCGAATCTCCACTCTTGAAAAAAAGAATGAGGAGTTGTGGAAGCGGGTGCGCGAGCTGGAGTCCGCGGCTCTCCCACTGCCCCCTAGCAGCAGCGACAAGCTCATCCAGTACTCCGAGTACGAGCTTGAGGAGATGATGCAGAAGAACGTTGTCAAGGCCGCGAAGTTCACTCTCCAAATTATGCAGCGGGGGCTCTCGGCGAGCAACGTGCTCCCGGCGTTGTTCATTCCGGTCCCGAAGTCGTGCGACGACTCCTTCCAAGCCCTTTGGGAGAGCTCGCCGCCCGAGAGCTTGCCATGAAGCACCCGCACGCTGTATTTTTCTTCTTTTTTCGCAATCATGTATTTTCCTTTTTTCTTGCTGTCGCCGCTAAATTGTTCATGCGGGCTGGGCCCCTGTTTTGTAATTTTGTTGCAATCAATACATATGTTCTTTTTCTGAAGTGAATGATGTCTGTCTTTATTGCTTTTGTAACTTTTTCCATTCCCGTACTTGTGGCCTGGTTCAATTTTTCTCGCTCACTGCCTCCGAACTCACGCTTCGCTAGTGAGATCGCGCGACTCTTAAGGACTTGGCTTAGAAAACGATAAGACCTTAGGTAGTCGGTCCGCGAGCGGGGATCCGCCCCCTTTACTCAGAGAGCTTTCACCACGGTGCTCGCGAGACCTAGGCCCAGGCGCCTTCCCTCCTGCGCCCGAGGTGTTCGGCTCGTGCGACCTGGGCCTCATTCGACCAAAACGGTCCCAGGGACTCGCGAGCATCCTGTACGATTGACCTTCACGACCTGGGTCGCCTCGCGAATGTCGGGGGAGATGTCACCAAGCGGGAGTGACGAGACTTAGCTCGTCCGGAGGGGCGAGACCCAGCTCGCCGGGAGGTTTCGCCCTTCATGATGTTCGCCCCCTCCGGCTTTCCATTTGTCGGGCCATTAGGAACTTCCACCTCTTTCCCCTTGTCAGTCGGTAGGAGTCTGACGGCGGGTGTTGAGCATCAACCGGTCATATCTTTTTGGCCAACCACCGGGCGCTATCACCGTCCCGATCAGCTAGTAGGAGCCTGACGGCGGGTGTTGAGCATCAACCAGACTTATCTTTTTGGACAACCACCGGGCGCTACCACCGGCCCGATCAGCTAGTAAGAGTCTGATAACGGTTGTTGAGCATCAACCGGACTTATCTTTTTGGCCAACCACCGGGCGCTACCACCGACCCGATCAGCTAGTAGGAGCCTGACGACGGGTGTTGAGCATCAACCTTACTTATCTTTTTGGCCAACCGCCGGGCTCTACCACCGGTACGATCAGCTAGTAGGAGCCTGACGGCGGGTGATGATCATCAATCAGATTTATCTCTTTGGCTAGTCACCAGGCGCTACCACCGACCCAATTAGCTATTAGGAGCCTGACGGCGGGTGTTGAGCAACAACCGGATTTTCCTTTTGGACAACCACATCCCATATTCCAAATGTGGAGCAACGAACCGCCAATAACAGCAGAGAATATGAAAATGGATTGATTTATTACTTTTATGGGTAGAAACGCTTTAAGTCATCGCCGCCCCAGGCATGACTGATGGGCTCCCCCTCCACATCTTGGAGGTGATATCCCCCTGACTTCAAGGTTTCTTGAATTACATAAGGACCCTCCCAATTTGGATTCAATTTGCCGACGGCTGCCGATCTCCCGGCCGCATCAACCTTCTTTAAGACCAAATCTCTCTTTGCGAACTGCTTGATCTGGACGTGCTTGTCGAAGTACTTGGGCATCAGCCGCTTGACCTCTTCCTACAGGATGGCTGACAAGTCGCGCAGCTCCACCATATCTGGGGAGAGCCGCAACTCGTCTTCGTTCTCAGCCCTCCACTCTTCTCTGTCTTCCTCTGCATCCACTATTCGTGGTGTCCAGACCTTGAACTCTATCGGGAGCACAGCTTCACAGCCGTGGGAGAGCTTGAAGGGGGTCTCCCCGTGGCCGTGTTGGGAGTGGTTCTCAGGGCCCACAGGACCGAAGGAGTTGCTTCAACCAACTCCCCTTCAGATTTCAACCTTTTTTTTCAACAAGTTTACAATTATCTTGTTCGTTGTCTCCACCTGTCCGTTACTCCTGGGGTGGTGGACCGACGCGAATTGAAGATCAATCCCGAGCTGACCGCAAAAATTGATGAACTTCGTGTTGGCAAACCGTGGCTCATTGTCCGTCACAATGGCCAGGGGCAATCCGTGCCGACAAATGATTTCCCCCCACACAAAGTTTTGAATCACCTGGGAGGTCACCTTGGTCAGTGCCTTAACTTTCAACCACTTGGCGAAATAGTCGATCATGACCAACAAGAACCTCCTCTAACCACTGGCCTGGGGGAAGGGCCCCACAAGATCCATTCCCCAGATAGAGAAAGGCACGGGTACAGTGATGCTTCTGAGCCTCTGGGCTGGTAGCAGTTGGAGAGGAGCGAACAGCTGACACTTCTAACACTTATTTCCGAACTCGGAGGTATCCTGACCCAGGATCGGCCAGAAGTACCCATGCCTTACTATCATTCCCTCCAGGGTTCTGCTTCCTGAATGGCTCCCGCACTCCCCGGAATGAACTTCTTCCAAAAATTCTCCGGACCTTCTCCTCAACCACGCAACGTGCTAGCAAGCCCGATTGGGTCTTCCTGTAAAGCTTATCATCGCGTATGAGGTAATATGTCGACTTTTGCTTGAAGCGCTTTTTGTCCAAACCCTCCGAGAACTCCCCCGTGGATAAGAAAGTTGTGAAGGAATCCACCCAGGAGGGGCGTTGATCCATGACCATTAGCTCCCCTTCTTCAATGGATGGACAGAATATGTCAGTGAGGGTTCCCCCTGCACGGGGTCCGAACTTGGCCAACTGATCTACTTGCACATTTTCTTCCCGCAACACGTATCAGATGGAAAATGTTTGGAACATGTCGATGACTCCCTTCACTTTTGTCAGATACAACTGGAGAGTAGGCTCCCTTGCCTTGAACTCGTCATTGATCTGAAAGGATACCACCATGGAGTCCGTTAGTACATCCACATCATGCACCCCCAGCTCCCTGGCCAGCCGCAGTCCCGCTATCACTGCCTCAAACTCTTCCTGGTTATTGGTAATGGAAAAATGGATGACCACCGTCTGCTCTATCCTCGTCCTTTGAGGACTCTCCATGATTACTCCTACTCCCAAGGAGTGCCTCCCCGAGGCACCGTCCACCATCACCTTCCAGGGAACTGGGCGAGTGAGCTCCGTCTCCGCCGCCTCGACCACATAATTGGCTAGGATGTCGGTCATTGTCTGGGCCTTGATCGAGAGGCGAGAAACAAAAGATATATTGAACTCGCTCAGCTCTACTGACCACTTTGCAAACCTTCCGGAGTGCTCCACCCCCTCAAAAATGTTTCAAAGGGGATGGTCAGTTACTACCCGGATGGAATGCACTTGGAAGTAAGGTCGGAGCCTCCGAGCTGAGATGATCAAAGCGAAAGTCAATCTCTCCAAAATTGGGTATCGAAGCTCTGCCTTTCTCAGGAGCCTTCTTACATAGTAGATCGGCAGCTGCTTCTTGCCTTCCTCCAAGACAGACGGAGCTCACGGCCTCGGTCCCAACCCCAAGGTATAGGGTTAGATCTTCCCCTTTGGTCCCTGGAGAAGCGGAGCCTGAGTCAGTTGTCTCTTCAAGGCTTGGAAAGCCTTCTCGCACTTCTCGGTCCACTCGAACTTCTGGCCCCCTCTTAGCACTTTTAAGAAAGGTGAACACTTCTCTCCTGCCCGGGAGAGGAACCTGCTCAGCCCTGCCAGCTTCCCTGTCAGGCGCTGGACTTTCTTGGCGTTTCGAGGTGACCCCAACTCTATGATCTCCTTCACCTTGTCAGGGTTTGGCTCTACCCCCGCGGGAGTAAGAAGATGACCTAGGAACTTACCCCTGCTTGCCCCGAAGACACATTTCAAAGGGTTCAGCCTCATCTTATATTTTTGCAGGGTGATGAAGGTCTCTTCCAGATCTCGGAGATGAGAGTCCACGTCCCGACACTTGATCATGAGCTTGTCTACGTACACATCCAAATTTCTTCCCTTCTGCTCCCGGAAGACCCGGTCCATCATCCTCTGGTACGTTGCCCAAGCATTTTTCATCCCGAAGGGCATCATTTTATAGTTGTAGCACCCCTCCCCTGTGATGAAGGAAATATCTTTCATGTCGGGCGGGTGCATCCTGATTTGTTGATAACCTGAAAATGTATTTAGAAATCTCATTAGAGAAAAACCAACGGCTGAGTCAACCAGCGCGTCGATTCGAGGGAGGGGGTAACAATATTTCGGGCATGATTTATTCAAAAGAGAAAAATCAATACACATCCTCCAGCGGCTGCCCCCTTTCTTGACCATCACCACATTGGAGACTCATCCTAGATACTGGATCTCTGATCCAAACCCCGCCTTCAGGAGCTTTTCCACCTCTTCACGGATGGGCTCGATCAGCTTGTCGGCGGTAGACCTCTTCTTCTGCCGGATAGGACGGGCATCGACCTCAAGGTTGAGGCGGTGACAAGTCACATCAGCATCAATTCTTGGCATGTCGGTCGCACTCCACGCGAAGATGTCCACGTTCTTCTGGATACACTCCAGCATCCTCTTTTGATATTCCGGGCTCAGCCTCCCGCTGACCCACACTTTCTCCACCCTTCCTCCCTGGGTAAGAACTTTCATCTCCACCTCCTCTGCTGCCTCCAGTCGGGACTGCCCTCCCCACTCGCCCGCGGCCTCCTCACCTGGCATAAGAACTTTCTCCTCAGTTTCCTCTATGGCCATCACCTCGGCCCACTCCTCCAGGACTTCCTCTGTCGCATCCACACTGGCGCGAACCTCTTCCTCCACCTCCATCTCCTCAGCTTTTCCCGTGGCCTCCTGCCCAGACATCTCCTCCATCCTTCTCTCCACCTCCTCGGATCCTCCTTGCCAGGAGATGGTGTTGATCGCAGTCACGTAGCACTCCCTCTCCACCTTGGAGTCTCCCTGGACCCGGACCTGGATGCCCTCGACATTGAACTTGAGGCATTGGTGGAAAGAAGAGGGTACGCAACGAAAGGCGCTGATGAGGGGTCGTCCAAATATTGCATTGCAGCTCCTTGGGTTATCCACGATGACAAACCTGCAGTTTCGGGACTGGCGCACCAAGGTAACATGGAGCCCCGCTCCTCCTTCCACCTCCTTCCTTTCTTCGGAGAATCCGAACAAGAGCCCGTCCGAGGCCAACACCCTCCTGGCCTTCACCTTCATCGCGTCAAACGCCTTCTTGAAAACGATGTTGACGAAGCTTCCATTGTCCACGAGGATCTGGGAGACGGTAAAGTTCTCGACGGCGATTTAAATCACCAACACATCGTAAAACGGATCCTCGTGATCCGGAATGTCCTTCCGAGAGAAGGTAATCTTCTCATCTGGAGGTGGGGTTAGGGACGTGGAGGCGACGCTCTGGCGATACATAGTATGGAGACTCGCTTTACGGGCGGCCTCGACACCCCCCCCCCATGGATCACCCTGATCCCTCCTCGGCCTCCCACGTCGGCACGGTCGTCACACCTGTCCTCCTCCGTTCCTGGCAGGACCTCCTCTATCCGCACCTCCTAGAGGGGATGCTGGTGTTGCTGGGCATGCCCTCTGGCTCCCCTCATCTCCAAGAACTCTGAGCAGGTAGCCGTCGCATGACCCTCCTCCTGGTGGAAGTCACAGTCGGGCACCTCCGCTCTACCCCCAGCCTCCTCCTCTGGAATCCTCTCCTCCTCCTCCCCAGAGCTATCGTCATAGCCTGATGTTGATCGGGTAGAGGGGGTCTTTGGCCTTGCCTCCATCCCGGAGGGTTGAAATGGCCCTGTCCCCCTTGACGGTTGTCCCCTTCGTGGATACCTCTCCTCTTGCCCTGATCATGCCACCCCTGCTGCCTTCATCCTAGCCGATTGTTCGGCTCTGGGCGGCCTTACCTCGGCTGCTGCTGCTGCTCCCGCTGTCTGGGCTCTGCCCTCCTGACATCCTAGCCCTTGCCACCTCCTGGCTCTCTCTCCTCCTCTGCAGCCCACTTGGTTAGCTTCCTAGCAAACGCCGGGTTTGATGCCTCTCCCTCGACTTCCCTGGCTGCCCTCTCCATCAGATCTTTGAAAGACAGCGGAGGCACACGCTTCTGCTCCATTCTGAAGAACCTCTGATGCAGCCCCAGGGTGAAGGCCACCATGAGATTGTGCACAGGCATCTCCTGAACCTGGAGGACCTCCTTCTGAAACATATCCACGGAGCTTTCCAGTGTCTCATTCACTTCCTGCTTGATGAGAAACAAAGACTCTGACTCCTTCGAAGTTGTAAATCTCAGCAGAAACCCCCGGCGCAGGTCTTTAAAACAGTTGATGGAGCTGGCTGGAAGCTGATGGAACCAATCTCTCGCCTTCTCCTTGAGAGTTATGGCGAATAGCCGACACTTAAAGGCATCTGACATCTGTCGGATCGAAACCACATCCTCAAATCACTGGATGTGCTGGACAAGATCATACCTTCCGGTGTAGTAGGATATCTCTGGCTCGCGAAACCCCTCTGGAACTGGGGTGGATGAGACCAGCTCGCTGAAGGGACTCCCCTCCCCTGCCAGGCGAGCCGGGCGATCTCGTGCTTCCACCTCGCCGGTCCTACCCGCACTCACCGAGACAGGGAACAAGGCTCGCCCTAGGAGATCTCGCTCGCTGCCCTCCTCCGCTACTTCCTTCCTGGGTCGCCTGACGGGAGCGTTCTCGCCCAGAGCTGGCGCGGTGACCACTGGGACGGAGGGTGTGGAGCACTCGCTGCGAGCTTCGAGTGTGAACATTACGAGATTCCGCATTTCCTGCCTGAAGTACTCGAACATCCCGAGGGTGACGAGTGGAGGGGGAGGTGGCGAATCGGCCCTGTCAGATCCTTGTCCTTCGCCTCCAGTCATTGAACTCATTTGGATTTTTTTTGTTAGTCGCGCTCCACGCTCACCACACCAAAATGTTGAAACTGGGAACCAACTTTTGTGGAGTTCGGACCCTTGGAAAAGGGGTGACCGTATGTAACTCCCCCGATTTTTCTTGTTTTGTTTGATCTTTGATTGGCGTTACGATGACACATTTTCGGCCTTTTGCCGTTGTAGAGCGTGGTCTTAGCTCTTTAAGTTCCTTGTGTAGACTTGTTGTAGCCTGTTAGCAAGATTTCTCAGCTATTCGGAGTCTGTTTTGGTGACTCGGTTGGGCCTCTTAGGGAATGCTTGTGTTTTGGCTTTGGGAGGTGTTAGCCCGAGTGTGAGATCGTCGGATATTGTTTTCGACCTCACCGTTGTTTTCGTGGCTTGGGTGTTTAGCTACGGTGTGAGTTTTGGTCGAAGTCCGAGATCGTTTGCTTTCGCGTCGTTTCGACGTTTGTTATGTTAGCTGTAATGTTTGTTGTGCTGTGCATGGCCTGGTGTGGCCGAGCTTGTTAGGTTGGTGCCTTGTTTCTTTTTTTAGCTAAGGAGTTTAGCTGTTTTTTTTTGTGTATGTTTGGGTGACACGGCCTGGGTCACGGGCGTGACCCAGGGCGTGTCGAGCTCGGGTAGAGCTCTCGGTTGTGTGGTCGACGAAATTCGGTCGACGGGTGTTTTTGGTAGGAACACGGCATGTGACACGGGCGTGTCACAGGGCGTGTCCCCTTCGGTTCGTCGAGTTGCGCTCGACGATAGTCGAGCGACGTTTGGGTGAGTTCACGCCCCCCTAACACAGGCGTGACTCCTGGTCTGCGATCTGCGCTCGACGATTGTCGAGCGCTAGATAGGTTGGTACACGGCCTGTCACACGGGCGTGTCACAGGGCGTGTCCCCTGTTTCGGCGTGCTGAGCTCGACGATCGTTGAGTGGGTAGGTGAGGGGGTACACGCCCCGCGACACCGACGTGTCGGACCTGACACGGGCGTGTCTGGAGCGTGTTCCGTATTTTTTTCTCCTGAGTGCTTCCTTTTATGTCGTGAGTCGTTTTTCCTCCTCATTTCTTCGTTCCCAATTCTGGAGAAGCTTCCAACGGAAGGTTTTGGGAGGAGGCGTTGTTGGATTTTGGCCGGCGATTGCGGTAGGGAGCTCGATTTTTCTCGTGCGATAGCGGATTTGGCTTGCTCTCGTCTAGATCTTCCCTTCCATGTAAGTCATTCTTGATCTAGGGCTGTTTACAGGAGTTAAACTTTTTTTTATTTCTTTTCTTCTTCTCTAAATCTTTGCTTTTGACCCGTAGGTGGCCGACCTTGCCGCCAAAGCCTGTTTTCGTGTTGCAATCGTTGTATCATGGTGGTAAGGCAATTGGCTCCTTGCCCTTGCCAATTTGACCCCCCCCCCCCTTTTTACCTAGTTACTTTGCTGTATATTGTTCTTAAATTTCAGCCATGTTCGATTTAGGTTGTCTAGGAATTTTGGCTAGTTTTTTTTGTTATTATTCACGGTTTGGTGTCCAGTGGGTAGCTAGAGTTAGGGTATGGCTAGAAGGGATAGAAGGGAGAGTTAGAATTAAATTTCCAACTCTCTGTTTCCACGCGTTGAGAGAGTTTAGGCTGCGGTTTTAACTAAAATTTATGTTTAACCTAAGTAGAAAGCGCTGACAGCGTTGAGTGAGCCGAGTTCACTCAACGCCGTCATCCAGCGTAGGTTTTGCCGCTAAGTATTTTGGCGTCAAGTGAGTGGAGCTTACTCAACGCCGCGTCGAGTGGGCTGGACGTTTCTGCATTGGGTTCGTTTGTTTCCTTAGGATTGTTAGTGTGACTTTTCCCTGGTGGGGGGGGGGGGTATTGGTTGTTCGGCTAGTTTTTGCATGTCGACTCTCGGGTTGTGGCAGGTGGTGGAGTTTTGGTGCCTCTGGAGGGGTGGTTTTATGTGGAGAGCTGTGGCCACCACCTTTTGCCCCAGTTTGGGTTGGTGTGTATGGGACCCTAGAGCTGCCACTGTTTGACCCTTTAGCCCTTTTTGGATTTGGTTTTGGTTATGTATTCAGATCCATGTTTTGACCCCTGCCATTAACCCACAAGTTAGGACTGTTAGTTCCTTTCCTATTTTATGGCTATTTCTCTTGTCATATATGTATATGTCTTGTCGCTGTTGCAGGCTCTTTTGTAGGCCATGTTGCTTTTATTACTCACACTTCGTGTGATTTACTGTTCTTTAGACAGTGCTCTTTTCTTACTGTCGTGTCCTTTCTTTTACTGATAGCATTTTGTTGTCGGGTTGGTAAACCCTTATTATTTGCTCATAAATCTAATGCTCTATTTACCTTTTTGATTATTTTCTTGCTGAGGTGTTCTTTTCTTGAATGCCTCAGGTCCATGTTGTAGCCAGTTGAGCGGCTACTTCTTTTTGAGGGGCTTGCTTGTGGCCTCTTGGGTAGCTGAGATAGCTGATCCTCGATTTTTGTGAGGTCGTTCTTTTCCTTTCTGTATAGACATGCGTACTCACCAGTGGGTTCGTGTCAGGTTGTTGACGCCCACTGGTGGCTTCTTGCGATACTGGGTATAAACTAAAACTGCTATTTTTGCCTATTTGTGGTTGTTTACTTGCTTCTGAGAATGTTTTATGTTAGGTTGCATGTTAGATATTTTTAAACCCTAAAAGCGTTACTATATGTATCTCGTCATATTTATAAAACTAAGACATTACTTTTCCTTTAGCGTAAAGACTATATTTTTATATACCATACTAACCTTAGAGTCGTGCATACCATGAGTCGTCCCTCAGGGACACTTATGCTCATTTAGGGTGTCAACTCAATTTAACTAAAGTATTTTCCGCTGCGTATAAATATACTTTTAATTGTGGATTAGCTGATCCACTGTGCCGAGGGATACGACCATTAAATATAACTGGTTTTCTTTCATATTAAATTATGATTTTCCTTAAAATCTAAGGTCTGGAGTTTTACCTGAACGTGTTCAGTTATCCCCTGCATGACGTGGCATCACGACACGTATTTTCTCTTGCTCTGATGCGGTGTAATCGTCGAGAAAATGGGGGGTGTTACAGTTGGTATCAGAGGGAGGTTGCTTGGGAAATGGTCGGGCAACCTTTCCCTTGTTTGCATTAGTAGTTAGCGTCATACCATACACACACTGATATGTCATCAGCACGTCTTGGCTAAAGCACGAACACTACACTCATGAGCATGAAGAAGTATATGGGGCATATTATGTAGTATAAGATGCATAATATGTGTTTGTATATGGATCCCTCATAGGAGGCAACATGTGAGAGTTATGTAGTATGTGATGCATAACCTCACCACATGAATGCGGCTAGCACGTTTTCTTTTTTTCGTTGCATAGAAATGTTATGTAGTATGGGATGCATAACATTTTCATGTGTACGCCGCCCATGACATGCATTAAGGCTTTTTTTTAGAATGCATAGCACATCATGCATAACATAACATTTCTTAAGCACAACGTGCCAAGCTAAAGATTTGTGTTAAGCACGAACTAGGGAAGAAGAAGAACTAGAGGAAGAAGATAGAGATTAGGGTTGAAATTAGAGGGAAGGGAAATACCTTGGATAATACTTGCATGCATCCAAAAGAGAGGGGTCCGGGTATATATAACCCGGGACCCAAGACCGGCCAACCGAGGGGCCGGCCGGCCCCCATGGGGCTGAACCAAATGTGGTTCAGCCCCCCTGAGCCGATCTTTTAAGAAGAGGGGGCTGAACCCATTGGTTCAGCCCCATTGTTGCCTTGCACGCGCCGTTGCCGCCGCTGGTAATGTTGCCCAAATAGCCTAGCCTCGTCTGGAAGCTTAACATTCCCTTCCCCATCAAAAGCCAGCTTGTCCTCAAGTGGGTAATTGGGGTAAAGCTCCCGGAACTCCAGCAAGTCCACCCAAGTATTGTGCTCCGCGGAGAGATCCTTGCATTTAATTAACAGCTCTGGACAGTACATCGTGCCCCGACGTTTCCACTTGATCAACAATACATCTGCCGGAATGGGGCGAAGCTCGCCTCCAGAAGTAGCCTCTGGCAGCACAGGAAAGACCGGAACAGCCTCACCCAGCTTACGCTTCAACAATGAGACATGAAAGGTAGGATGAATCTGTGAGCCCTCGGGCAATGCCAAGGTATACGCAACTGGCCTGACCTGTCGCGTGATCTGAAATGGTCCATAGTAGCGGGGTGCCAGCTTCTGATTTGTCCTCTGCGCCACAGACAACTGCCGGTAAGGGCGAAGTTTGAGGAAAACCTCATCCCCCACCTGGAACTCCCTTTCCGTCCGATGTCGATCTGCCTGTGCTTTCATATGATCCTGCGCCGCCCGAAGATTCTCGCGCAAGGTGGCGAGGGTTCGATCACGATCACGGAGTGCCCGATCAACTGCTGTCACTGTGGTACTGCTTGACTCATAACTGCTCAAGGAGGGAGGTGGCCGACCATAGACGACCTCAAAGGGGGTGAGTTTGCTAGCTGAGTGATACGAAGTGTTGAAGCAGTACTCCGCCCAATGTAACCAACTGTCCCATGTCCTTGGCTCATCCATGATAAAGCAACGAAGGTAAGTTTCCACGCCCCGATTCAAGACTTTCATCTGTCCATCGGTCTGGGGATGGTGAGCCGTGCTGAAACGTAATGAAGTCCCTTGCAAGAGAAAGAGTTCCGTCCAAAATCTGCCAACAAAAGTAGGGTCCCGATCGAAAATGACCGCCCGGGGAATCTCATGCAATCGAACAATCTCCCGAACAAATAAAGCCGCCACAGACTCCCCGGTGTAAGGGTGGCTCAGAGCAAGGAAGTGCCCATACTTGGACAACTTGTCCACCACCACTAAGATAACTGTTTTACCCTTCGACTTGGGCAGCCCATCAATGAAGTCCATAGAAACCGTATCCCAGATTTGATGCGGAATCTCTAAGGGGGTGAGTAGCCCGGCTGGAGAAGTAGTCTCATATTTTTGCCTTGGCAGACATCACATTTCTGAACAAACTCCTGAATGTCACGGCGCATCCCCTTCCAAAATACATTTGCCCGAGCCCGCTGGAGAGTGCGAAGAATACCCGCGTGACCGCCCGTCGGCGACGAATGGAACTCATGCATCATCACCGTCCTCCAAGCTGACTGCCCAGGAATGACAACTCGACCCTGATAATATAGCCGGTCATTTTGTAAGTGATAACCTGGGGTTACCTTACGAGCCTGCCACGGGTTCTCCACAATAACCCGTAACTCGGGATCTCGCTGCACCTCCTCCTGAATCTCATCCATCGACTCCAACTGTGGCATAGAAATGTGCGCCAAGGCCCCCTCTGGTAAGCGCGATAGGGCGTCAGCCACCCGATTGTCCTTCCCCGGCCGATACTCGATCGCATAATCATATCCCAACAACTTGGTGACCCACTTCTGTTGAAGAGGGGAAGAAATCCGCTGCTCGAGAAAGTGCTTCAAGCTCTGATGATCTGTCCGTATTTTAAAACGATGTCCCAGCAGGTATGGCTGCCATAGGGCCACCGCATGAATAACCGCTAGCATCTCCTTTTCATACACCGATAGTCCTAGTGTCCGTGGAGCCAAGGCCTTACTGTAGAAGGCGATCGGCCGTCCCTCCTGCATCAAGACCGCTCCCATTCCCGCGCCGGAAGCATCCATCTCCACCACAAACTCCTTAGTGAAATCTGGAAGTGCCAGCACTTGAGTCGTCGTCATCGCCCTTTTCAACGCCCGAAAGGCGGTCTCGGTCTCATCCTGCCACGAGAAAGCATCCTTCTGTAGCAGCTGCGTAAGTGGCCGAGCAATCTTCCCATAATCCCGTACAAAACGCCGGTAGTACCCAGTGAGGCCCAAGAACCCCCTCAGCGCCCGAATGGTCAGAGGCCGTGGCCAAGAAATCATACTCTCGATCTTCCGTGGGTCGGCTTTCACCCCATCCGCTGAAACTAGATGCCCCAAGTACTCCACCTCATGTTGTCCAAAAGAACACTTGGACCTCTTAGCATAGAGCTTATGTTGTCGAAGAGTATAGAAGACCTGAGCCACATGACGTAAATGATCCTCCCAAGTAGCGCTGTGGATCAGAATGTCATCAAAGAAGATCAAGACAAAGTGTCGCAGGAATGGGCGAAAAATCTCGTTCATATTGGTCTGAAAAGTAGACGGTCCCCCCGTCAATCCATTCGCCATCAATAAGAACTCATAGTGGCCGTCATGAGTCCTGAAAGCCGTCTTATGCACGTCCTCCTCCTTCATAAGAATCTGATAATAGCCGGATCGCAAATCCAGCTTCGTAAATCTAGTCGCCCCACTCAACTCATCTAACAGCTCCTCAATCACGGTAATCGGAAACTTATCCTTCACGGTAACACTGTTTAAGGCACGGTAATCTACGCAGAAACGCCAAGATCCGTCCTTTTTAACCAGAATAATCGGTGCTGAGAAGGAACTGGTACCAGGCCGTATAATGCCGGCAACAAACATTTCCTTCACAATACGCTCGATCTCTGCCTTCTGCATGTGGGGATACCTGTAAGGACGAGTGTTGGGCGGCTCCGCCCCAGTCTGTAGCACAATCTGGTGATCACGGAACCGTGACGGTGGAAGCGTCCCCGGCTCCTGGAAAATGTCATCATACTCCTCCAATAATGCCCGCATCTGGTCAGGAACCTCCGTCGGTCTATCCTCGTCAGACCTCGCCCCCAACAGGACCGTCATCAGACTATTGGACTCCTTAAGCTGTTGTAGGCTGCGAAGGGAGATCTCTTTAACCAGAGAAGATCTGAGCCCCTTCAAACAGAACTGGCGCTCCCCTTGCGAGAACTCCATCGTCATCTGGTCCCAATCAAAAGTCACCCTCCTCGACTGCTGCAGCCACTGCACTCCAAGCACCATATATGAGCCTCGGATCGGTAAGAGATAGACATCCGTGCACCCCACATAACCCTGCATCCGAAGCTCCATCGCCTTCAACACTCCCTGGCACTGTAGTTTGCTGCCGTCTGCAACCATAACCTGGAACGCCGCTCCTACGTCAATCATGTGCCCCACCTTTTGTGCCACATCTGGATGAATAAAATTATGAGTACTCCCACTGTCCACCAGAATGGTCACCCTCTCCTGCCAAATCCTCCCCGCCAGCCGCATAGTAAGCGAAGGTGGATTGCACCCTTCCATGGCATGTAGGGACACACCCAACTCCGTCAAGTCGAAGTCCCCCCCCCCCCCAGACTCCAACTCCTCCTCCGGAAACTTGTCCTCCTCAAGATGCTCCTCCTGATGCAACATAAAGACCTGGACCTTCTGTCACTTGTGTCCTGGCATAAATTTCTCATCACAATTAAAGCAAAGGTCTTTCTCCTTCCGTGCTTGTAACTCGTTCCAAGACAACCGTGTCACCGTCGGTCGGCCGGCCACTGGAGTCTCTCTCCTGGCCGCGGCCGGTGTAGTAGTATGCCTTGTCATACTGCGGGCTCATTGCCTATTTAACTTTTCCTCTTGGATGAGCGCCAAGCTGATCGCGTGGTTCCGACTACGGGGCATGTAGGCATGGACCTCATCGCGTAAGTGATCCTTCAGTCCTGATACAAAACAGCTGAGGAGTGTCTTTTCTTCCCACTGAACCCTGTTGGCCAACTTCTCAAACTCCGTCCTGTACTCCATCTCTGTACCCTTCTGCCGTAGCTTCTGTAAAAGCGCCTCAAAGTCTTCAAACTCCAAAGGCCCAAACCGAGCCGTGAAGCCTCCCACAAATTCCTCCCACGGAACATACTCCCGTCCCCGCAAGAACCACTGTGTCCACTGGAACACGTCATCCTCCAGATGGAAGGACGCTAGCTGCACCCACTGAGCCTCTGGCACCTCCTGATGGCTGAAAAACAACTCAGCTTTTTGTACCCACTCCAAAGCGTCGCCCCCACTGTACCGAGGGAAATTCATCCGAGTCAACTTGGTAGCCATGTACGGCCTTTGGCCGCGTTCCCCCGCCATTGGGGCCCCATGACGGAAAGGCCCCCCTTCTCCCCACTGCACCCCTCTTCCAAAGCCTGGTGGTTGCCCTCTTCCCGCTGGTGGGGGTAACAACCCATCCCGACCTTGCCTCCAAGGAGCGTGCTCGGTAAAAGTCCCAGCCCTTCTGTCAACACCAGTTGCGAAGCCGCCACCCCTGCCGGCCATTTCCAGGCCTGCCGACACAAATCTGGCCCTCCCCGTGCTTGCCACGGGGGGTCCAGCCACTCTGAAGCCACCCCCAGCCATGCCGAAGCCACCCGGACCAAAACCTCCCCCCTGATGGCTCGTCGGTCCCGATCCAAGCCCCACAGGAGCCGCTGATGCCTAGCCGACCCCGCTGGAGCCGCCTGCGACGTTTCCCGACGCTCTGTATCCCGCCGGGACAAACCCGACCCCCTGTGCGCTCGCCACCCCCGATCCAGCCCAGCCACCGCCAACAACCGCCGATCCGGGCCCCTGCGTGTGCGCTGAAGCCGATCCCGACCAGCCGACGCCGCCCCAGGCCGATCCGTCCCCTCCGTGGTTCGCCGCACCAGATCCAGCCCCCGCCTGGCTCGCAGCAGCAGGTCCGAAGCCAGCCGCCCCCGATCCGGCGCTTCCCGCACCCGATCCACCAAGTTCGGGCATTTCCGGCCTATTCCCTGTAGATCCGCCCGGTTCCTCCTCCGCCACCGCCTTGCCCTTCAAGGTTTGCGCTAATAGTGTCATGATATCGTTCAAGCGGTCGTCGATTCGCTCTTCCAACCTTTGAGTGGACGTTTTGACATTTTCTTCGATGGCGGCTACCGAATCGGTAAGCCCCATCAAATTCTCCTCTTGGGTTTCCAAGCGGTCATTCTCCTCTTGCGAACGTGTAGTCACCATGATGGAGGAAGGAATCCTCTGATACCAAATGTTAAGCACGAACTAGGGAAGAAGAAGAACTAGAGGAAGAAGATAGAGATTAGGGTTGAAATAAGAGGGAAGGTAAATACCTTGAATAATACTTGCATGCATCCAAAAGAGAGGGGTCCGGGTATATATAACCCGGGACCCAAGGCCGGCCAACCGAGGGGCCGGTCGGCCCCCATGGGGCTGAACCAAATGTGGTTCATCACCCCTGAGCCGATCTTTTAAGAAGAGGGGGCTGAACCCATTGGTTCAGCCCCGTTGTTGCCTTGCACGCGTCGTTGCCTCCGCTGGTAATGTTGCCCAAATAGCCTAGCCTCTTCTGAAGGCTTAACAATTTGCATGATGACATATGTACACGCATGGTTTTGAGTCAAAAAGAATACAAATACATGCATTCATGGTTTAGGCACATGAGTTAGTATGATGGTGAACCATCTTAGATTAAGCATAACATCATCATGGAAAAACAAATCCCAGAGAAAGTTTAGCAGTTGAAGTTCATATTTAAGTGTGTTTGTCTGTACCGGGCAGTTTTGTTCTAGCTGTTAGGCTAGGTTTTGTCTAAAGCTTGTGCGATTATAGGATGGCGAGACGTCCTGCGACGAGATCGACTCCCTAATCAGAGGGTGAGTCGTCGGGAGCGCAGAGCGAGGCGTTGATAGAAAGCCTGCGGCAGAGTAATGAGGCCTTATTGAGACAGGTAGTGGATATGCAGGCTCAGATTCAGTCTCTTGTAGCAGTGGTGGCGGGACAGACTCCGAGAGTTCAGGACCCCGCTGAGGGGGTAGCTGTTCCTGCCCCTCCTGCTCCTCCCGTGCCTTCGGTTGTGGTGCCCCCGGAGATGACGTTCATATCCCAGTTTCAGCGGCTTAGGCCCCCTACTTATGATGGGCAAGCAGATTTCATGATTTTGGATGACTGGTTGATTTACATTGAAGAGATGTTCTCTTACTCTGGGATTGCGGACGATCAGAGAGTGATGCTCGCTGCCTACCAGCTCAAGGGCTTAGCAAAGAGTTGGTGGCTGAGGGAGAAAGAGAGCTTAGTCGCAGGATGCACTTGGGAGTCATTTAAGATGATGTTGTTAAGTAAGTTTCTGCCTTCAGTCGAGCGGGACCGGCTAATGAATGACTTCCTTCATTTGAAGCAGAGGAAACCCACGGTTATTGAGTATGAGATTGAGTTTAGCAAGTTGAGTCGGTTTGCTCCTGGTCTGGTGAGTGTTGAAGCAGATCGAGTTAAACGGTTTCTGGGTGGACTAAGAAGCGACATTCAGCAGTTAGCGAATGCCTACGGAGCAGTCAGTTATGTCAACGTGATTGAAGCTGCCTTGAAGGTCGAGGCCATTGAGAATGCCAAGAATAGAGGCCAGCAGATGAGGAAGGATAAGCGGAAGTCCGGTGGAGGGAAGAGCCCTCAGGAGCCTGATGCTGTCTCGAGAAAGAAGAACAAAGAGGTTTGTAGCTTCTGTGGTCGGGCAGGCCACCCCTTTGAGAGGTGTTTCAAAAGGTTGGGAGCGTAGAAGAAGGAACAGGTGCATGCGATTCAGGGTGCTCCCAGAGGAGACTTGGTGTGTGCCTTGTGTGGAAGGAAGGGACATGATGTTGCCCGTTGCTGGTTAAAAGATAAAGTCTGTTTTCTGTGTGGGCAGAAGGGTCATCTCAAGACAAGGTGCCCACAGATCCAGCCTGTTCTGCAGCCTGTTCCCCTCCAGGCTTTGCCACCGCCTCAGCAAATGGATAAAGGAAAGGGGAAGCTGAATGTGCTTTCGGCAGACGAAGCGTAGACTTAGACCCAGGTTATCTCAGGTTCGACTCCTCCCCAGCCGTTTTGTCATGTTCCCTTTTTGTTTGTAGTTTTCGTTTTAGCGTTTGTTGTCTTAGATGCGTGTGCAATTTGTAGGACGATTTAAGGTAAAGAACCGCTGGGCGCTCGTTCTCTTCGACTCCGGCGCTACCCACTCGTTTGTGGCTAGAGCCTTCGTGGAGCGGTTCAGTTTGGGCCTAGATCGTGTTGGTGGTGCCTTTTGCGTTAAGTTCCCCTCCGGTGACTCTGTGGTTTCAGACCTGGGTGTCCATGACTGTCTGATTTTGTTGGGGGATTTTCTAGCAAAGGCAGATCTGAAGTTGATTGACCTGGAGGACTTCGATGTTATCTTGGGCATGGACTGGTTGTCCAGGTACGATGCAGTTATCCAGTGCAAGGGTAAGCGCTTGGACTTCGTCAAAGACAACGGTCAGCCATAGAGCGTTTATGGGTATTCTCTCCAGGAGTCTCCAGTCATTTCTGCGGTACGTGCTCGGAAGTTGCTTGATTCTGTCTGCTTTGCCTGTGTGGTCTCTCTGGTAGGGACAGTTGTTAGTGTGCCGCATTTGGAGGAGACTCTTGTGGTGTGTGACTTCTCTGATGTGTTTCCTGACGATCTTCCCGGTCTTCCACCCGATTGAGATGTCGAGTTTGTTATAGATTTGGAGCCAGACACGCGTCCTATTGCTAAGGCGCCGTACCGGATGGCCCCGCGAGAGCTGGATGAGTTGCGAATGCAGCTGGATGAGATGTTGGCAAAAGGTTTCATAAGGCCGAGTTCTTCGCCTTGGGGTGAACCAGTGCTGTTCGTTAAAAAGAAAGATGGGTTGATGAGGCTATGCATCGACTATAGAGAGCTGAACAAGGTTACTATTAAGAACAGGTACCCTTTGCCACGGATCGACGATTTGTTTGATCAGTTGCGCGGTAGCTCGGTTTTTTCCAAGATTGACCTTCGTTCGGGCTATCACCAGTTGAGGATTCTGGAGTCAGATGTTCCGCGGACGGCGTTCCGCTCTCGTCATGGGCATTTTGAGTTTTTGGTTATGTCATTTGGTTTGACTAATGCGCCCTCAGCTTTTATGGATTTGATGAACAGAGTTTTCAAGGATTTTCTAGATAAGTTTGTGATTGTCTTTATAGACGATGTTTTGGTGTACTCTAAAGATGCGGAGGAGCATGATCGACATTTGCGACTGGTCTTGGCGACTCTGAGAGACCATAAGCTATACGCCAAGCTGAGAAAATACGAATTTTGGTTGCCTCAAGTTTCTTTTCTGGGCCACGTGGTTAATAAGGAGGGAATATCGGTGGACCCAGAAAAGATCGCTGTTGTTATGGAATGAGCGAGGCTTGTTACTCCCAGAGAGATCAAAAGCTTCGTGCGCTTGGCTGGCTATTATAGAAGATTTGTAGAGGGATTCTCTACCTTGTCTGCGCCGTTGACCAAGTTGACGCAGAAGAATGTAGCCTTCATATGGGATGACAAGTGTGAGGAGGCTTTTGAGGAACTAAAAAGAAGGTTATGTTCAGCTCCAATTTTGTCTTTGCCTACTGAAGGTAATGAGTGATATATATGTGGATGCGTCGCATGTCGGACTGGATTGCGTATTGATGCAGGGCGGGAAGGTAATTGCGTACGGGTCGAGGCAGCTAAAGACTCACGAGAGGAACTACCCTACGAATGACCTGGAGTTTGCAGCTGTGATCTATGCGCTGAAATTGTGGAGGCATTTGTTTTATGGCGCGCAGTGCAAGATTTTTACTGATTACAAGAGTTTAAAGTATGTCTTCACCCAGAAGGAATTGAATCTGCGCCAGCGGCGATGGTTGGAGTATGTGGCCGACTATGATGTTGAAATCCAGTACCATCCGGGCAAAGCTAATGTGGTGGCCGACGCCCTGAGTCGGAAGTCAGGGAAGATTTTCAATCTCTCCGCCGAGTGTCTAGTGGAAGAGTTCCTTTTGATGGACATTTCTGTGGGAAGCTGCGATTCGCAGAGTAGTTTTGCAGTGGCAAAACCTTCGTGGATTGCGCTTACGAGACTGCATCAGAAGGATGATCCCGATCTTCTGCATTTGCATCTTTGAGCAGAAAAAGGTGAATTACCAGATTTCTCTATAGATGATGCAGGTTCCTTGAAGTATCGTGGCAGGTTTTGCATCCCCGCTGTTGGAGATATCCAGGATATGGTGTGCAGAGAAGCCCACAGATCTAGTGTTGCCTACCATCTCGGGTCTACCAAGATGTATCATGATTTAAAGCAGATTGTCTGGTGGTATGGGATGAAGGGAGACATAGCCAGATTTGTTTCTGAGTGCCACACTTGCAAGTGTGTGAAAGCCGACCGTGCGAGGCCTGGTGTCAAGCTGACTCCCTTGGAGATTCCGACGTGGAAGTGGGAGAATATCTCGATGGATTTCATTACAGGCTTACCGAGATCTCCTAAGGGGCATGATTCAGTTTGGGTGATCGTAGACAGATTGACAAAGTGTGCTCACTTCGTACCATTTAAGATCGATTATCCGATGAGGAAGATAGTCGAGCTGTATTTGGATGAGGTTATCAGATTGCATGGTGTACCAGTAAGTATCATATCAGATCGAGACTCCAGGTTCACGTCTCGTTTTTGGAAGAACCTTCAGGAGGGGTTGAGTACAAATTTGAGGTATTCCACAGCTTATCATCCGCAGACCAATGGTCAGACGGAGCGAGTAAATCAGATTGTGGAAGATATGATTCGATGTTATATTCTGTACCACGGAGAAGTGTGAGATGAGCGCTTGCGGCTTATGGAATTTGCGTATAACAACAGTTATCAAGAAAGCTTGCAAATGACTCCTTTTGAAGCTTTGTATGGAAGGCGCTGCAGGACTCCCTTATTTTAGGCTGAGATTGGCGAGAGACCTTTGTTGAGTCCAGAAGCGCTCGAGGAGATGGAAACCGCTGTGAAGCTTATTCGGAAAAAGCTTCGGATAGCCCAGGAGAGATATGAGAAGAACGCCAACCGGCGTAGATCGGACTTGGAATTTGTTGTGGGGGACTCGGTGTTCTTAAAGGTTTCCCCGTTGATCGGAGTCAAGCGGTTTGGCAAGAACAGGAAGTTGGACCCGAGGTACGTGTGACCGTTTCTGATTGTTGAGCGGATTGGGTTATCAGCTTATAGGCTGGCTTTGCCCGCAAATTTCCCCGGCGTGCATGATGTCTTTCACGTCAGTCAGCTGCGGAAATGTGTGCTGAATGGCAGGCAGGTTTTGGATTATGTACATCAGTTGGAGCCGAATCTTTCTTGCGTGGAGGTGCCTATCCGCATTTTGGATTCTCAGGTTCGTGCGTTGCGGAAGAAGACCATTCAAATGGTTAAAGTTTTATGGAGAAATCAGGATGTAGAAAGCGCGACTTGGGAATTGGAGTCGGCTATGAGGGAGGCTCACCCTCATCTGTTTCCCTGATCTTGTGCCTGGTATGTTTTGTGCTCTTTTTTATAGCCCCTTCTTGGCTATTTCTCTCTCCTTCTTGATAGGGGTGTTGTGAGTAAAGTTTCGAGGCAAAACTTTCTTTTAGGGGGAGTGACTGTAACGCCCCCGGTTTTTCTGTGTTTTGTTTGATCTTTGATTGGCGTTACGATGACACATTTCCGGCCTTTCGCCATTGTAGAGCGTTGTCTTAGCTCTTTAGGTTCCTTGTGTAGCCTGGTTGTAGACTGTTAGCAAGATTCCCCAGCTAGCCGGAGTCTATTTTGGTAACTCGGTTGGGCCTCTTAAGGAATGCTTGTGTTTTGGCTTCGGGAGGTGTTAGCCCGAGTGTGAGATCGTCGGATGTTGTTTTCGACCTCACCGTTGTTTTCGTGCCTTGGGTGTTTAGCTACGGTGCGGGTTTTGGTCGAAGTCCGAGATCGTTTGCTTTCGCGTCGTTTCGACGTTTGTTATGTTAGCTGTAATGTTTGCAGTGATGTGCATGGCCTGGTGTGGCCGAGCTTGTTAGGCTGGTGCCGTGTTTCTTTTTTTAGCTAAGGAGTTTAGCTGTTTTTTTTGTGTATGTTTGGGTGACACGGCCTGGGTCACGGGAGTGACCCAGGGCGTGTCGAGCTCGGGTAGAGCTCTCGGTTGTGTGGTCGACGAAATTCGGTCGACGGGTTTTTTTGGTAGGAACACGGCCTGTGACACGGGCATGTCACAGGGCGTGTCCCCTTCGGTTCGTCGAGCTGCGCTCGACGATAGTCGAGCGGCGTTTGGGTGAGTTCACGCCCCCCTAACACAGGCGTGACTCCTGGTCGGCGATCTGCGCTCGACGATTGTCGAGCGCTAGATACGTTGGTACACAGCCCGTTACACTGGCGTGTCACAGGGCGTGTCCCCTGTTTCGGTGTGCTGAGCTCGACGATCGTCGAGTGGGTAGGTGAGGGGGTACACGCCCCGCGACACCGTCGTGTCGGACCTGACACGGGGGTGTCACGGGCTTGTCTGGAGCGTGTTCCGTATTTTTTTCTCCTGAGTGATTCCTTTTATGTCGTGAGTCATTTTTCCTCCTCATTTCTTCGTTCCTGATTCTGGAGAAGCTTCCAGCGGAATGTTTTGGGATGAGGCGGTGTTGGATTTTGGCCGGCGATTGCGGGAGGGAGCTCGATTTTTCTCGTGCGATAGCGGATTTGGCTTGCTCTCGTTTAGATCTTCCCTTCCATGCAAGTCATTCTTGATCTAGGGCTGATTCCAGGAGTTAAACTTTTTTTGATTTCTTTTCTTCTTCTCTAAATCTTTGCTTTTGACCCGTAGGTGGCCGACCTTACCGCCAAAGCCTGTTTTTGTGTTGCAATCGCTGCATCATGGTGGTAAGGCAAGTGGCTCCTTGCCCTTGCCAATTTGACTTCCCCTTTTTACCTAGTTACTTTGCTGTATATTGTTCTTAAATTTCAGCCATGTTCTATTTAGTTTGTCTAGAAATTTTGGCTAGTTTTTTTGTTATTATTCACGGTTTGGTGTCCAGTGGGTAGCTAGAGTTAGGGTATGGTTGCGTTTAGTTGTAGTTTAAGTATAGTTGCGGTAGCCCCGAGTAGATATGATAGAAGGGAGAGTTGGAATTAAATTTCCAACTCTCTGTTTTCACGCGTTGAGAGAGTTTAGGTTGCGGTTTTAACTAAAATTTATGTTTAACCTAAGTAGAAAGCGCTGACAGCGTTGAGTGAGCCGAGTTCACTCAACGCCGTCATCCAGCGTAGGTTTTGCGGCTAAGTATTTTGGCGTCAAATGAGTGGAGCTTACTCAACGCCGCGTCGAGTGGGCTCGACGTTTCTGCCTTGGGTTCGTGTGTTTCCTTAGGATTGTTAGTGTGACTTTTCCCTATGGGGGTATTGGGTGTTCGGCTAGTTTTTGCATGACGACTCTTGGGTTATGGCAGGTGGTAGAGTTTTGGTGCCTCTGGAGGGGGGGTTTTATGTGGAGAGTTGTGGTCACCACCTTTTGCCCCGGTTTGGGTTGGTGTGTGTGGGACCCTAGAGCTGCCACTGTTTGACCCCTTAGCCCTTTTTGGATCTGGTTTTGGTTATGTATTCAGATCTATGTTTTGACCCCTGCTATTAACCCACAAGTTAGGACTGCTAGTTCCTTTCCTATTTTATGGCTATTTCTCTTGGCATATATGTATATGTCTTGTCGCTGTTGCAGGCTCTTTTGTAGGGCATGTTGTTTTTATTACTCACACTTGGTGTGCTTTGCTGTTCTTTAGACAGTGCTCTTTTCTTACTGTCATGTCCTTTCTTTTACTGATAACATTTTGTTGTCGGGTTGGTAAACCCTTCTTATTTGCTCATAAATCTAATGCTCTATTTACCTTTTTGATTATTTTCTTGAATGCCTCAGGTCCAGGTTGTAGCCAGTTGAGCGGCTAGTTCTTTTGGAGGGGCTTGCTTGTGTCCTCTTGGGTAGCTGAGATAGCTAATCCTCGATTTTTGTGAGGTAGTTCTTTTCCTTTCTGTATAGACATGCATACTCATCAGTGGGTTCGTGTCAGGTTGTTAACGCCCACTGGTGGCTTCTTGCGATGCTGGGTATGAACTAAAACTGTTATTTTTGCCTATTTGTGGTTGTTTACTTGCTTCTGGGAATGTTTTATGCTAGGTTGCATGTTAGATATTTTTAAACCCTAAAAACGTTACTATATGTATCTCATGCATGTCATATTTATAAAACTAAGACACTACTTTTCATTTAGCGTAAAGACTACATTTTTATATACCATACTAACCTTAGAGTCGTGCATACCATGAGTCGTCCCTCGGGGACACTTATGCTCATCTAGGGTGTCAATTCAATTTAACCAAAGTATTTTCCGCTGCGTATAAATATACTTTTAATTGTGGACTAGCTGATCCACTGTGTCGAGGGATACGGCCATTAAATATAACTGGTTTTTTTTCATATTAAACTATGATTTTCCTTAAAATATAAGGTCTGGAGTTTTGTCTGAACGTGTGCAGTTATCCCCTACATGACGTGGCATCACGACACGTATTTTTTCTTGCTCTGATGCGGTATAATCGTCGAGAAAATGTGGGTTGTGACACCGCACACTTCTCCTAACGAGCTTGACTGACTGAAGGCTTATAACTCAAAATTGATACAGGGCTCCAGCACGGAGGTCCTACCCCACACCCAGAAGATCATAGAACGCTTCCACTCCTTATCCAATGTTGGGCTAAGGGCACCTCAAAAAGCGCTAGAAGATTAGAGAATGAGAGAGCTTGAAAGCGTGCCTTCAGAGATACCCTCTTGGGTCTATTTATAGATTTTAAGGTCTGACATGTAAATATCATAACTCTGATGTTCTAAAAGGCTACATGCAACCCAAAAGAGGTCTGTCAACAACGAAACTCCGCTGTTTAGTGAGGATATTGGCAGACCAATTCACATTGATCATAGGATATTTGCACCCCACTCATGGGGAGGATGCGAGCCAACTCTGCAGTCATCTGGACGTGTGCGGCTCGGCTCGCTCAACTCGCATACTTATTAGGTGAGTCCCGATTCCTGCGGCTCACTCTCTTACTACATGGTGGTGGGCCGGCTTCCCCGACTCACTCGCCTGTTTGGCGTATGCGGGCTGGGTTGCCCGCCTGCCTGGAGGATGCGGGCTGGCTCGCCCGCCTGTCTGGCGGATGCGGGTTGACTCGCCCGGCTGATGGGTGCGGGTTGGGTTAGATAGAGGGCCCCTCTTCTGCCTTGTTGGACCCAATCGGCGGACACAGGGTTGTACAATCTCCTTACTATGTTGTTTTGTATTTCATGTAGCACTTTCATTACCTGCTGAAATTATTTACTATGTTAACTTTGTTTTTTTACAAGTAAGAAGTTTCAAGAGTTAAGATCTCACTTAGTCATTTATATAACTAACCTTTTATATTTTAGCATTTTTAGGGGTAGAACAAGGAAGACGGTTACTGGTAAGTTATCGGCGGAGAGGAGCTAGAAGATGCTCGGGGACAAGTATTGATACTGGGTTCTAGTTATTATGATGATGTTAGAAAAGTTTGATGAGTATAATGAGAAGTATGTCAAGTTGGACCCTTACAGAAGGGATAGAGATTAGAGAAGGAGAGTGTAGTGTATATCCTTAGTTACTATGTTAGATGATCCCACTTATGTCCATTGTATATGCTTGATCACCCCTCTATGTATATTTTCTATATATGAGTCGTTAGTATCATTGATAGAAGTTATATGTATTAATGTATTGATGATATACTATGTATATTTTGCCTCTTTTGAGTTATGATAGTTCAGTTTTTGCCTCTCTATGTGATACAATATTTGTTAGATATATTATTTATTTTGTGTTTATTGTACATATTATGTAACATGCTCGCTCTATATAAATAAACTCGTGTACCTCTATTGAGGTAACAAGACATTTACAACATGGTATCAAAGGAAATTAAGGTATCCTCCGTCATCTGCAATCAACAAATATGCCATCATAA
Organism: Platanthera guangdongensis; assembly: GCA_039583875.1. Classification (NCBI taxonomy): domain Eukaryota; kingdom Viridiplantae; phylum Streptophyta; class Magnoliopsida; order Asparagales; family Orchidaceae; genus Platanthera; species Platanthera guangdongensis. Next base: position 170,213,949 of record CM077162.1, read on the forward strand.
CTCCTTTTTCCTCTTTCCTCTACTGATCAACGACTTCTCCCTGATGGTCTCTGACGAAGATGACGCTTGTGTGCCCCGCTTCTGCCGATCGACGAACATGATCGACATAACTTCTGCTTCTATCGATCGATGAAGACGATGCCTTCTATGTTGTTGTTCTTGATGCCTGTTGACATCGACCATGCTCGGTGATGCTTATCGACAGAAGTCGTTGCTACCTGTACCTTACGATGCCGATGTCAGTTACTGTTGATACCGCCGCTACCTCTTTTATCTGAATCGGACAATCTTCTCCCACTCATCGACAATTCCAGTATAGATTTCCAATCTCCCTATTGAACATACGACGTATGCACCACCTTTCTCGACTCCCAATTCATGCTTTGGGAATTCAGGAGTACAAGGATAGATGCAAATATGATTTCTAGATCCTCGTTCTCCTGTTAAGCTCCATGGATCTCTCAGTTCAACAAATGTGAAAGAACTATGACAGTACTAAGGAACTATGAGCTGTCTTACATATGATGTTCTCCCAAGCGAACAACCTCCCTCGTCTTAGTGAACTCTTCCTCAAAATGGCTGAGCTGAGAGAGGGTGCACATTCAGTCACTGATTACTTCGCAGAATGGAAGGTCCTTGCCTTGGCACATCAAACCAATTGTCCTGATACCCCCCCCCCCCAACAAAACAATTTTGTTGAAAGGAAAAACTCGCCACCTCTTTGAGGTCATGCACGCCCTTCTTCATCATAAGAAAGTACCAAAATACTTCTGGGGTGATCTGGTCCTTGCCGCCGCACATCTTATCAATTGTCTTCCTACTCATGTTCTTCAAGGGCAGACACCATGTCATACCATTCGTCCTAACCACCGTAGTCTCCTCCTACCCTTACGTGTCTTTGGATGTGTTTTCTATGTTCGGGATACTCTTCCCTTTGTCTCCAAACTTGACCCTCTCTCCTTGAAATTGGTATCTTTTATGGTATTCACGTACTACTAAAGGATATCGATGTTATTCTTCTGACCTCTACAAATACATTATCTCGGCTGATGATGTCTTTCTTGAATCTGACTCTTATCCTGTCCTTCCTCCTGGATCTACACCTCCTAATTCTTCCCTTGATTTTATCCTTGTTCCCCGTCCCGAGCTTATTGTACTTTCTCTGAATGGTCTTCAGAGTCCTCTTCGGTGACAAGTTTACACTCGCCGCTCTTTTGATAGCACATCCACGACTCCACCTCAGCCTTCCTCTTCCCCCGGTAGTTTGACAACTACTCCTCCGGAAGACCCTGCTATTGCACCTGTAGATCTCATACCGGTCAAGCCGGAGCCACCCATTGCTATACGGAAAAGAAGTCGTGCATGCCAGAATAAACCAATATTTGGCACTTCTTATCCGGGATTATTGGCCTCTTTTACTGAGTTGCACTCCGCTCTAGATAAATATTATCTTCCATCCATTGTCGCAGATGCCAATGCTCATCCTGGCTAGGTAACTTGATCCGTTAACGTCTCTTCAACTTAATCACATGTGGAACTTGGTTCCTTTGCCCACTGGGAAGCGGACTTTTCTGTGAAAATGGATTTACTCCGTCATGGTTAATATTGATGGTTCCCTTGATCGGTTGAAAGCCCGCTTGGTTGTCAATGGCTATGCTCAGACTTATGGATTGTATTATGATGAAACATTTACCTCGGTCTCTAAAATGTCTTCCATTCACATTCTTCTCTCGCTTGCAGCCTCTCACCAGTGGCCCCTACACTAATTGGACATGAATGTATTTCTTCATGGATCCTTGGAATAAGAGGTGTAGATGGAGCAACCACCTGGATTTGTGGCTGAGGGGGAGAGCATCAAGGTGTGTCAGCTCAAGAAGTCATTATATGGATTGAAGTAATCCCCCGAGCATGGTTTGCTCGCATCAAATCTTTCATCACTCAGCTTGGTCTTACCAAAAGTAGGAAAGACTTGTCTCTCTTCTATCAGAACTCCCTGTCAGGAACGAACATATTAGTGTTACAAGTCGATGATATTGTTATCACGGGAAGCAATCCAGAATGGATAATCAATCTCAAGGCATTTTTACACTCCATCTTTGAAACCAAGGATTTAGGCTCATTGTGCTACTTCCTAGGCATTGAAGCTACATATTATACTAACACCATCTTTATTTGTCAGCTAAAATATGCTCTCAATCTGCTATCAGATATTGGGATGTCCTAGTGTAGCCCTATGGACTCTCCACTTGAACCAGGAGAAAAGAGTTTTCATGTCGAAAGCAAATTATTTTATTCACTGAAAAAATATCAAAAGTAGTTGGAAAACTGAACTACCTTGCAATGATCAATCCAGACATTGCAAGTGAGTAAGTTCAGTCAGTTTACGACTGCTCCAACTAACTCTCAATGGAAATCTGCACTTGTTGGGTATTGTATCCACGATTACCTAGATTTGAGGAAGCCCCCTGTCAAGCTAAGATGAATTCACAATGTATTTGACGAAACATTTTAAGTTGTACTTGCAGTACCTCCACGCTAAGTGCACACCAATGTCAGGGTGCAGTAGGTCAATATACACGGGTCTGCACGACGTAATCCCTCGTTGAGCAGATCAGTGTGTTGGCCTATGTGTACTCTCTCTATTGGAGTGCACTTACTTTCAAGTACAGGGTCGCTCATATGCAAGAGAAGACAAGGAGCACAGAGGATCAAGGAGCAACTCCTGGGGTGGAAGACGAAAAATCTTCCAAGGCAAATTCGACGAGAATCACCAAGTGATTCTCGCCGATTCGGCGAGAATCACTAGTGATTCTCGCCGAATCGACGAGAATCATTAGTGATTCTCGCCGACTCCTTCTGGCCATCTCAAAATGGTGCCAAGTAAGATTCGGCGAGAATCACTTGTAATTCTCGCCGAACCAGTGGCCAAGCAGCCCATGTTCACAGTAAAATTCGTTGAGAATCAGTAAGTGATTCGACGAGAATCACAAACGATTCTCGACGAATCGTCGAGAATCACTTGGTGATTCTCGCCGATTCGTCGAGAATCGTCTGCGATTCTCGCCGATTTTGACTTGGCGTTTTCTCAGAATGCTGCTGGACCGGATTCTGCTTCTGGACTTGTTTGAACCGGATTTTGGGGATTTCTTTTGTGGGTCCCACAACGGTCAAATTTGCTGTATCTACAGGGTATAAATACATGGGTATTTTGAACAGTAAACCACGGAGAAAAAGGAACAGAAATCAAGCCGCAACGAAACCCTAAAACCGCGACTACTCTCCGCTGCCGCCGTCGCCGTCGGGCAAGTAGGTCGCCGTCAACAATAGAGATTTCTTCCCGATCTCCGGCGACAGAAGCTTAGCAAGGCTCGAGTCTCACGCGTCTATCCAGAGATCCTTTGTCTCTCGATTTGTTGATCGGAAAAACTTCCCATCCGAATCGATCGAGACGACCGATCCTCGTATGACCGTTGGTAGACCGAGCTTGCTTCGCAACGAAGTTTGGATCTCCAAGTTCAGCAGCTGCTCTTCATCGTAGCCGCCGATCCCGAAGCTAGCCGCCGCTCGTGTGCCGCCGCCGGTTCCGGGGAAATCCTCTCCGAGAGAGACCAAGGTCGTAGACTCTTCATCGACTTCAAGAACACGTCGTCGAACAAAGAGGAACACCGTAGTCTCCAAAAGAAGTTTGTATCACGTGTACATTCTACATTTAATTTCGTTGTAAAGGAACTTTTGTTCCGTGTTGTAAGGGTTGGGTGCAACCCGTTTTGTGGGAGTGTTGACTCTCACGTGTGGAAGGGCTCCTTCCGTTAGTGAAGGGATTGGATTTCAATCCCGTTGGAGAAGTGACCGAGTCGTCCCTTGTTGGGGAGATAGGTCGAAGGGGGAAAGTGGATGTACCCAAGTCGGGGAACCACTATAAATTTGCTGTGTATTCTGTGTGATGTGCTTGTTGTTTTTATTGTGCAGGTACATCCGTAAATTCCGCAAAAGAACCACACGTCACCTATTCCCCCCCCTCCCCCCCCCATAGGTGCACATAGCTGACACAAGGTGGACTTTCAAGTGGTATCAAAGCGAGGTTGCTCTTCAAAAAGGTTAACACCTTGAGTAGAATCCTGCCACCAGTGTCAGAAGCATGGATCTGGATTATGACGTATTGCCACTCAAACTCCCTGCATGCACAAAGGATTATTATCCCATCTGGAGGATGAGAGTGTTATTTCACCTGGATGCCATCGATCCACGAGCATCCCTCATCCTGGAAGAGGGTCCGTTTATCCCCATGAAGACCTCCGACTCTGGGATCCAAGTGCCCATGGGCATTGCTGAGATGTCTGAGATGGAACTATCTCTATTTCACTTGGACGAGAGGATTCGACAAATTATCATGGATGTCTGGTCTGAAGCCTCTCGCTCTAGATTGGAAAAATGTAGAACGGCTAAATCTCTGTGGATGATGATCTCAGAGTTGATGGGGGGGTCAGAGAAAGCTGAAATATGCTGCCAATCAGAGGATGAAGCGTATGTGGGGGTTCTCACTTCTGAAGATGAAGGCAAGGATCCCTCGGACTGCATCAGAGCTCCCGTGTCCGTGTCAGAGACTGACGAGACCAGTGAGGAAAGCAGCTCTGACGAGGACGAAACATTGGTCACTGATTCTAATGACAATAACTCAGATGAACAGGTATCATCTTCATCCTGCCCCATATTTTTGACTTTTCTGAAGACAGAAACTGCTCTCCTCCAGAAAATACTGATTCCCTGAAGAGAGCCCTTCAGGAGAGCAATCTACTTGCTGAGGAGCAAGCTCGAGAGATTGCTCGACTGAAGATCTTGTTGGTTCTCCAATTGGCGTCCAACAAGGTCAAGGACTCTAAGATCTCAGCTCTAGAGAATAGTCTAGATAATGAGAAACGTATAGTATCAAACTTTTCCAAAGTTGATGCTATAAAGAGAAAGCAAGAAACCGGGTGGATTTCCCGGATTATTCAGGGATGGAGAAATGGGGAAACGGTGTTTCGACCCCCCACTCCAAGCAGGAAGGCAACTCATCATGCCTTCAGGTATGACCACAGGAGTAATCGTGGTCACTGCAAGGGTGATTTGTCCCCATGTGGAAACGTCCATAGTGCAATGGGCGTCATGGCCACCCATGAGGAAATACCTAAGGCTCATTCTGAGCCCTTTGTATTCACGGCCACTGCCACAACACAGTGTGGATCTGCATGTCCCAGCTCACAGAAGACTTCTCACCATTCGAGGACACGGGATAGGGAGGATAGAGGTCATGATGTCAGGCTTCATGGGGCCTCTGCAAGGGAGATGCCTGAAAGAATGGCACCACCTTCTCGGCCTCATAACGCTCACATCATGCATTCGTTCCACCCTTCCTCGTGTCACGATGGAAGAGGAATTTGTGTGACAAGAACATGCCCTATCCCGTTTAGACCTAGGACCGTGACTTCATCAGTCACTAGATCAGGTCGAAAAAGGCGATACAACATTCACCCTTGTTGGTGCTGCGGCAAAGTGGGGCACTTTGCCATTGACTGTTGGCACAACCCCTCTGTGCCCACAGCAAGGGCTTATCCACATTCTAGGGACAGAGGTAGTCTTCCAGACAGGTTTTCTGAAGGAAGGCAGTTGCGTGCTTATGCTAATAGAAACCTAGGACCCAATATGATTTGGGTTCCTAAGGTAAAGTAATTCTGTTTTGCAGGGTAGTCTAGGTCCCCGTAAATACGATGGGATCTGGACAGTAGGTGGCTCAAGGCTAACTTGGAACAAGCGTCTGCAATAACAGATGTGCTACCTGTTGAGCATACTCACTTTAAGCTACTAATGTGTTCTACCTGTGGGACTAAGACGATGACTCTCAAAATCCCAGGTAATTTTGATCAGTTCAAGGACTTGTGTCATAATGGATCCTCATTCAAAATATATATATACTTATATATATCATCATATACAGATCCTTCTTTGTATATTAGTGTATGTATGCACGTCTAAGGATTGGTTAACTCGATGCATGCAAACCTTTACACCTCAATAAAGGGTTAACGAAGACATGTCGTTGTAAATCTCGACAACATACAATTGACATTAAGAAGACTTTGCAAAAACCTCAGTAAAATTCAAATAGATTGACTTTAGAATATACTTGTATTTATCATTCTTTTTATTGACTTGACATCGGAAAATTTCTAAAATATTGCAAGCTTCTCAAATGTGAAAATCCCTAGTCAAGAGACCCCTCAATTTCGAATCAGATACATAGTATCAGAAGCCGAATTAACCAAATCTCCTGAATCCCGCCGAATTTGACAAAGCCGAATCAGTCAAATACCGCAAGACCCTTCGCATTCTTGACAAATCTCGCCGAATCATTTAAATCCCGTAAAACCCTTCGCCTTCCTCACAACTCCCGCGTCACGCTGCAGCAAGTACCCCGACACCCTGGTGACCACAGTGGGAGCTTCGCCGATTCTTCCCGCAAGAACTCTCCCGACAACCCGCAGGAGCTTCGCCGATTCTCCGCAACCCGCAGGAGTTCTTCCGCCGATTCGCAGCAGCTCGTGAGGTCTCCTCCTAAGCTCCCGCTAGGGTCTCGCAAAGTTCTCTTCGAAAGGATCCCGACGACTCTCGCCGAAACCCGCAGCCCTCCGACGCTCTCGTCGAAGTGAGCGAATCGCTACTGTGTTTCCCGCAGGATACTCTTCCCACAGGATCTGCTTCCCGTGAGACTATAGCTAGGCCGAATCCCACAGGATACTCTTCCTTCCACCGAAGATCTTCCCGAAGCTCATCAACTCTCTTCCGTGTAAGCCCTTAGGTAACCTTCTCCTCACCCGCACTTGGACGCGCTCACTAGTGATGCTTTCTTTTTGAATGTTCACTAATGCTTAGAGTAGGGCTTCTCTCTAGATCTTCAATGGCTCCAAGGACTACTGCAGGCTTGATTTCTGGCTGCGAGCTGGTTCGCACTGGATTCTCTCATGCCTCGGACGAGTTCCGGAATATCATTCTCATGCTGGAAGAGGCCGGGCTAACCTTCATATTGGAGCACCCTTGCAAAGTCCTGGATAAAGAGGTGCTGGAGTTCTTCTCTACCGCAAGACTCCGAGATAGAGACTCCATCATCAAGAGCAAGGTGGCTGGGACAAAAGTAAAGATGTCTGCCAGTAAGCTAACTCGCTACCTGCAGCTCTCAAGTTCGGAGCAGGAAGATTATCTGGAGGACGAGGACAAAGCCAGAACCCTCTTGTTCTGCGGTCTTCCAAGAGGCACTCGATCAGTAAAGGGAAAAGAGATGAATGAAGAAGGGAAGCTCCTATCTGACGTCATAGGAAAAGTACTCATCTGCAAGCCAGGCTCCCATGATCATATCTCCGGAGATATGTTCAAAATTCTCATAGCTGTGGTCTGCCGAAAGAGGTTCAACTGGGGGGAGTTGCTGTTCCAAAAGATCAAGGACACTCTGGGCACTCCAAGCTTCGGCCGCATCATTAGTCTATATCTCAACCAGCTCAACGGAGACAAATTCGACATGAGCAAAGGAGTTCCTCTCCATTACTTGAAAAAGATGGATGCTACTGTGTTTGATCGATGGGAGCGGCGCATCGGGCAGCCTGCTGTGGAAGAGCAAGAGGAAGTATCTCCAGCAGCCTCCCCCAGTGAAATTCCTGATACTGTGACTGCAGGAATCGAGGGGGAGACTCTACCCACTCATATGGATATAATATCTGAAATCGCCCAGGTGGCCAAGGATGCGGTGGCCGAAATTCATGAAGTAAGTGAACCTGAGTTGGAGGATGAGGAGGTCTTGAACAGAAACACTCAAAGAACTGAAGCTGAAGCACTGGACACTGCTGATCAAGAAGTGGAAGAAGTTGCTGATATGGATGAATTTTTGGATGAGGGCGGAGAGGACGATGAGAATGAGGACCATGAAGTGTTGGAGACTCCGGATCCCGTTGAACCTCCATCTGATAAGTCTGCACCAGTGGAGGGGGAGTTTGATAAACCTCAAGAGGCCGCCAACATTCCTTCTATAGAGGCTGTGATTGTATCCAGCTCTACCGATGCATCTGCTGCAGAGCACGAGCAAGGGCAAGAAGTACCTCAGACCATACCGTTGCGAGATGAGCTGGCCACTCACACCATCAATGTCATTCAAGGAATAGTGAACGAGCTTAAAGATTCTTTTGATACAGCTCAGAAAACACTGCTGAAAAAGATCAAGACTTCTGAAGATCTCATGCTTAAAAATATGGTAGAGATCAACCACAAACTGGATGTGATGGAGAAGAAATTCGAAGAAAAGTATAACGCGGCTGGCGAAGCTGTCACACTGTTAATGGCCGGCTTGAAAAAGAATACTGATACTCTGGCTGTTGTCAATCAGAACGCACACGTTGTAGCCAACAATATTCAGAAATTTGATGGTAATATGGTCACTTTAAATGCAAATCAGCAGGCCCTAATCACTGAATTCAGCAAGACAACTAAGCATATTGATGACTCTCTGCACTCATATGCCAATTGCATAGCTGACGAAGCCAAAAAGGGGGAGAAGGAGTATATCGCTAAGATGGCCGAGCTCCAAGAAAGCATGGATGCAAACTTTGCACAATCAAGCAAATACGTCTATGAGAGTTGCTGGTGGATGCTACAACAGGCACTGGGCACGTTAGGCGTCGTCCTACCTGACCAACCTGCCGGTATCCAGGTTCCTGAGACATCTAAGGCTGCTGAGGAAGCAAGTGTTGCTGAGGATGTTAGTGCAAGTGTTGCTGCAGATATTCCCACACATGAAGCTGATGCTAGGGCTCTCTCCAAAGTTAAATTGAGGAGCATATTTGACCAAGAGGCCTTAGCAAAAGCCAGGGGAAAGAGAAAAGTTCAGGAAGGGACCTCCAAGGAGACTCCAGCTGAGAAGCGAATCAGAATGAGTGAGGAGGATGTACGAAACGAAAGGTGGAGTCCAGTTTCAAGGAACATCATCTTAGACACCTTCCGGCTGTACGAAAGAGGAGAGATCAATCGAAATGAAGCATATAGCCAGTACGAATGGGAAACGCACAAAGCATTTGAAGCAAAACGCAACATTTTCTTCAGAAACAACAAGGATCCAGACAAAGTTGCTCCTCCTAGGTACTACCCGAAGCCCAAGGAATACATGGAAAGGCAAAGCAAAAAGTACTTGGCTCAAACTCTGAAGGGTGACGTAGCTAAGGACAAATAGTCATTATTTTATAGCTGGTCACTGTGTCTTAAGAACGTTTAATGATTATTACTGTCATCTGAACAATTTTGAATTATATGTGAATATATTTCTCTTGGTATATATATATATATTCTTGAATGTGTGAATGACTCAAGTCCTGTTCTGATTGCATATATTCCCTTGTGTTGCATATTTAATTTTTAAATGTTATAATTATTATTTGATAGGTGTTATTCATCTTAGCTAGTAGGGTTTTGGCTTCGTCAAATAGGGGGAGATTGTTGGGTATTGTATCCACGATTACCTAGATTTGAGGAAGCCCCCTGTCAAGCTAAGATGAATTCACAATGTATTTGACGAAACATTTTAAGTTGTACTTGCAGTACCTCCACGCTAAGTGCACACCAATGTCAGGGTGCAGTAGGTCAATATACACGGGTCTGCACGACGTAATCCCTCGTTGAGCAGATCAGTGTGTTGGCCTATGTGTACTCTCTCTATTGGAGTGCACTTACTTTCAAGTACAGGGTCGCTCATATGCAAGAGAAGACAAGGAGCACAGAGGATCAAGGAGCAACTCCTGGGGTGGAAGACGAAAAATCTTCCAAGGCAAATTCGACGAGAATCACCAAGTGATTCTCGCCGATTCGGCGAGAATCACTAGTGATTCTCGCCGAATCGACGAGAATCATTAGTGATTCTCGCCGACTCCTTCTGGCCATCTCAAAATGGTGCCAAGTAAGATTCGGCGAGAATCACTTGTAATTCCCGCCGAACCAGTGGCCAAGCAGCCCATGTTCACAGTAAAATTCGTTGAGAATCAGTAAGTGATTCGACGAGAATCACAAACGATTCTCGACGAATCGTCGAGAATCACTTGGTGATTCTCGCCGATTCGTCGAGAATCGTCTGCGATTCTCGCCGATTTTGACTTGGCGTTTTCTCAGAATGCTGCTGGACCGGATTCTGCTTCTGGACTTGTTTGAACCGGATTTTGGGGATTTCTTTTGTGCGTCCCACAACGGTCAAATTTGCTGTATCTACAGGGTATAAATACATGGGTATTTTGAACAGTAAACCACGGAGAAAAAGGAACAGAAATCAAGCCGCAACGAAACCCTAAAACCGCGACTCCTCTCCGCTGCCGCCGTCGCCGTCGGGCAAGTAGGTCGCCGTCAACAATAGAGATTTCTTCCCGATCTCCGGCGACAGAAGCTTAGCAAGGCTCGAGTCTCACGCGTCTATCCAGAGATCCTTTGTCTCTCGATTTGTTGATCGGAAAAACTTCCCATCCGAATCGATCGAGACGACCGATCCTCGTGTGACCGTTGGTAGACCGAGCTTGCTTCGCAACGAAGTTTGGATCTCCAAGTTCAGCAGCTGCTCTTCATCGTAGCCGCCGATCCCGAAGCTAGCCGCCGCTCGTGTGCCGCCGCCGGTTCCGGGGAAATCCTCTCCGAGAGAGACCAAGGTCGTAGACTCTTCATCGACTTCAAGAACACGTCGTCGAACAAAGAGGAACACCGTAGTCTCCAAAAGAAGTTTGTATCACGTGTACATTCTACATTTAATTTCGTTGTAAAGGAACTTTTGTTCCGTGTTGTAAGGGTTGGGTGCAACCCGTTTTGTGGGAGTGTTGACTCTCACGTGTGGAAGGGCTCCTTCCGTTAGTGAAGGGATTGGATTTCAATCCCGTTGGAGAAGTGACCGAGTCGTCCCTTGTTGGGGAGATAGGTCGAAGGGGGAAAGTGGATGTACCCAAGTCGGGGAACCACTATAAATTTGCTGTGTATTCTGTGTGCTGTGCTTGTTGTTTTTATTGTGCAGGTACATCCGTAAATTCCGCAAAAGAACCACACGTCACCTATTCCCCCCCCCCCCCCCCCCCATAGGTGCACATAGCTGACACAAGGTGGACTTTCAGCACTTCAATTTTCCAAATACATAATGAAAGATCATGTACTTGGGATATCGTACAAGAATCAGTGTCATTCCAATAAAGAAACGTATTGTGACTCTGATTGGGCAGGTTGCTTAGCCACTCGGAAGTCAACCACAGGTTTCACTATCTTTATGAGTGAAAATTTTGTCTCTTGAAACAGCAAGAAACAAACCACAGTTGACAGATTTAGTACAAAAGCAAAATATTGAGCTTTGTCTCACATTATTGTTGAAATCAAGTAGATTAGACTGACCCTTTGTGCAATCACGTATTCAGTTCAAGATCCCATTGCACTATGGTGCGATAATCAAGTTGTGATACAGATTGTTACTAATCTTATGTTTCATGAACGCACAAAAACATCGAGGTTGATTGTCATTTTGTTAGGGAGAAATATACAGGACTTATTCTCTAAATCATGTGAATACCAGAAACCAAGTTGCAGATATTCTTACTAAGGGAGTTACAGGAGTTTGAATGAAATCTGTGTAACGAGTTTTGTCTGGTTGATGCCCTTGACCCAACATGAGGGGGTTGTTTAGATATGTTATGTATTCTATATTTATTGTACACATTATGTAACATGCTCTCTCTATTTAAATAAACTCTTGTACCTCTATTATGGTAACAAGTCATTTACAACTGTGTCCAATCTCCTGCTATTATATGAACTGCATTTCTTAGCACATACATGTGTAAAATAAAGAAAGAAAAGATAGCTTAAACCTACATGAATATAAATGAAGAAAAGAAATAAGAAATTTTAATTGTCGCTGTCAAGACGGCCATTACAATGGATCAAGTGAATCCAAACTTCATTATTTTTCAAGTGTAATCAAATTGTTACTTACCTTAAAAAAAGAAGGAAAATTCTAGAGAAACAAATTCAAAAATACAATACAAATTCAAAATTCAACTTCCTAAAATTTGGAAGTACATGCCAATGCATACTATTACAGTTGAACAAAATGAACCTCTTGATTTCATTAGGGCAAACATGGTTATTTATAGCCTACACTAAAACTCTCAAATATTACAACACTCTTCAAGATTGACAAAAGATATTCACTAAGTTTATCTTGTTACAACCCCTAATCATATCCTCTGAACTGAGTTCCTTGGTTAAGCAGTCTGCAACCTGACCCTTGGTCGAGACGTAACTCAACTCCAGTAGCCCACTATCAAGCTTCTCTTTTATAAAAAAACCTATCAATCTCTATATGTTTGGTTCGATCGTGTTGGACTGGATTATTTGCAATAGTGATTGCTGACTGACTGTCACATCATAGCTTCATCCTATCTCCTTGATCCTACTTCAACTCCACAAGCATCCCTCTCAGCCATAGGAGCTCTTCAGCCCCTAATGTCATGGCTTTGTACTCTGCCTCTACTATCAACCTTGTCACTACTGATTGTTTTTGCTCCTCTAGGTGACCAGGTTACCTCCCACATATATGCAATAGCCTGAAGTGGATCTCATATCATCCGCACAGCTTGCCCTGTCAAAATCACAATAGCCCTCAATTTTCACGCGCACATTCCTTCTAAAGGTCAGCCCCTTTCCAGGAGCACTCTTCAAGTATCGCAAAATCTGGTACACTGCATGCATATGACTCTTCCTTGGGTCATGCATGTAGCGGTTCACCACACTCTCAGAAAAAGAGATATTCCGGCGAGTGTGGCTCAAGTAAATCAACTTCCCAACTAGTCTTTGATACATCTAACGATCTACTGGTTCCTCGACCTCTGCACCAAGTTTACACCTCTGATCGATTGGCGTCGCGGCAGGTTTGTACCCCAACATCCCAGTTTCAGTGAGGAGATCTTATTCATATTTCCTTTGTGAAAAGACTATCCCCTCTGCATCATAAGCGATTTCAATCCTAAGTATCTAAAAAGGCCCAGATCCTTCAACCTCAAACTCCTTGCCCAGAACCCCCTTGAGGCGGCCAATATCATGTTCATCATCCTCCGTAATGATCATGCCGTCCACATACACCACAAGCATGGTGATGTGACCTTCATTCTACCTGGAAAAAGCTATGTGATCTGCATTGATCTGGTTATATCATATCTCAATCATTGTTTTCTTGAACCTGTCATACTACGCGCGGGATGATTGCTTCAGCCCATAGAGAGATTTATTCAACCTGCAGACTCTGGCTTCTGTCTTGGTCGTGCCAAACCCTGGTGTTATCTCCATGTACACCTCATCTGCTGGATCTTTGTGAAAATGCATTCTTCACATCTAGTTGGTGCAACTTTCATCCACCATTCACCGTCATGCTGATAAGGGTCCTAACAGTGCTCATCTTTACAACGGTGCAAATGTCTCGTTGTAGTCGATGTCATAGGTCTGGTTGTACCCCTTGGCAACCAATCGAGCCTTGTAACGCTCGACCTGTCCGTCTGGTTTATGCTTCACAGTGAACATCCACTTGCACCCAACAACCTTCTTGCCCTTTGGCAGCTGGGCCAACTCCCAAGTCTTGTTCTTCTTAAGATCTATCATCTCTTCCTTGATCGTTGCCTTCCATTTTGGATCTTCTTTGGCAACCTGTCAATTGTTAGGTACAATAATATTTTCCAAAGTTGCAATGAATTTTCCGTGAGTATAAGAGATATGATCATAAGAGACAAAGGATGAAAGGTCCCAACCGTATCTATCAGGAGGATTTTTTGCATTGTTGTGAGTAGTCCTTCGTAACGGTAGAGTAGGAGTAGGGGAAGGGGAAAGGATACCCCCTGAGGCTCGTGGTGATGTGGGTGTTCCAGGAGTAGGGAGCAACATATCCAAGGGACTAGGAGCTAAACTGGGCATATGCACTGGATTTGATACTTTTGGCACTGGATATGGTACTACTTGCAGCTTCCTCCTCCTACTGTGTGTCAGCAGCTCCCTCTGAGCCATAAGTCTCCTATCTCGCCTCTCCTCCTTAATCTCTTCCTACTGCTCCTCATCACTCTCCTGCTCCTTCACAGATCCTTCCTGTCATACTCCCAGATCTGTCACTAACCTATCTCTCCCTAGCCTCATACTTTTGATATCTTATGATTGTAATGTGGGTAGGGCTCTCTCTTGTCAGTAGTATTGTTCTAGCTCTTTGAAGTGAACATCCATGCTCACAAAACATCTTTTCTCCACTGAGCTCCAGCACATGTTTCCTTTTTGAGTACGAGGGTAGCCCACAAATATACACTTGACTGCCTTTGCATTAATCTTACAAACACCCGGTCTGTTGTCCTTCACGAAGCATACGCACCCAAATATCTTCAAAGAAAGTATCCCCCCATTATGTCTCTGCAACTGCTGACACGAAGACTTCCATCCCATAACATGTGATGGCATCTCGTTGATCAGTTGTGCTGCTGTTAATACCGCATATCTCCACAGACTCTGAGGAACCTTCATGTTGAACATCATACTCATTGCCACCTCCAGAAGGTGTTCGTTCTTCCTTTATGCCACTTTGTTCTGTGTCGGTGTGTAAGCACAGGTGGTCTGATGCAGTATCTCATATGTTGATAAGTATTTCTCCATTGCATTGTTAGTGTATTATGTTTCATTATCCGGTCTTAGAACCTTAATCACTGTGGTGTATTATGTCTGAACACGCCTATGAAAATCTCGAAAGTAGGCAAGTACCTCACTTTTAGTTTTCATCAAATATAGTCAAGTAACACGAGATGTACAATCAATAAAAGTTACGAAGTACTTATAATCATTTAAAAAGCTTACAGTACAAAGTCATCATACATCAGAATGAACAATATCAAAAACAGAAGAGCTTCTTTGACTCGTACTAGCATACGAACTCCTAGTAAGATTGTCTAAATCACAGACATCACACACCAATTTTGTTTTATTTATTGTTTCAAAATAGTAGAAATAATCTAGCTACAGTGCTAAAAGAGGGTTACCCCTACCACCTGTGATGAAGTATCAGCATATACTCTGCGCTCATCTTTAGTCCTCTAACTCTCGCCTTCTCTACCATAGATACAAGAGTCGCATCCAATCCTTCCCGATCCAGATACCACAGCCCATCATGCCAAGTCTCAGTCACAAGTATCTGTCTCGTCCCTTTCTCCTGGAAAGCCACCTTGGGAATATCAAAAGAAATAACACATCTCAGTTGAACGATCATGAAACTAATGAAGAAGAGATTAACTATAAAAGGAGCATGCAAAACTTTGGATATTTTACTGAACCTGAACAATTAACAGTACTCTTACCGATCACTGGCTGGAATGTACCTTCCGCTGTCTAGATGCTATCTGCAGTAGCTAGACGAGTGTAGGAGGAGAACTCGCCTGCATTTCCTGTCACGTGACTTGACTCCTGATGCTCCTGTGTCAATGTTATGATGTCCTTGAGGAAGATATGGACGCAAGAGCAAGAGATCCATCAATTGGGTGGGCATACAAAGTGACCCCCCCCCCCCCCCCAGCTCCATCTCTGCTCCCCTCGCCCGTCTGTTTCCTCTTGATGCCCTCCATAATGTTAAGTGGGGTCTGCTCCTTTGTATAGATAATACTAAATTCCTCTGCACTCTCAGTCATGCTTAAATTGGCTCAAAAGCCTCCTCTGCCACCACGAGCACGATCACGTCTCCAACCACATCCCCTTCAACCACCCAAATCTCTCTCCTTAGGCGGCTTAGGGCATGCTTGCCTCGTATGGCCCACCTCGCCACAATTGTTGCACCGTCGGGTTTCTTCCCTCTGTCCTGTAACATCAGGGGCAGCAACCGCTAGTGCTGACTTCACAGTCGTGGACCCTCCTGTCCCTGGCTGAAGTTTGAGACATGTCTCCTCCTAAATCATAACATATATGACCTCGGTGAGTGTATGAATCATCGTGCCAGAAAGAAGTAAGGTTTTCCGCTGATCGATCTTGTCATCTAACCCCTACAGGAACTTCATCGTCCTCTCCTCCACGATGATCTTGGAAGCCCGACACTGTGAATCGCTGCAACACATCCTGCCAGATGCGTGATCGTAATCCACCCATAGTCGTTCCAACTCGGAGGCATACTTCTGCACTGTTTTCTCTCCCTGAGCAGTACCATCAATTTCTCCCTTCACCTGGAACACCCGCAGAGTGTTCCCCACACAATCATATGTGTTCCTCAGCTTGTCCCAAACCTCCATGACTGTCTCGAGGCCATCCACTGTGGAGGCAATCTATGGGACAACCGAGCTGAGAAGCCACATAAACACCGTCATGTTGGCCGACTCCCGCTCATCTCCAACCGAGTTCTCTAGTTTCTTCAACGTTCTGTCAAGAATCCCCCAACCTGTTTCGCTGCAAAGATTTTCTTCACACCACGTGACCAACTCAAGTTGGTCGTCGGTCCGTCAAGCTTCAAATCAATCAGTGGAAGTTCCAATTTTATCGACCGGTGCGATGAACCCAACACCCTCAACAATCTGGCCAACTCATCTGGGTCCAACATCTTGAAGACATCTTCCACTGTTCCTTCCTTTGACGCCATGGATCAACTTCCTGACTGATCACCGCATCTCGTTCGGTACCAATCAATGCCTCCTGCTTTAGATCTGATCACTGCATCCTCAGATCCACTAGAATGCGGAGGTGTTGTTGCTAAAGACCCGTTGAAGACCCACTAGATGCAGTCATGCTTGTTGCCCACTGCGACTAGTCTCGGAGCAGCCGGAGACGGCAGTAGCCACTGGATACGGCTGCGGGAGGGGCGATCCCGTAGCCCTAGAGGCGGAGGTCCTCCGTCGAGCGCAGATCTGGAAACTCTAGAGGTGGAGGTCCTCCGTAGAAGTCAGAGGAGGAAACCGCTAGATGGGTGGCAAAGAGAGGGTTCCCGCAACCCTAGAGGCAGAGGTCCTCCGTCGAAGTCGCGCGCGCAGCACCGGAGCCAGAGGTCTCGCACAGAGCCGGAGGTGGAAGTCTTGTGCAGAGCTGGATGCGAAGGTCTGTGCGCAGAGTGGAGGCGGAAATCGCACGTAAAGCGGAGGCGTAAGTCGCACGCAAAGCCGGAAGGGGAAGTCGCCGCGGTTCTTTTTCTCCCCCTGCTCTGATACCAAGTTGAACAAAATGAACCTCTTGAGTTCATTAGGGCAAACATGGCTATTTAAAGCCTACACTAAAACTCTCAAATATTACAACAATTCCCCACTCCCTCGCGAAAGAAACTATAGATAGACTAATCCAATAAATCGATTTAGATGCATTTCCAGGTCCTTCAGAAGCATTTCTCATAAAAAAAGATTTTTTGCAGTTGAAAGGAAGATACCCAAACTTACATGTCTATGCATATGGAACTCTTCCCTGTGTTGATTCAGTCATTGCAGAAGCTTGCTCAGATTTTGTCACCACGTGAGTTCGAATTTAAGAGTTCTAGTTGAAGTTTTGTTTCATTTATTCTGCACTGTCTTATTCGACATCAAATATTTGCAGAATTGTTTACAATGATGAATTTTCTGCGAGACTGTCAGTTAACTCAATACTCAGGCTCCGTGCAGCTGCTATGCAGGCTCTTTCAGAAGATGCTTCAACTAATTCTGCAGTAATTACTAAACTCGCTCAAAAAATTCTGAATGTACGTAAACATCGTGATAATGTGGAAAACAATGTGTCTGCCTCTTCCAGTGAGGCAAATCCAGCCAGGGCAGAAGATGGAGATCATATTCGTCGAATGCCCATGAAGTACTCCATTCATGGCGGGTTATTTCTTTGCGGCCTTGCAGTTTCTTGCATGACAAATACTCCAAGCCATCAACATGCTTCAAATGTCATAAATAAAGCTACATCAGGACCTATAATTTATTACAGAGGAGCTTCCACATCAGCCTCCGTGAACATGGCAAGAGATGGGATCCTTGTTGAACCCCAAGCAGATACTTTTATTTGTGAAAACATCAATAATGCATTCCTTTGGGGAAAGGAATCTCCTGTTGATACTGAAATAACAGAACAGAAAGAGATGTTTCTTCCTGGTTTGATCATTCATATAGTTCCTGAGCAGAGGGGGAACACTGCACCACTCTGGAAAATCTGTTTACAAAATGGTGGGGAGGTTGCTCATAAAGCTTATGTATCAAGCAGGGAAAATTTCAAGGACATAGTTGTGACTCCTTACATGTTTCTTGATCATCTACCATGGAGGTAATTTTTTATTATTCCTTCATAGTAATTACCTCATAACGTGTATATCTTCGCAAAAAAAAATTACAACTTTAAACTCAAATGTGTGTGTGTGCACATTTCTTATCTTAAATCAAAATTGTGTATGTTTTCTATTCCAGCCCGCTGCATGTCAAACTTCCTGTCTTTATCCCTTGCAGAGTTAAAATTCATGTTCAGCTTTTGCGTTTTTTTTTCTAAATGCTTTATTAGTGGATTCATGTATTCGGTGGAGTCCTCTATTCCCTAGGGGAGCTACCTTCTTATTTCCTTTTCTGTTTTTTTTTATTATTGGACATATGACTTGGCAATGTGAAAATTATTTTGTTACAAATTCAACACCATAACTGTATGTTGAAAATATAGTTCCTTGTTGGAAAACTCATGTAGCCTTATACACTTGTTGCGACTCACTCGAGGCTCCTGTAGGCCGGTCTAAGGTGCACCGTCTTATCCCGGGAAAGGTCGAGCGCACAAACAATCACAGAAATTGAGTCAGATGACACGGCAATTTTTTTAACGTGGAAAATCCCGAAAAGTGGGTGAAAAACCACGTGGTCGGATCTGTGTCAACCAAACTTCCACTAGTCTTGGGTGTTATTACAGATCTTTTTAAAGAATGTGAGGGCGACCTGCCGCTCCTCATTACAATTGACGGGGCGAGAGAGAGTCGGGCTCGTAGGGTGACAGACCACCGCTCACTGAGCTAAGTCCCTTACTTGCTACAGTGGGGAGTGTTGCGCTTTGGGCGCACTGAAGACTTTTACTGCTGCTTGGAGGCTTGAGCGGCGCGTTCTTTGTGGCTTAATCTATGTGGCTTGTCTTTTGTTGCGCTCAGAGGAGTCTTGATCGGTATATTTGCTATCGACTGAAGGACCTGTTGCCGAGTTGAGGTTGTCATACGCGTAGCTTACTTGAGTATGGTTGAGAGGTACTTTGTGTGCTCTGAAGTCGGTCTTGTAGACTGTTGGCGTCGTTTCCGGGCGAAGTGCGCGCTGAGGAGCAATCTTGGAGCGGAGTGCACGACGACGCACTTGGAGCAGAGCGCGTGGAGACGGACTTGGAGCGGAGCGCGCGGGGGCACACGTGGAGCGGAGCCCTCAGAGGCGCGCTCAGCGATGGTGCGCTTAGGAGCGGCAGGGAGGGGGGGGGGGGTCGCTTGGAGTGGAGTGCGCGGGGAGCGCTTCGGTGAGGCGTGCGCGGGGGCGCGCTTGGTGAAATCCCCATGGGGCGCTTGAAGGCGTAGGAGATCTTCAAGGAAACTCTCGCGCACATTGGAGGAAAGGTGGGAGGAGAGAAAGATCGTACAATAAAATCCGGGGAGAGAAAAATGGAAATAACAGAGGGACTGTGGTCTTATTTGTATGACCTAGGGGTGATTATATTGGTTACGCGTATATTCGCAGACTATAATCACCCCTTTAATTATTTGGAGACCTATTTAATATAGTGCGCGATGCGTATTTTATAATATTTTTACTGCGCGCACACCGTCCATCATTTTTGGCTATGTGCACCCCCCACCACCATTATGAGTGGTTACACGGGTCGTTATACTAAGATTGGACGAAGGAGAATTCGCGGAGACGTTCGGTCGGTGGAGGGTCGGTCGGCGAGGGGACCGGCCAGCGGCAAGAGCCGACTGGTGGAGGGATTGGTCGGGTGGCCGAGGAAGACGTCCTTGGCCGGCTATCGGAGAAAGTCCAGGCGTCCAAAGGGCCGCCCGATATGGGTAGTAAAGGGGGTCGGGCAGCCAAGGGCCGCCGGATCTCGGCCTCCAAGAGGCCGCCCCATCCTTGTCTGCCGGAGCGCTGGGCGGCCATGGGGCCGCCAGCTCTAGGCGTAAAAAGGCCCACCCTATATGGGCGGCCAAGAGGCCGCCCGATCCGGGCGGAAGGAGGGCTGGGCAGCCATGGGGCCGCCCAACCTAGGTAGCAAAAGGCCCTCCCGATCTGGACGGCAAGTGGCCACCCGCCCTAGGTGGCATAAGGGTCACCCGATCTGGGCAGCCAAGAGTTCACCCGATCCGGGCGGCCGGAAGGTGGCGGGGCTACGTGCGGGAGCACGCAGTCGGGGCCGCACGCTGTCATGCTCGTGACCAGGGGGTCGTGCGCAGCTCTGTACGCGGCTAGGCTACCGAGCGATTGGATCAGACCATGTTTGGGAACCCCATCAAATGCCCCCAAGTCCCCTGAGTTCATAACCGAAGCCAGAGGAGGGCGGGGACTTTTTGCTGGATTGCCTGAGCGACGACTTGTGATCTGGGTGAAGGTGGATGGCGAGACAGAGGCGCAGAAGGTTAGATACCAAGCGGATGGCTTGCTCGTGGTTTTGCTCAAGGTGCAATTGGCATAGGGAGCAGTGTGTGAAGGGCGCAGTGGCGCTGGGTGCGATGTGCGCAAAGCGCAATGTGCGTGATGTGGGGACGAGTCCCTGACGTTGTCGCATCTTGAGCGTAGGACGGACCTTCGTGTCGGGGTAGTGTGTGGTCAGGCCGATAAACTGTTACGGGTTTGTACCTGCGTTTGAATTTTTTATACTTGCACTGTGTAGTGGCTTTTTGTCCTGTTTGTGGCGCCTTGGACGCTCTTTATGTATTGCACCTTTGTTCTTGGATTGCTCTGGCATAGAGCCTTATCTGAGCTTGTGTGGTGTTGGCATTATTTCTTTGTGCCCAACTATGGTCTGTTTTTTGTTTGTTTGTGGTTTAGTGACGAGACCTCGACTATTTTGCCGATTTCGCAACCAACTTCTAGGGAGAAGGGCAGAATCTTTAACCAGGTAGCTGATGAGTCTGATATTTATAGTGTTTTTCGGACTCATCTAGGCTGGTTTTCTCACTCGTACACTGCATTTCAACCGGATATCAGTTATATTAGCATTGTTCGGTCATGTAACATTTTGTGCACTGTTTTGGCCCGAGGGTGTGCAATTGCGCATTCTGTTATTGGGGGTATGCTCATGGTGCTCCCCATGGTTCTTTCCTGTTGTTTTCTTAGCTGGATATTTGTTGTTGGGAGTTTGTGCTTCAGTTTTGGTTTTGTTGTGCGGGTGGTGCGTTTTTTCCCAAAGACAGGAATTCTGTCTAAAGGAAAACCCACGGTCGTGCGTTTCTTTCACGCACGGTTTGCGCCAGATCGTGCGTTTTAGTCGGCTGGAAGAACGTCGAGCCGAGCTCGACAAATTTCGTCGAGCTGAGTTCGATGATCCTCACGCGCGGTTGACGCACGGTTTCTTCGAAACCGTGCTTTCTTATTTGTGTCTTCTGTGGTTAATCGTGCGCTTTGTTCACGAACGGACGACATCGCCCGTGCGCGAGTAAAACGCACGGTTTCCCTGTATGTCCCTGTATTCCAGCTCTCTGTCGCTACCCGTGCGATGTAACATCTCATTTCCAACTAGACCCCTGAGAGTGGTTTTGGCCATGACTAGGTCATGACAAAACCCTAGGAAGCCAGAAATGGGCCAAGAGATAGGGGACAAAATGTGGAAGATCATCATGGTCTGCAAATAGTAGAACTCTGGGCAATGGTTTAGGATGACCATGGGCTACACCTTAACCCCAAGACTCTACCACAACACCCCTAATACCTTGGGAGGCACATTAGAGCCATGAGGACCCATTAGGGTCAACCAAAGAGGCTCAGTTGACCAAGGTCAACCCTAGCCCTAAATGGGTCAAACTGGCCTACTTATGGTCAATTGACCTGCTCCTATCTTAGAGGACCCCACCTATGCCCTCCTAACCTTAAAGTGAGGTCAAAGGGTCACTAAGGACACATTGGGGCCAGCCCTAGAGGCCAGGTTGACCCAGGTCAACTCAAGCTCCTAATCTGGTCAAAGTACCCTTACTAAGGGTATGTGACCTCCAAGGGCAGGGTAACCCTACATAACCCTACCTAGACCATGAGGGAGTCCAATGGGCCACTAAAAACCCACCGGGGTCAACCCCTATGGTCAAATTGGCCCAGGTCAACCCTCATTTAGGTCAAGTCAAACCTAGCCCAAAAGGGCTAACCCGAGCCCAAGCCACTTCTTCCTTAGGCTAACCCCATTTCCATGACCATCATGACCAAGTGGGCTGCATTTAGCTTGTGGTGTTGACCAGTCAACCAGAGGTGACTAGGAGAGAGAAAGGAGCTCCCTCCATGTTAATGGAGGAGAGAGAAGATGGGGAAGAGGAAGGGGAGAGTGGAAAACCGGCCAAGGGAGGCTAACAGCCACCATTCATGGCTGCAATCAACTCCTCTAGGGAAGAGGAGTTGATTCCAGCCGTTTCCCGGCCACCAAGGGGTGGATTCAGCCCCCCTCCACTCTACCCGAGCCACACCATTAATGGTGTTGATGGCCATTGAAGAACCAGCCACCCCCCTTCCCCAATTGCCATTTAAACACCATCAGTGGGCCAAGGGGAATATTTTCGAGCGTTTACCTGGAGGAGACGAGTCATCCCACTGTACTGTTGCAGAAACCGAGCGCCGCCGCCGTCGTCAATGGCATCCCGCCGCTCTTCCCGCATCCAGGCCGCCAGGAAGGTCCTCCACTCCTTCTCTCATGGATAGTTCTTAGCAATCACTAGGTTCAAGGTTCGGGCTCAATTGAGCCCGAATCCATTTTGAATTTTCATGATTTTTTTCATGAAAATCCTCCTCTCGGGATCGCCGGAAAACGGCCCTCCAGCGGCCAAGCCGCCGCCTGGCGACGGCCACCACCTCAACGGAGGTGGTGGTGGCGGTGGTCGGCCGGGGAGGCGGCCGGATCGCCGGCGGTGGCGTTTGGAAGTTGCTCCAGGAGGGATCAATCGGGATCGTTGGCTGAACGGAGAAGATGACGGGATGCCGTCTATTCGTGCGCCAAGATTCGTGCAGTGATAAATTAAACTATAGGATCAGTATTATCATTTTTTGTGATTTCTGTCACACTCATGACATTTAATGTTTTAAATCTTTAAAAATAGATAGAGGCATTGTATGAGAAAATGATCAACACATGATTTGTAGCCCTTTCAGTCTACTTTATTTTAAAATTGGTTTGAACCAATTTGGGCTCCTGGTTTGACCAGAGCACCCATTTTGGTGGAGCCTACTCATAGGGCTAGGCAGAAATTCAATTGAGTGCCCACACTTTATCATTGATCCAAATGAACTGTAATTTTGGAAGATAGTCAACCTAGACCATATCTAGGAGTCGACCAAAAATGGGAATTTTTGGGGGCACGTTTTCTATAGTTTTGGAAATTATTTAATTTATCTATGATAATTTAATTAGGTGGTCTAATGACCTCCAAACCCTCCCAAATTTTGGTGAGTGGTCTCTGGACTCAAGTTATGTATCTGTATAAAGTTTCACCTGATTTGGGTGTGTTTTGAATAGGTATTGACCCAACCCTATCTTTACCTTAATAAGGGTATTTTGGTCAAAAAGTGCACTTTTGATTTTGAGTGACCAAATCACCTCAACAGAGGCTGAAATTTGGGCCACTGACTTGTTATGACACTTAGCACCTCCCCATGGAATGTGGGGTAGTGTGGAATTGATTTGCCCTAAGTTCCTAGGCCAAACCCTAAGGAGGGACCTTTTTGCCTTGTGAAGGGCATGAGTCCTAAACACCTTGGATGAACACCAAATTTTGCAAGGAGGTTCCTAGGATATATAAAACCCTCTGTTAAAAATATTAGCTAATTTTGAAAAGGGTAGGGTCCCCAAAACCCTAACCCTAGCTTAGGACCTAAAACTTGTAGTGTAGGTTTATGTTAGCTAAACATCTTGAAACTTAACCAAATTTGGGTAGTGAGGGAATAAGGATATGTTGAGCCTCTGGTAATTTACTTGGGGAGTTTTGATCAATATTTGTAGCACTTCACTTGTAGCCAATAGGATTGCCCTAATTAATAATTTGGCTATTGTGGTCTCACTGCCCATTGAAAGGGCATGAAACATTGGTAGAGGTAGTTTTAGACTATACTGATCATGTATGATTTTTGATAGAATTTTTGGACACCTAGTTAGGGCATCTACTTCACAAGTGCATTACTTTGGTTATATCCTAAATAATTCTTGCAAGAGCCAAATACTTATTGAAAAATTATGAAACTTGATACATAGTGTTTCTAGCTCAATATTTTCATGTGGAAATTTTTGTGGAAATTTTTGATGGTTAATTAGTATACTTTGTCCGTTAACCCATAAACCTGAAATTTCATGAGAAAATCAAGTATAGCCTTTTTTTTACATGATAAATTATGAAACTTTTTCTAGGGTATTTGTAGGCCATCTTAATCATCCCTGAATTTTCTCTGAATTTTTGGATGTATTATTGCTGTAAAATCTTTTAAAATGACTTTTTATGAGATATATTTGAAATTAAATTTAAGGGCCTAAACCTTGCTGAAAAATTTGAAGACTTAGGCTTTAGAGTTGATTATGCATTTTGTAATTACCATAAATTTATTGGAACAATATCTTGTCTGAAATTGCTACTTCATGTTCAAACTTGGGCTTTTTGGATACTAGAATAAATTAATTAATTATCAGACAAATTAGGAAAATTATGAATTTCTGGATTTATGCTTCAAATGTCATTTTAGCCCTCTAATAATTATCATAAGGGTACTGGATGAGTATTTCATGTACTTCCCTTTTTACGGGTCATGTAGCTTAGGTGGTCTGTATATAGCAAAATTGCAGGAAATCATTTTGGATGTGAATTAGAGCACGTGTGATGGGTCTTGATGGTTTGCTGGAAGGATAAGTAGAATGGGTTGCATCTATGGAAGATGAGTGAGTAGGGTGTGATTCTATCTAGGGTTTAGAGGCGTTCGGGTCCGACGAAAGATCGTCCTACCCAAGGAGAGTTGGAGTCAAATCACCCTAGAATTAGCATATCGGAACATGAGGAAGTAATGGGAAAGGGAATCAACCAATAACAAAATAAGTATCTTGCGAAAGGGAACGCTGGGCGTAATCCCAACACAGTTCCTAGTGCCCCTTGAGAGCCCTTCACAGGGAATACCGGGGGCAGTCCTGGGTTAACGTAAACTGTTTTAACAAGCTGAAAAGAGTAACTTAGTAATTAGGGTTGCACATTTCACAAACACTGATGACACCGGATGTTAGCTGGGAGCTTCGACTCGGATGGTTAAAAGGCGCACTTTGGGTCCGGGGAGCTTCGACTCGATTGTTTGAGACGGACGTGTTGGTCCGGGGAGCTTCGGCTCGGTTCTTGATTACGCTAATTTGCATGTGCATAAAAGGAAAGGAAATTAAGGTGGTGGGTCTTCGGTATTGGAGGGTCGATGCACCGACGCCAATACGTTGACTCGGCAAGTGTGATTAGCACTTCGCCAACAGAAGTCCGGTGCGCCAGCCGAAAAGAGTACGAAGGAGTCCGCTTCGTGCACCAAGCGTTGAGGCGTACGATAGGTTTGACCGGTAGTGCTTTACTGGTTTAGAGGTGGGCGAGGCCCAACCCACCGCTTTCGTCTGCCACTACGGAGGTATCCTGGGAGGTTACGGCTCCAGAAAGGGGGAACTAAAGGTCTGTGTGCACAGAGTCGGGTGTGTGTGTTGCACTTGCATGATCCATCATACCCACTTGCATGTCATAGCATAATCGATTCTTTTAACCCTGACACATAAAGTATAAGTGAGATGAGACGCTTATACTTTAGGACCTGCAAAACGACCCCTTGGTCTATAAGCTTGTGTGGGCAAGTTTATAAATTAAGGTTAATTTTGGATATATATATATTTACTGCTGCTTGATAACCGACACCCCAACGTATAAATTGGAATGAGACTTTTTATACGATGGGAGCCTTGCAGAAGACCCCTTGGCTTATGTGTTTCCACATAAGTAAAAGTTACTTTCATATTTCAGCTTATTGTCTTTACAAGCTATAGAATTTGCTAGTATAGGACCGCTGTCATCTGCTTTTGATATTCTCCACCTTCAAGTCCTCCCCTTTCTTCCTCTCCGCTCGGTGCCTAGGAGCCGTGGGGGAAGGGGCGGGGGATGATAGGACTTAGTCTTTTAGACTAACGGTTTTCGAACCGCATCATTTAGGGGATCGTGGAGACCAGCATGGAGGAGCAGCCCCAGAGACCGGTGCGCTTGGAGGTGGGGCAGTCTAGCTCCGGAGTTCATACAGCCGGGACCGTGAGTCTCGACCTTGAGTTTTTTTTTCTGCTTCCGCATGAGTGATTCTTGTAGTGAGGATATGTTGTACCGGGCATAAGCCCGTTTTGTTGCTACTCTGATGTTTTATTCTGTGGACACTCCCTTCGTGGAGTTATATTTATTATGACATGTGATTTTCTGTGGACTGCAATTTTGCATTTACTTCTTTATGCTACTTTTTTGTGATCGAAATCGGCCGGCAGAATCGGCGCTTTGTGGTGATGACCCTTCAGGGCGTGAAGGAGTCACCGCAAAACGGCGGTTCTGGGCCTAAGACCCCGGTGTCGATAAAGAAAAAAAAAGGGGGTCTTACATGCGATGTCCTTCACGCACGGGTGGAACTGCCCGTGCGCGAGGGAAAACGCACGGGTCAACGCTTCTCCTTCCGCAAGCTTGAGCTAGAAGTTAATATCGCACGGTTTGCGCACGGTCGTGCGCCAAACCATGCGTGCCTATTTTTTCGACCTGCTTCTATTTAAAGCGTAGATTTCTTGTTCTTGGAGGGGAGTTCCGATTGAGTCCGACCCAGCCGCTGTTTTCTGCTCTTTTGAGCGGGGAAACTTTCCCCTAGCCGTCATTTTCTCACTCCTCCTTGGAGAGTTGATCCGGCCACCATTTCTACTCCCAGAGCTAGCAACTTCTTCACCTCCGGCCACCACTGTCATCTCCAAGCTCCAAGCTCCATGTCAAGCTCAAAGGTTGATGTATCCATGAAATTCTCCGGTTAGAACCGGCCAGCGATCATTCACGAAGAAGATGGGATATTCGAAGGAAGTGACAGCCTTTTTTGGTTCACGGACGTCATCCGAAGACCGAGCTCGGACAAGGCCCGACAACCCTTGACTCCGGCCGTGAATCTCGGAAAGCCTTCGTTCGTTTGGTTGTTTCTCTTCACCTTTACTTGTAGTATTTTCTTTTTCTGAATATTTGGAGAGTTTGAATGTTGTGTACGAATATTATTAGCTCAAATATTTCCGCATGTTTAGGTGTTGATTTATTTTAGTTCTGCATATTGTTGTGAAACTTCAGATTTTCTCTTGTGCTTGTTGCGATTGTGTCGTTCTAGTGATTGCTAGAAGCGTGCGTTACGAAGAGGTGATTGCGACCCTCATTAGCTCATCCATCTTCCCTTTTACTCTCTAGAGTAATCCACCAAAGAGACGCGGTGACGGCGACCCGCAATAGTTTTTTTATTGTTGTTAACTTAGGAATCCAAATCAAAAACCCCATTTGGTTACTTTCCCGCTTGCAATCCATTTTTCATATAGCGAAATCACACTCCCTACTTGCACTACTTGAGAGATCGATATTCTGGGATTCAACTCCTCATATTATTACTTGACTACGATCGGTACACTTGCCGTCGCGTCAAGTTTTTGGCGTCGTTGCCTGGGAGTGCAACCGTTGTGTGTATTTTTCTGCTGAAAGAGTTTGCAAGTGTTGTTGGTATTTTTGAAAGAATATTTTGTGTTGTATGTCAGATCCCAACTCCGGTGAAAGGGTTGAAGATCTTGTGGTTGAGGTAGAAACTGCACGTGCGAGGCGTGCTCGCCTGCGTGCTGCTGCTGAAGAAGGAATGGAGAATCATGGCCTAGGGGCTAGGAGGAAATGGCCAAGGAGATCGGGTTGTCGCTGGCCAAGAGGTGGTCCAGCCACGCGTTAGGACAATGCGTGATTTCACAACCCCGACTGCAGGAAGTGTTTACCCTGGCTTCGGGTCCCCATCGTAAACAACCACTTTGAGATAAAACCCGTCATCCTGAATATGATCAGGAATAATACGCAGTTCTCGGGATTGCCGAGTGAGGACCCGCAACTCCATATGGCGGAGTTCTCGGAAATTTGTGGCACTTTTCGGTATCTTGGAATTTCTGACGATGTGGTGAAGCTGAGGTTGTTCCCGTTCTCGCTGAGGGATAAGGCAAAGACCTGGCTGCACACCATTGTTCCAGGGACCGCTACTACTTGGGAGGCATTTTCCTCTATGTTTTTGACAAAGTTCCACCCGGTGGATAAGGTAGTGAATGCTCTGAGGGATATTGCGACCTTCCGACAACTAGACCATGAGACGTTATCCGAGGCGTGGGAGAGATTCTTAGAACTACAGCGTCGATGCCGAGTGCACGGCTGTGAGCCGTGGAATCTAGTTGAAATATTTTATTTTGGTATTGAACCTAATTTCAGGGCAATGATCGACGTGGCTGCTGGTGGCACGATAATGAACTTATCTCCGGAAGAGGCATTGAGGCTACTTTGAGATACCGCCTCCCATAGCACTTATTGGACCGCTGGAAGAAATGCCCCTAGAGGGGCGAGGAATTTATTTTAAGTTAATGTTGTGGTGCAGCAATCGGAGGCGAACCATCACACTTTAGATGGAAGGAATATGTTGACCAAATCGACCCATCCTCCAGCTCGGTATATATACATATCTTGTCAGGGTTGTGGTAACCCTGGCCATCATGCCTACGAGTGCATCGCGAGAGAAAGCATTGCTGAGCTGTCAGGTATAATGTCTGATGAAAATTCGAATTTTATAAATAGTCAAAATCGCAATGTTCCTTTTAATAATGTTTATAACCCCAATGTGAGAAATCATCCCAATTTCTCATGTAATCAGAATGCTTCTGGTCAAAAATGACAGGGAGGCCAGCATCAGTTTGATGCCCAAGCCTCTAGTAGCCAGCCGCGACCGCTGTAATACCCGAACAATTATATAATACCCGAACAATTATACATGTTTATATTTTGTAAAATAAAAATATTATGTGAATACTCCCCGATGAGGAAAGAACAAACTTACTGTAATTGTTGAACCGGTTGGACCGGTAAGGTGACCGGCTGCTTTTAGTTCAGCGGTGGCCTATTTTCCCGTGCTTTATATTATCGGGTTTAATTCATGTCTCTTCATTTCGATGGAAGAAACCACGGAAGCCGCTACCGCCGCTTGCTCTATCGGGCTCGATTCTTCTCCGATTTCTGTGATTTTTCTTTCAATTGTGAGGTAATCTCCTTCCCTCAACTCCTCGTGTCGATTTTGCAGTTGGTGTATGGATTTTTGATGGGTGAAAACCCTAGGGTTTGGGGTTTTGGTTTTCTTCACCTCCTTATAATTAAAAGTTCTGAAACCCTAGACCCATTGTTGGGAGAGATGAAACTAGGGTTTCATGTGGAGTTTGGTTGTCTTGATCTCCTTATATGTATATGTGTGCCGGTTGTGCTTGGACAGTGCTGTGTGTATGTGTGTATGCCGGCTGGACTGTGTGTGTGCCGGTTGTGCTTGGACAGTGCTGTGTGTATGTGTGTATACCGGCTAGACTATATAAATTTCCATGATGCTAGATTATGTTTGGGCTGCTGTGTTGGCTGTCCGACCATTTTTGAAGGGAATTATACTGAATATGAGCTGTTGTTCACAACACTTGGTGTTGTCATAGTGACAACCCTTGCGGTTGTGGATCAGAGCAACATGGATTTGAATGATACACGGTCAATTTGAGTCACGCACGTCCTTTCCTAGACAACTCCTAGATGTCGTAGTTGTAACCGTCGTAGGAGTCAGCTCGTAATTATTAAGGCGCAATCCTAAGGTAAATGATATTTTTGATACTGCAGAGAATGACGTCCGGCGATAGGCGCGATGTGACTCCTTTGAGGGACAAGGGCAAAGGAAAAGTTTGGGTGAGTCCTTACTACTTTCTGGTGAACTGTTAAGCTAAGTACTTCTTGTTTTTATCACTGAATATATGAATCGCCGAAAACGCTAACTTGGTTTAGCGAGCGATAAATTTCTGAGGGGAAAACATTCACATAAATCCTATTTGTTAAGCAAATGAAATGAATCGAAAAGATAGAATTGAATTGAAAATTTAGATAGCGTCGACGCATCGAGAAGCTAAGGGTCGGCCTAGTAGGGGGGGATACTTCAGACTCCTACACCTCGTGAGAGGGGTAGAACTCTCACACCTCGTAGGAGGGGTCGAACTCCTATAGAAGATGAAGAGAATCCAATTTAGGAGGCGTGGAAGCCCGCTGCGTGTGAGAGCGCCCTAAAGAGGATATTGATATGAAGGGTCGACGGACCCAGATGATTGAGATAATTAAATGACCCTTAGTATTTCGAGGAACGCATTGCGAAATAATGGAAATTTGATAAGAAATATGATAAATGAAATATGAATTGATATGAGAATAGAATTGTTGATTTTTCTTAGAGACATGTTCTTATTTATTTCTTGCTGCTGACTCTCTTGTCTACTTGCAGTGTAAAAGTTCGGGTAAGGGTAAGGAATTCACTTAGTTTTCAAAACTAATTGGTTCCAACTTTTTCCTTCAGGAGCCGGGTACCAGCGTACTAGACCCCGCTAGGCGGGCTCATGCAGATGCAGATCGAAGACCAACTGATGACGTGGATCGTCCATGGGTTAGCTTAAGTTTTTCCTTGTACTATTGATAACTAGTTGGAATGTAATACATGTAGTTATTTCTGTACCTGATATTAATATAGTGAATATATTCTGTTCATAAATGATCTGTGATGTTTTATTTTCTCTGGTACACCCCTATTCTTAAACTGCTGCGTATGGTTATATGAAAAGATCCTCTCTGAAAGAATGAATCCAATTGTGGCGGATTTGGCCGTTACAATTAAATGATATCAGAGGGAGGTTTTCATAGGGCGTGTAACGCAGAGAGTACCAGAATGGAAAATAAACTCACAATGATGACCATTGCATATCAGAATATACTGAACTGTCTTTTGGTTTGTTTTCCTTAGGAATCGTTTCAAGTATATTCGAGCCGCAGAATGCGAGAGGCTCTGAATGAACCTTAGAATTCTGGTGATTCCAGGTCAGAAGAAAGTGTGAGTGGACGACAGTCTACCTCACTTCATATCGCCGATATTGCCCAAGCTATCGCTGAGGCAATTAGATTGGTTCGGGACACCCCTCCAGTTGTGCCTCCTCATGGAGTAACCCCAGTGGTTCCAGCTGTGCCTCATCCAATAGTTGTGTAACCGCAGCAACCTCGCTTGCTTGAAACTGATATGAAGAAATTTTTGGAATTGAAACCGCCGACTTTTCGTGGTGGTTTGTCTCTGATCGAGACAGAAGACTGGATCCTGCGGATTGAAACAATATTTGATACGATGCGGTGCCCTGCGGAGAGGAAAGTGGAGTTGGTCGTTTTTCTGTTGGAAGGAGAGGCTAAGAGATGGTGGGTAAACTTAATGAAAGGGAAGTTTCAGACTCGTGGTTTGGCAAATGTGACTTGGGCAGAGTTTGTTCGGGAATTTATAAAGTGGTTTGTGTCGCGGACGGAAAAGAGACAGCTACAGGAGAAGTTCTTGCGATTAGTTCAAGGAAGCCGCTCCGTCCTTCAATATGAAGCCGAATTTTCCAGCTTGACATACTATGCAGAGTCGGCTGTGGCGACTGAAGAAGCTCGTTGCTTACGGTTCCTGGAAGGATTGCGGGATGATATCCGCGCTTCAGTGGTTTCATTTGATATTACGGAATATGCACTACTGGTGGAGAAAGCTCGGTTGGTCGAGTTAGATACTGAAAAGAGGCAAAGAAGGACAGAAATGAGGAAGAGATTCAAAGAAGGTACTAGCAAAAAAAAATCGGGCAGAACAGGAGAAGCCCCTTGGAAGAAGAAGAAGCAGCAACAGTCAGTGTCGACTGGTAGCACCCAAATGTCCCAAACAACGGCGACCAAATGTACCAAATGTGGCAAGATGCACAAAAGGGAATGCTTGACTGGAGTTTGCTTCTACTGTCGCCAGCCGGGCCATCGTCTAGAGGATTGTCCGAAGCTGCAAAGGGATGACAGTTTGAGGGGAGCTCCAGCCTTACCGCCTCAGAAAATGTATCATATTGGAACTTCCAGGGAAGGGGAGTCGATAGCATCGGCTCCCGCTGAAGGGGCCAGAGATGAGAGGCTGATTCAGGCCCGAGTTTTCAATCTCGGTCAACAAGAGGCAAAGGTAGATGGTACGGTTGTTACAGGTATGGTACTTGTGCATGATCAAGTTTTGAAAGTTTTATTCGATACTGGTGTCAGTCAATCGTTCATTTCAACATCTATTTTGGAATCAATTCATGTACAACCATATCATATTGCTCAACCGTTGAGCGTATTGCTACCAAATAATACGGTTTTGATGACAAAAGAGCGAGTTGTACTCTCACTACTTTTTTAATGATAAACGAATTGGAACCGATGTTGCGGTCTTGCCGTTGGTTGAGTATGATATCATCCTTGGTATGGATTGGCTATTGGATCGAGAAGCCGTTATTAACTGTAAAACGAAAGAGGTGCCATTCAAATGTCTAGATGGAAGTCCGATGATCTACCAAGGGTTGGGCGAAGTTGCCAAAATTAGTATTTCGGCTATGAAAGCCAACAAAATGGTACGGAAAGGTTGTGAGGCCATTTTGGTAATGATTAAAGAAATGAAAGAAGAAAAGAAAGAAATTACGGCTGTGCCCGTGGTACGGGACTACGTAGATGTATTTCCAGAAGAGTTACCCGGTGTGCCTCCAGCCAGAGAAGTTGAATTTGAAATTAAAGTGATCGAAGGAGCTACTCCAGTTGCAAAAACTCCTTATCGAATGACACCAAAAGAATTGGCAGAATTGAAAGTGCAATTCCAAGAATTGCTTGATAAAAAATTTATCCGACCGAGTACGTCACCTTGGGGAGCTCCAGTATTATTTGTGAAAAAGAAGGAAGGATCTCTCCGTCTGTGCGTCGATTATCGCGAACTGAATAAGTTAACCATAAAAAATAAATACCATCTGCTGGGTATTGACGATTTATTCGATCAGCTGGTCGGTGCACGTATCTTTTCTAAAATTGATCTTCGATCAGGATATCACCAGCTAAGAATTCGACAGGAAGATGTTTTCAAGACAGCATTCAGTACCAGGTATGAGCATTTTGAATTTGATGTTATGCATTTTGGCCTAACGAATGCTCCTGCAGCTTTTATGGCCTTGATGAATAGTGTGTTTAAGGCATTTTTGGAGCAGTTTGTGATTGTTTTAATCGATGATATCTTGATTTATTCAAAAACAAAGAAGAGCATGCCCAACATCTGCATCAAGTCTTACACACATTGAGGGAGCAACAATTGTATGCTAAATTCTCAAAGTGTGCGTTTTGGTTGACTGAGGTGGTCTTTCTAGGTCATGTAATTACTGCAGAAGGGTTGGCTGTCGATCCTGCTAAAATTGAAGCAATCCTCAACTGGACCCGACCGAAATCTGTAACTGAGGTACGAAGCTTCTTAGGCTTAGCTGGCTATTATCGAAAATTTGTCAAAGACTTTTCGAAGCTAGCATTACCTTTGACACATCTGACACGAAAGAACGTAGTGTTTACATGGGGAGATGAGTGTCATCAAGCGTTCAAAGCGTTAAAGGAAAGATTAACAACAGCGTCAGTGTTGGTGATGCCTGAAGGCTCCCATGGTTTTCAAATATATAGCGATGCGTCCTATAAAGGATTGGGTTGCGTGTTAATGCAGCATGGAAAGGTGATTGCATTTGCTTCTCGACAATTAAAGGATGCTGAAAAGAATTATCCAACACATGATTTGGAATTAGCTGCTGTTGTATTTGCATTAAAAATTCGGCGTCACTACCTGTATGGTATTCGATGCGAGATCTTTACAGATCATAAAAGTTTGAAATATATCTTTGATCAACGGGAAATTAATTTGCGCCAACGAAGATGGCTAAAATTTATTAAAGATTATGATCTAGATATTCAATACCATCCAGGTAAGGCAAATGTGGTCGCAGATGCCTTAAGCAGGAAAAATATTGCTGCAATGTTCGTGACACCACGATATAATAAGAAGCTTTTGTATATGCTTCAGGATATGGGAATCTGCACGATATTTACGCCTGAAGAAAAGCAAACACAGCTATGTCAGATGCGGATTCAATATTCGCTTAAAGAGAATTCAGAAAGAATGAATCCAATTGTGGCGGATTTGGCCGTTACAACCGCCGCATATGGGTTACAATCCTAACGTGCAAGGAACTCGAAAAAGTGCTGTGGAAGAGATGATGAAGAACTTTGTGGAGATGGCCCAATCTAATATGGCCACTCAAACCGCATCTATGGGGAACTTGGAGACACAACTGGGTCAACTGGCCCTTGCGTTCTCCGAGCGTACTCGCGGCACCTTCCCTAGTGACACGGAGAAAAATTCCCGTGAGCAAGAGAAGAGTGCTGGGGATGCGGAGGAGTGCGAAAATAATGAATTGGCCATCAAATGTGAGATCAATGCGGTAGAGAAAATAGCTCTATGCGATTTTGGATCATCCTGCAACATTCTTGCTTTGCAAGATGTGGAAAAATTAAATTTAAGTATCGAATCTGAAGTCCAGAAATCTCTAGTGCTAGCGAATGGATCGGTAGTTAAGACCGATGGTGAGATCAAAGATGTGGAAGTAATTATGAATGGGGTTGTTGTAGTCACTGACTTTCAAGTTTTAGGACCTGTGGGTAACACGTCAAAACCCATCTTAGGACTCCCATTCCTGAAAGCCAATGAAGCTACTTTGCAATTCAATGTGTGTGGTGTCACTTTGGCTCCTAAGGTCAATCTGACTCTACCATCTTCATCTCCCCATATTTGTTCAAATGAACATGGAGAATTTTGCAATTAAATGACTCGTTATCTAACAATGTGTCTAGTGCTGCTAAGACAGGTTTTCCACTGAAGGAATGTGAGCAGGTTAAGAAAGTGATCGAACCGCTGTCGGTAGCTGAAGGAGAGATAGAGACGGAGTCACTTGACGTGAAATAAGATTTCGTTGAGAGGACACATGAGCTGAGCACGCCGGTTGATAGCGTGCAGAAAACTGAATTAAAAACTTCTATTTGTTTGAACAAAGTTTGTAAAACAATTAAACAGGTAACTTGGGCTGATCTTTCACCCGCTGCGGGTGAGGAAAGGATGCCCCCCAGATGCGAAAGATAAACTTGTTGCTGAATTGCTGGGTGTGATCATACCACCTTGGCGATCCCCTTCTGTGGATCTGAAACGAAAGGAGCTGCTCCTGCGCAAGGCGCAGAATTTTGCCCGCCGGCGTGAGAAGGACAAGGTTAGGGACAGGGGAGACTCGTCTTCCCTGGGCCTAAAGCCTTCACCTCGTCCTCATCTCGCGTGGCTGGGGGGATCTATCACAAATCAGCGTTCGGCTGAGGAGTGAAGGATCTGCTTGGTTTTCCTTTGCTGCTTTTTCTAGTTTCATCTTCTGCTTACTGCTGCGTGTATTTGTAGACCTTTCTCATTATGTTTTGAACTTATTCCCTGAACAATATTTATATAACTGCTAATACAGGTATTTGGTCCAACTTAAGGATTGTAAAGAAAGAGGCTTATGGGGAGACAACCCAATTTTGCCGCTTTTAATTTATTCATATAGGCTGCTGGAATATATGTTTTGAGTATGCGTGGTTGGAGATATTCTCATATGCATGTGGAGTTAGTTTGAGCCGTGGACTGTCTGCTGAAATTATCGCCAATCTTCTCGTATACTCATTTGCTGAGCATGGGGTAACCACTTCCCTCAACTTTCATTTTTCTGTTTTTATTACAAATCATGGTTAGATTGTTTAGCATAAGTCTGGTGGGGGAAAATTTCGTGAGTTACCTTTGCACATGCAATTGCATACCATAAGAGTATTTTCATTTTCAGTTTTTATTTTATCATGACAGCATTGTGCACCTACACCGCATGAGCACGCACTTAAGCACGCGTTCGGCCCAAGTTTAATTTATTTCTTTTGTGTTAACTTTAAGATAGTGGTGCTGGCTTAGGATTTTAGGATAAGGTAGTGTGAAACTCGTGCAGTGCTCCTAATCGAAGACTCATGGTGTATAGAAATAGTATAGATTTAATTTTTCTTTATGCTCGTAGATTTATGCTTTTCTGCATTTGTAAATAATGTTTGTACTACTCAAAACTGTGGAATCTAGAGCAATCGAACAGTAGTGTAGGAATGTGTGTAGCCGCCACTAGCCTCGTATTGCTCGAGTCGGGAGGAAGGATCATTTTTCTCGGTGCCTAAGAACTTGCCTCAAGCTGCTCTCAAAGGATTGGTGCACGTTTATTCTAGCGTGAGCGTGATGTAGGCCATCTTTTTGGCCTGGTTGAGCCTTGTTCACAGTCCTAACGTTAATCCTTGTTAGCCCATTTTGTGTCTACTCATCCTTTTGATTTAGCCCCACTACGCGATCATCAAGGCCTTAAAGCTTTGCCCAGTTGCATACCCCTATTTCGCTATAGTAGTTTGATACTTCTTCCATTGGTGTTGTGGCTGTGATATTTCTTTGTGGTTGTGTGGTGAAATTATTTTGAAATTTTGGGCTGACTGTGCATTGTAAAAATAAAAAGTCTAAAAAGATATATATATATATATATATATATATATATATATATATATATATATATATATATATATATATATATATATATATATATATATATATGTGCAGATGATATAAAAGAAGAAAGTGGAAATGCATAGTTTGTGGTGGTAGGTAGTGCACACACCCGTGTTGTCAAGTTCAAGTCTGGTGGTGTGGTGCACCGGCATGTTTTGTAGGCAAGAGGATTGCATTGGTTTGAGCTCTTTTGGGATGTGCGTAGCCATCGTTCTTACCCCTTTTACATCCTTACCTACGTATTTACCTAAACCCCACTTTTACCCTAAAGTCCTACGGCTTCGTGCTTGAGTCATACTAGCTCTGTGGAGAAAGTGCGAACGGGCAAGCTATCTATGTTGTTTTTCGATTTCTCGGTTTACCTTATTTTTAAAATCTTTAAGCCAGCTATCTATTTTCTAGTACACGGAGGGATGATTTGCTCGGGACGAGCAAATATTTAAGTCTCGTGGTGTGATGAGTTCGATATTTATAGGGTTTTTCGGACTCATTTGTGCTTATTTTCTCACTCGTGCACTGCATTTCAACAGGATATCGGTTATATTAGCATCGTTCGGTCATGAACCATTTTGTGCACTGTTTTGGCCCGAGAGTGTGCAATTGCGCATTCTGTTATTGGGGGTATGCTCATGGTGATCCCCATGGCTCTTTCCTGCTGTTTTCTTAGCTGGATATTTGTTGCTGGGAGTTTGTGCTCCAGTTTTGGTTTTGTTGTGCGGGTGGTGCGTTTTTTTCCCAAAGGCAGTAATTCTGTCTTAAGGAAAACGCACGGTCGTGCGTTTCTTTCACGCATAGTTTGCGCCAGATCGTGCGTTTTAGTCAGCTGGAAGAACGTCGAGCCGAGCTCGACGAATTTTGTCGAGCTGAGTTCGACGATCCTCACGAACGGTTGACGCACGGTTTCTTTGAAACCATGCGTGAAGGAAACGCACGGTTTTCCTGTAGCTTTCTTATTTGTGCCTTCTGTGGTTAATCGTGCGTTTTGTTCACGTACAGGCGGCATCGCCCGTGCGCAAGTAAACACACGGTTTCCCTTTATGTCCCTGTATTCCAGCTCTCTGTCGCTACCCGTGCGATGTCCTTTACGCACGAGAGGAACTGGCCGTGCGCGAGGGAAAACACACGGGTCAACGCTTCTCCTTCCGCAGGCTTGAGCTAGAAGTTAATATCGCACGGTTTGCGCACGGTCGTGCGCCAATCCGTGTGTTCCTATTTTTTTGACCTGCTTCTATTTAAAGCACAAATTTCTTCTTCTTGGAGGGGAGTTTTGATTGAGTCCGACCCAGCCGCCGTTTTCTGCTCTTTTGAGCGGGGAAATTTTCCCCTAGCCGTCATTTTCTCTCTCCTCCTTGGAGAGTTGATCCGGCCACCATTTCTACTCCCAGAGCTCGCAACTTCTTCACCTCCGGCCACCACTGTCATCTCCAAGCTCCAAGCTCCATGTCAAGCTCAAAGGTTGCTGCATCCATGAAGTTCTCCGGTTAGAACCGGCCAGCGATCATTCACGAAGAAGACGGGATATTCGAAGGAAGTGATAGCCCTTTTTGATTCCCGGAGACCGAGCTCGGACAAGGCCCGACAACCCTCGACTCCGGCCGTGAATCTCGGAAATCCTTCGTGCGTTTGGTTGTTTCTCTTCACCTTTGCTTGTAGTATTTCCTTTTTCTTAATATTTGGAGAGTTTGAATGCTGTGTACGAATATTATTAGCTTGAATATTTCAGCATGTTTAGGTGTTGATTTATTTTAGTTCTGCATATTGTTGTGAAACTTCAGATTTTCTCTTGTGTTAGTTGCGATTGTGCCGTTCTAGCGATTGCTAGAAGCGTGCGTTACGAAGAGGTGATTGCGACCCTCATTAGCTCATCAATCTTCCCTTTTACTCTCTAGAGTAATCCACCAAAGAGACGCGGTGACGGCTACCCGCAATAGTTTTCTTATTGTGGTTAACTTAGGAATCCAAATCAAAAATCCCCTTTGGTTACTTTCCCGCTTGCAATCCCTTTTTCATATAGCAAAATCACACTCCCTACTTGCACTACTTGAGAGATTGATATCCGGGGATTCAAATCCTCACATTATTACTTGACTACGATCGGTACACTTGTCGTCGCATCATTAGCGAGTGGTCAGAGCATCGAATTCGGGGGTGTCACTGATTGGTTGGCAGTGAAGGGAGGACCTTCGAACTTAGGCAATCGCGAGGGGGCAGGCCCTTACAGTGACATGACCTATCGCTGGGATAAAGGCAAACCTTCGATCCGGGGCAGTGAGATGTCACAGGGGATGAGGCCCGGGAAGACGGCGAGTGGAAAATTTTACGAGCCACTGGCGAACGCGAAGGGGGTAGACCCTGGCGTCTTCATGACCTACTGCGGGGGAGAAGGGAGGACCTTCGATCCTAAGCAGTGAGAGGTTAGTGTTGTGAGTGCGTTGCCCAGGGGCAAGTGTTGTGAGCATGCTCCCTGGAGGCAGGTGTTGTTAATGAGCGCGCTGCCAGGAGGCAGGTGTTTTGAGTGCGCTGCCCGGAGGCAGGTGTTGTGAGCTCACTTCCCGGAGGCAGGTGTTGTTAATGAGCGCGCTGCTCGGAGGCAGGTGTTGTGAGCGCACTGCTCGGAAGCAGGTGTTGTTATTGAGCGCGATGCCCGAAGTCAAGTGTTGTTAATAAACGTGCTACTCGAAGGCAAGTGTTGTTAATGAGCGCGCTACCCGGAGATAGGTGTTTTGAGCGTGCAGCTAGGTGGCAGGTATTGTTAATGAGCGTGCTGCTCGGAGGTAGGTGTTGTGAGTGTCAGACCCAGGCCCGGCTCGAGGAGTCTTAATGGGACCCGACTGGTTCAACCGTGAGGGCTGCAGCCCAAGTGAGCCTTAATATCACTCCGCAACCCTTGATACGGAGCCTTAATATCACTCTGCATCACCAACTGAGCTGTTAAACAGGCCAACACTGCGCTGTGCTGATAAACAGGCCAGAAAACCGTTGGGTCACTTGGGTTGGAGCCCTCA
This sequence comes from Platanthera guangdongensis, assembly GCA_039583875.1. Taxonomy (NCBI): domain Eukaryota; kingdom Viridiplantae; phylum Streptophyta; class Magnoliopsida; order Asparagales; family Orchidaceae; genus Platanthera; species Platanthera guangdongensis. The sequence continues at coordinate 170,253,937 of CM077162.1, forward strand.
CGGTTGAACCAATCGGGTCCCATTAAGACTCCTCAAGCCGGGCCCGAGTCGTGACAAAAAAGTGCACTTTTTTTGTCACGTCCCAGGCCCGGCTCGAGGAGTCTTAATGGGACCCGACTGGTTCAACTGTGAGGGCTGCAGACCCAGTGACCCCAACGCATTTTTGGCCTGTTTATCAGCGCAGCGCGGTGTTGGCGATGGGTCTCGAACCCGCAACCCTTGATAAGCAGCCTTAATATCACTCATCATCACCAACTGAGTTGCAGCCTACCGCCCAGAGAAACATGTGCGGAGGAGGGTTGAGGTTAGTTGGTCCTGCAAGCTCTCACGATTACCAGTTGGGTCCTACTAAGCCTCCTAGCGTCGGGCCTGGGCTATGACAGTGAGCACGCTTCCAAAAGGCAGGTGTTATTAATGAGCGCGCTGCCCAGGGGCAAGTGCTGTGAGCGCTGCCCGGAGGCAGGTGTTGTGAGCGCGCTGCCCGAAGGCAGGTGTTGTTAATGAGTGTGTTGCTCGTAGTAAGGTGTTATTAATGAGCGCGCTGCTCGGAGGCAGGTGATGTTAATGAGCGTGCTGCCCTGAGGCGGGTGTTATTAATGAGTGCGCTGCCTAGAGGCAGGTGCTGCGAATGAGGGCGTTGCCCAAAGGCAAGTGTTGTTATTGAGCGCGCTGCTCGGAGGCTGGTATTGTGAGCTACCTGCCTGGTGACATGTGTTGTTATTGAGTGTATTGCCCGGAGACAGGTGCTGTTAATAAGCGCGCTGCCCGGAGGCACGTGTTGTTAATTGGTGCGCTACCCGAAAGTAGGTGTTGTAAAGGTAAGCAGATGTCCTTTCTTTTGGTCAAGGTGTGTACGTAGTCCTGATAACGTGGATGATGTTTGCCTTTTATAGGCCTGAAATGAACAAACATTAAAAATCATTAGAGTCACTATCATGAATCTGATCTTGCGGCAATTTACATGAAATATTCATAGAAAAGAAATGTGGATAGAGCAGAGTGGTGGCGCGGGCAAAGCTCCGCCGATAGATAGGGAGCTTCCTTTGGGGATGATTGCCCTAGGGGTTGCCCCCCCCCCCCTCCCGGTCGTTCCTGGCGAGCTGATGGTTGTCCCCTTGCTAGTTTATTCGGTGTTTGCCCCTTCAAAAACCTCCCCAACAACCCTTATCTGACGAGGTGCTCGATTTCCTCCTTTAGCTTGGGGCAATTTTCTGTGTTGTGTCCTCGTCTGTGGTGGAACTCACAGTACTTTGACTTGTCGACTGCATTTTTAGTGTGTGGTTTTGGCTTGCAGAGTGTCTCATTGCCTTGGATTGCGTAAAAGTACATTGGTCATGAAGGTGTTGAGGGGCGTGTAATCCTGGAGCTGATGTCGGCCTCGTTCTCGACGAGGGTGGTTTTGGCACGCGTCGTTCTTCTTGTGAACTGGCGGCCGCGATGACCCCTGCTCTTGCTGTCTATTCGAGTTCCTCTCGAACTATTGATGGTGCGCTTCACTCGCTTCATTGGCTGCGATCTGCGCTTTGACTCAGTAGATGAGATTGGGATAGTTGGGCACAGTCTTCCGCATTAGTATGGAGTAGAAGTTACTAGGGCGGAGCCCTCCAAGAAGAAACCCTTGTAGGAGCTCTGGGTCCACCCCTAGGATTTGTCGTGCCTCAACAGTAAAGTGACAGATGAAATCCTTGAGGGCCTCTCCCTCTCCCTGTCGTACCCCCGAAAGGTGGGAAGGGTTCCTGGTGACTATGCGGTTGGAAATAAACTGATTAACAAAGAGCTGAAATAAACTCGCAAAGTTGTCGATCCCTCCCTTCCTTCAGAGGACAGAACCAGGTTCGGGCTTCTCCATTCAGATTTGTTGTGAACACTTGACACAGTAGTTGATCGGGAGCATTGTTGATTCTCGTGATGGTGAGGAAATGGTGGACGTGCTCCGACGGGTTGTCTGTTCTATCAAACGCCTCAATTCTTGGGAGCTTGAAACTGTGCGGGATCAGATGCGTCGGAACCTCTGGTGCTAATGGTGAGCGGTGTGGAGGAGGGTGGCAATCTAAAGAGGCTCGTTGTTCAATCTGTCCCCATTCTTCGGTGATCAAGTCGCTAAGTTCCTCGCGGGCAAGCCCTCCAATTGCACTCTCGAGGCCTGTTGCTTCCGGGTAGTGTTGGTGATATGCTTCAGGCTTTCTTGCAAATCAGACACTGTGGGATTCGCTGGCCACGTTGGAGAGCTCTTCTATCTAGCGCGGGCGTTCCTATAATGTTGTGATTGGTGTGTTCTTGGTCTCTTCCTCGAGAGGCATGTTGACAGGTGCAAGGGGCGCAGCGAGAGCTCGGGCAGCCTCTATATTCCTGAGGACCAACATCTCAGTTTAATCCTCCTTCATTTACCATACGCGCCCCTCAAGTGCTGCTACAGGCGTAGGTATCGCCTCCTCTAGTCGAGGTGCACTGATGAGATAGCGGGAAGGACCGGGATCGACGCGTCTCATTCGAACTGATCTTTGGGTCGTGCTGGTGTTTCTTCTCGCCATGGCCGCTTGCTTATAGTATTACTGTGTCAAGGATACTGTCTTCTGGATCTTCAGGGGATATTGGGAACTCATTTCCCACGAACGGCGTCAAACTATTGCAACTCACTCGAGACTCCTGTAGACCGGTTTAAGTTGCACCGTCTTAGCCCGGGAGCGGTCGAGCACGCAAACAGTCATAGAAATTGAGTAAAATGGTAAGACAATTTTTTTAACGTGGAAAACTCCGGAAAGGGGGTGAAAACCAGATGGCTGGATCTGTGCCGACCAAACTTTCACTAGCCTTGGGTGTTATTACAGAGCTTTTTAAAGAATGTGAAGGTGACAGGCCGCTCATTATAATTGTCGGGGGAGAGAGTTGGGCTCGGAGGGTGACAGGTCACCGCTCACGGAGCTAAGTCCTTTACTTGCTATAGTGGGGAGTGCTGCACTTTGGGCGCAGTACTGAATTGGACTGAAGTTCAATATGACCTGGCTGATCGGATTCGGCAGGCTTTGGATTTGGATGTCCATATGAAGCAGTTCATGGTAGAGGCTCTGGATGGGTCAAATTCCCAATTCGTTGTGGAGGACGGATTGCTTTGAAAAGACGGTCGTCTGTGCGTCCCAAGTGTGGGCAATTTGCGGGTGGAATTGTTATACGAGGGACACCATATTAAGTGCCCAATTCACCCGGGGAGCACAAAGATGTACCGCGATGTCAAGAAACTGTTTTGGTGGCCGGGTTTGAAGAAGGATGTGACACTTTACGTGGCGAAGTGCCAAACTTGCGCCTTGGTGAAGACGGAATGCCAAAAGCCTGGAGAATTTCTGAAGTCCTTGCCTATTTCGGAGTTGAAATTTGACGACATCTCGATGGACTTTGTGCACGGTTTGCCAAGGTTGCAAAAGGGGAACGACGCCATTTGGGTGGTCGTAGATCGGTTAACGAAGGTGTCGCATTTCATTCCGCATAGGAAGGATGATCCGGTGGAGAAGTTGGCAAAGCTATATGTGGATTATATAGTGCGGCTTCACGGTGTGCCCCGCAACATCGTGAGTGATCGAGACGGGCGGTTCACGTCCAATGATTGGAGGCTAGTGCAGCAAATGTTGAGAACAAAGTTAAAATTCAGCACAGCCTTTCATCCGCAAACGGATGGGCAGACCGAGAGGGTCAATAAAACTATGGAAGACATGCTACGCATGTGTGTCTTGGACTTTGAAAAGCAATGGGAAGACCATCTTTATTTGGTGGAGTTTGCGTACAACAATAGCTACCAGACGAGTATTCAAATGGCGCCCTTCGAGGCCCTTTATGGTAGAAAATGTCGCACGTCGTTGTCTTGGTTAGAAACGGGTGAGTCAAAGTTGTACAAGCGTCAAGAGGTGGAGGATGCTACTTCTTTGGTGAGAACCATTCGGGAGAGGTTGCTAGTCGCTCAGGACCGGCAAGCGAAGTACTATAATGCCAAGCACAGAAACGTGGAGTTCGCTATGGGCGACTGGGTGTACTTAAAGATCAAGCCGTTCAAGGGTGTCTCGCGGGTGCGGCGATTGAAAAATCTAAGCCCGAGATACCTTGGGCCATTTGAGGTTCTGGAGCGGGTTGGCGAAGCAGCCTATCGGTTGAAGCTTTCAGTAGAGCTTAGTGGTTTACATGATGTATTCCATATTTCGGTGCTTCGGAAGGCGGTGCAAGAGCCTACGCAAGTGATCGCGGTCGATCAAGTGCCGATTGATAGTGGGTTGACGACAAAAGTCAAGCCCGTGCGGATAGAATACTCGGAGGTCAAGCGGCTACGCAATAAAGAGATCAGGATGGTCAAGGTCCGATTGGACAATTGCGGTCGAGAGGAGCTCTCTTGGGAACGAGAGCAGACTATGCTTGACGAGCATCCGGAGTTGTTCCGCCCAGGTACAATTTAATTTTGGTACTTGTCTTTTCTTTATATAATTTCGTGGACGAAATTCTTTTAAGAGGGGGAGAGTTATAACGCCCCGAAACTCAAAAGAGCGACGGGAGGCGTTTTGGGCCAAATCTGGTATTTGGCAGGAGGCACACGGCCTGGGACACGGGCGTGTCCCAGGGCGTGTCAAGCTCCAGTCGACGAGTTGGCCGCGAAGTCGACGAAATTTGGAGTCGACGATAGTCGAGCAGCGCACACGGCCTGAGACACGGGCGTGTCTCAGGGCGTGTCGAGCAGTGTCGACGATCGGCCTGGGGTGTCGACGAATTTCGCTCGACGATATGTCGAGAGGGGGGCACACGGCCTGAGACACGGGCGTGTCTCAGGACGTGTCGAGCCCGTTTCGACGATCGGCCCGGGGAGTCGACGAACTTCGCTCGACGATGTGTCGAGACAGGGCACACGTCCTAGAACACGGGCGTGTCCAAGGCCGTGTCGGGTGGTCGACGAAGTGTCGAGACTGTGAACACGGCCTGGAGCCCAGGTGTGTTCGGGTGTGACACGGGCGTGTCACATTGGACACGGGCGTGTCCAAGGACCCATGTAAGTCTCGGGTTGTTTTTGAGCTGTGTCGATGGGGGCACACGGCCGACCACACGGCCGTGTCAGTTGGAACACGGGCGTGTCAGGTCGAACACGGGCGTGTCGGATGCCCATGTGTATTTCAAGGCGCGTCGATTTTGATGGCAAATGAGGGACACGACCCTGGACACGGGCGTGTGTCAGGCCGTGTTCGGCCCAGGATTTACTTTTCAGCTGCGAATCGCAGCCATTCGTTTCCTTATTTTGGGATCCGACGGTTGGGGGTTGTTTCTACTGGGATATACCCGGGATTGGGCCTTTAAAACCCTCATTTCTTTTGAGTGTTTCTCTTTCTAAGTCAAGAGAGAGAGGAGAGCAAAGGAGGAAGAAGAAGCTTAGATCCGGCCATTGGAGGAGCTTCGAAGCTCCAAATCGCGAGCCTACTCCGGATCTACGGAGGCAAAGAGAGTGCGGTGCTTTTCATCCGCTCACATTTTCATGACGCCAAGGAGGAACGTTAGGGTAACGATTCTCTTTTTGAGCATGTGAAGCTCTCCTTCTTTTGCATAGGAAGTCCGCTCTCGCGAGTGTGCGGTGAGTTTGAGGCGTTCCTACGGGTAGACATGAATAGTCCCCGTTGTTTAGAGTCCGTATTCGAGAACGGACATAGGCATGATGTGTGAAGCCTACCCGGACATGTTGGTCTGGATCGGTGATGTTGCATTGCATAAATGCCGGAGAAGACTCCGTGCGATTGTTTGTTTTTCGGGTTTTCTACGTGGTAGATTGCAACAGGGAGCCTCGGGGATTAACCCTAAGGTGCACCCAGAAAACTAGACGGATACGTGATCTTGCGAACTTGGTGGCCTGAGAGCCAACTCGAACATAACCGGATTATGTGAAGTGTGTGACAGAAACGGGACTCGGGAGATGTTTGACCTGCGCATATGGTTTAAATTACCGTTGCGATGTGAGCACGGGTTAGATTGAACCGTACCCGCTTTATGTCGTTCGGGTTAGAGTCGTTGGCATAGATGAGGGTCTTTGACGGTCTATGATTTCAATTACCGTGACCCATGCCGGGAAGACAAATTGCTCATTGTTTGGCCGTCCGAAGGGATGGTGATGAGTCGGAAGACTATGACTGTGATCACCGAGAATGTGCCCGGAGAGCACGGGGTGTGTGGTCGTGCGTGTCAACGCCTGTGATGCAATGTATTTGTTTACTGCCTGATTTTACTAATAAAATGCAGGGAAGGAGCATCGCCGCCCCGAGTTGGAGGCGGGGTCGTTATAATTTGGTCAGCATTGTTGACCGTTGATTTTGTTTGCCACCGTGCGGTGGTTTGTTGCTTGCAGGTGCTGCTGGACCAAGCGGTCAATAGCGGGCTAAAGCCCAAATGCGAAGCCGGCCCTCGAAGGCTTAAATGAAGTGTTTTCTTGCTTTTATTCATGTATGACCGGTCTGCGTGCCGTGGTTTGTAAAACATGTAATATTAAGTAAACCCCTTTTTGTAAGGCCTTAAGGCCTGTACTTGTGTATGTATTACATTCCTATTTGGTGTTTAGTGGACATTCATGTTTTGTGCTGGGTTCTTTAATTGCAACTTATATAATTGCTTCCGCTAGAATGCTCTGTGTAGGACGTTGGATTAGTTGGATGGTTTTCATTGAGTAACCACCCGGTCTGTCCGTGATATATGGCGTCGGGCCCCGGCCGGATCTACTGCTATATGCTATGTGACGGATAGTGGGTGTTACATGCGGCCAGGCGGGGCCACGCGCACGTTTGTGTGCGGTCGGGGACCATGCATAAGTGTGTGCGGCCGGGGGCTGTGCGCAACTTTGCGCGCGGCTCGGAAGGGCCTCGCACGCGACGTGATGTGTGCTCATTTGCCCGTGTCCCTGGCAGTTGGGGGTGGTCCGGTCGCGCTTAAAACCCTTCGGTTTGATCGGACCATGCTTGGGGAACCCATCAACATTTTCATTCACCTTTTATCAATTGGTATATTTCGGTGGCAGAGATTCTTACTAATGACAAACTCCAATGTCGCCCCGGTAAAAACAGTTCGTGTGTTTGTAATCAATGATTGCTACACGTAAGAGTGGTGTGTTAAGAATAGTCCAACACTAGAAAACTCAGGTAGCTAGAGCCCAGGCCTCACCACCTATAACCATTTCATTTTTGTCTGGATGCATTCATTCTAGCACTATATCTACTATTCACTAAGCTTGTTTCCATTGTGTATCTAGATGTCTTTATGCGATGCGAAGTGTTCTGGCAATTCAAAAGTCTCAAGTCCAGCACCAGGCTCATTTGATAGGTGGTGAAGAAGATTTGGTATGAAGGTAGCATTCACTCTATGAAATGCGATGTAAACCGCAGTTATGCTTCCATTAACCCAGAATGGATATCACAAGTCAGGTTGTATACTATATGTAGGTGTGTTATGATGATGTAGAATGTTGAAGACAATGAAGGTCTAAACCTTTACTTCTTTGGTCATATACACCAGTTAAGATTAATTTGAGCAATAAAGGCTAGCACAGAGTGAAGGGCAATGGCTATTTATGTGACTGCTTGGGAGCTATGAGTATCCATATTGAATCTCTAAAGAACTACACCACTTTAATTATCTATTGCATGAGGATGATTAAGATTTAAATTTTCATCTCAGATGTACACATTATGAATTACATTTTGGTATAGATGCCGGGGTGAATATTGTCTAATACAGCATGTTGTTTTATTGGTTAATAATGAATAATATACACACAAATTCATATATATTATTATTATTTGAGTAGGATTGCCATTATTTACATTTTGTCTTGTCTATGTTGTATCATAATTTCATTATTGTATTATAATTCATGGGTGCAAATGTAATAAATTTTGTTGTCATTTAGGATGTGTAATAAACTTTGTTTACATTTAGGACTTAAATCTTTATATAAATAATTTCAATGATCAGCACACATTGCCCAAAATGTAAAGATTGATGGTTCATATAGAATGTGAACGGTTTATAATACTCTACTATGACTCGGGTTACAATATGAAATGAACTTCGCCTAACAAAAACTACCTGGTAGTTTGCCTCGACAGAATTGAGTTCCTAGAATTAGAAATTGGGAGTGATTTTTATTGGAATTTGACCTCCAATTCGAAAGCCTGAATTTCATCAAACCGAACTTACTCTAATAGGTTATTGATATGCATTTTTGGTAATGGAAAATGTGGTTAGAAAGTGGAGGGTGAGGGATATAGTTGAAAAAGATCTCTTATTATTATTAGGGCAAACACCATGGCTATTTATAGCTTACAAAATTCGCGAAATATTACAGTACTCCTCAAGATTAGCGAGAGATATTCACTAAGTCTATCTTGTTACAACCTCTGATCATATTCTTGGAACTGAGCCCCTTGCTTAAGCAATCTGCAACTTGACCCTTGGTTGATACGTGACTTAACTCCAGTATCCCACTATCAAGTTCCTCCTTTATACAAAAATCTATCAATCTTTATATGCTTGGTGTGATCGTGTTGTACTGGATTATTTGCAATACTGATGGCTGATTGACTATTACACCACAGTTTCATCTCTCCTTGAAAGAAATTGCACCTAATCACCTACAGGGGGGTGAATAGGTGACTTAATCTTTTTAAACTTTTTGGCAGATAATACCATAGAGTTATAATCAATTCTTCACAGCAATCACAGAATAAACAAGCACACAGTGAACACACAGATTTATAGTGGTTCCCCAAGGTTTGAGTACATCCACTTTCCCCCTTCGCCTATCTAGTAGTGTACTAGATTCAGCCAAACTCCTCCACTATCCCAGATCTTCAGATCTTACACTCAGAACCTCAAACAGGTTCCTACAGCTCAGGCCCAAGGCTCTACAACTCAGTCTTCTCCAAAGACCTACACTCAGCCACAAGGCCTACACTCAGCCACAACAGGCCTACACTCAGCCACAACAGGCCTACACTCAGAGAAATAGATCTCCTACACTCAGGCACACAGGCTCTACCACTCAGCCTTTATAATTACAGGTTTACAACTCAGATCCCTAAGGATCCTACAAGAAAATAAGAATACAAAGTATATACCTACAACTCAGAGAAAAGAGAGAAGAGTTGATAGGTTCTTGATGAGTTCTTGGAAGAACTCTGCTGAGATCAACCTCACTTGGCTTTCTTCAAAGCTTCTTAAATGTATAACACAATAGGATTGATTCTCTGCAGCTGATCTTCAATCACTGCAACTTAAGATTCAGAACAAGGTCTGAACCCTTCTTCACAGCCTGGTTCCAACGGCTGTCCTCTTGGATGGAGCTCTCTCTCTCTCTCCAACTACTTAGATCTTCACTTGATTCTTCAATGAATAGCTAGATCTTCTTCTTTGATTGTTGATCTCTTGTTGTAAATCTCAATCTCTTGATCATCTCTTTCTGTTGACAGTATAAGTCTATATATAGGCCTTCTTCATGGTGACCGGCTGATCCGGTTCCTAACAGCTTTCTGACAACTCTGACAGTTGTAGTAGATCGGCTGGAATGGCAGCTGTCAAGTCATCCAGTCAGTTCTTGAAATATCTGTAACTGTCTGAAAGTGTCGAGACAATCTGTCTTTAAGTGTCGACACTTATAGACTAAGTGTCGACACAAGTAGACTAAGTGTCGACACTAGCCTTCAAGGTGTCGACACAACTCCTTGTGTTGTAGAATTTACTTCTCGACACTGCTTCTTCAATATGTGTCGACACTGATATTGTGTGTCGACACTGATATTGTGTGTCGACACAAGTCCTTGTTCTTCAGTACTTTGTTGAATTCTTGTAAGTGTCGACACAACTCCTTTGTGTCGACACAACTCCTTGTGTTGAACTTGTTCAGTGTCGACACTTCTTCTTGGTGTCGACACATGCCTTCTGTGTTGATACTTGCTGAGTGTCGACACTTCTCTTTGTGTCGACACATTCTTCATATGTTGAGACTTTTGCTGAGTGTCGACACATCTACTTTGTGTCGACACTTGTACTTAGAATTTTGTTGAACTTTGCTGAGTGTCGACACAGCCTCCAAGTGTCGACACTTTCTTCATGTGTTAAGTCTTCTGCTGTGTGTCGACACATTCTTTATTATGTCGACACATTCTTCATGTGCTGAGTCTTCTGCTGTGTCTCGACACATACTTTATTATGTCGACACTTATACTTAGACTCTGCTGACTTTTGCTGAGTGTCGACACAGCCTCCAAGTGTCGACACTTTCTGATGTAGACACAGTTCCTCTGGGTGTCGACACTGCTTCTAAGTGTCGACACAGCTTTTCTGGACTTCTCTTCATTGAGTGTCGACACAACCTGTATGTGTCGACACTTTCTGTCTGGTGTCGACTCTGCATCCCTGGTGTCGACACAAATACTCCAAGTGTCGACACTGCTTGTCTGGGTGTCGACACATGTCTTCTTAAGTGTCGACACTTTCCTTCTAGGTGTCGACACATGGACTTAGAAACTTTTCATCTTTCCCTGCAAATACTTAACCTGCACAAGGCAACTCAAAAATACATCAAATACATTTTGATGTATATCATTGAGTAGGGTGAGGCTTCTTCAAATCAGGTACATTCATTTCAATGTACCCAACAATCTCCCCCTATTTGAAGAAGTCATAACCCTTAGTCAATGATATACACCATACATAACAAAATTATAGTATGATGTAAAACAGGATTATGCAATCAGGGAAAGGACATAAACATGTATTAAATAAAACATGTACACACATATATCTCAGAACAATTATGTAATAGATTTTTCACGCATCACATTGTTCTAACAAGTTTGTCATATTCATTATACAAAAGTTTACATAGTGTTTAAAATCAAAAGATTACAACTGTAAACTAAAGATAATTCTATTCTATTTCTGCTCAGCATCCTTGATCACTATGCCCTTCCCAGACTATATCTTTGTTTGTACAGGGGCTTCGACATCTTCAGCAGCAGCAGGCTTCTTGCCTTTAAGATCCTTTTTCTTCTGCTCTTCAGTCTTAATCTTCTGTCTTTCAAAGTAATGATATGGCTTAGGAAAGTACTTGCTAGGCTCCTGGGCATTAGGAGGTAGCTTTCCCATCTTAGCCTTTCTTCTGTATTGCAAAATGACTTCTTGCCTGGACTCATGCTTTCTCCACTCAAGTTCAGAATATCACTTATTTCTATCTTGAACATTGTCCTTGGCAGCCTTCCATGCAGTTAAGATAATATTCCTTGAAGTGGGGCTCCACTGTTCAAAATCAAGCCTTTGTTCAGCTTGCTCTCTGAACCTCTTCTTAGACAACTGAGTCTCTTGTTCCTTGAGCAGCAAAGCTTCTTGTTCTTTTAGTATGGCCTCAGATACTGGTTGAACCACTTTTTCTAGGATAACCTTCTGATTTCCCTCAGGTAGGCTATACATTGTTTGTATATCTGCTTGTATCATATCAAAGTCTGGTGGAGGATAGATCACCTGAGCTACTTCAGCTTGCTCACCTCCAAGATAGGCAGGATTAATCCCAGACTCTGCAACATTATCATCATCACATAAATGAGGATAACCAAGAGTGGCTCTGATAGAATTAGAAATCTACTTTGCATGATCAGAGCTGGCTTTGACTAACACCCTCTCCCCCTTTATGACTTCTCTTTCAATGTGATCTCTTAGATCATCCTTTTGAAATCTTATTTGGGCATCCAAATAGTTTACTCCATCTTTAAAGAAAGGTTTCAACCTTTGGAGCTTTTCAGTGATGAGCTTCTGTGAATCTTGAAGTGCAGTAGTTACAACAGTTAGGCTCTCTTGCAATGCTTTGTCAAAGTCTTCTTTGGCAGTGGTCAGGGCTGCATTCTGGGCAGTTGCTATATTCTTAAGTTCAGTGATAATTGCATTGTGGGAAGCTGTCAAATTATCATTCATCCTTATTTGATTCTCCAGAACATATCCTTGCATCAGTGCAATGTCATCCACTTGAACTTTGATTTTCTCCTGATGAGTAGCTAGATAGACTACTGCATTCCCTCCCTTGTGAAAGCAGTCAGTCATTTCCTTTTTATTTAGATTCATCTCAAATCTAATAGACTTAATGTCTTGGGCCAGATCAAATTGTAAAGACTTATGCCCCTCATCCATATATGTTTTTATTGCTTTCCTTTGCTCATCAAGCTTTATTTGCATTGCAACCATCAGAGAACTGTAATCTACAGATGGTGCTGGCTGTGGTGTAGGCTGTGGTGCAATGGTTTGCAGAGCTTTCTTATAATTTTGGCTCCTTCTTTTAAAGACTTGGAGTTTCCTTTTCTTTTCTCTTGCAGCCTCGTCATCTTCAGAAGCTGATGTGCTTGCTATTTCTACCCTCTCCCTTGGTAGCTCCTCAACATCCTTTGGCTTCTCAAGCTCTTTCCTTGCAGTTTCTTCTAGAATCTCCACTTGCTCCCCCTCAACTTGGGACTTCTCCCCCTAAGCAGCAGCACTTTCCTTCTCAAAGTCTGTTTGGTCCAGATTAAGGAAGAGATCTTCCATTGTAAACTCTTGTTGAGGTTGTGGTGGAGATTCTCTTGGCTCATCAACAAAATGATCAGATACTACTTGAGCTGCAACAGATGAGTCATCCATGACAACATCTGGGGGTTGACTATGAATCTGAGGTTGTTGATTAACATCAGATAATTTGTCAATTATAACTTCACTCTCAATAAGGAAATCTAATTGATTGATTTCTGTGATTATCTCAAGAATGGTTTGAGTGGCTTGTTCACTTTCTAGTGGAGATGACTCTTCCACTACTAGAGGCTCCCCTTGGATAGAATCCTGGTGAAGTGGGCTAGCCTGTGGAAGCTCCCCCTGCCTCTCTGCATCATCTTGTATAGCTGGAGACTTTCCAGCAGTTCCAGTTTCTTGTTCATCATCTGGTGTAAAGACAACTTGCTCTTCAGAGCTACTAGATGATTCTTGAACCACTATAGCTATCTTCTTCTTCTTCTTTTGGGGTGTTACCTTCTCAGGAGTTGGCAATTCCTTGGTCAAGACCCTATCCCATCTTGAGAAGATTCTCATGTCCATCTTCCTCTTGTGATTGATCTTTGATCCTGCATCTTGACTCATTACTTCTAGTATACTACCAGCCAAGTAAAGACTTAGTATCCTACCCAAATTGGGTTTCTTCAGGCTCTCCTTAATCTTCTCAAACACTACTCCAGACCAATCAGTGTTTAGTTGGAAGATTAACCTTGTCATTAGGCTGAACATATATACTGAAATCCTGTCATGTCCTCCAGACTTGCACAGGATCACCTTGCCAACAATTTCAGAGAGAAATTTGCCTTGGCTGTTCATCCCCTTTCTGTTGAATACTGATCCAATTTTCATCTTGTAATTCAGTCCACACCATGTTAAAGCTTCCCTAGTTTTAGAAGCAGAAACATTCACTTCTTCCTTAGTTCTTGGTAACTGAAGTACCTTTCTCAAACTCTTGGATGAGACCTTCACCTTTTCTCCATGAATCCTTGACTTTATCTTGAGTCCAGATTCGTCTAGGGTTGCTCCATTCAGAAATTCCAATACTTCTTTCTTCCATATGTTGGTTGGCTCTGAAACAAGAAAATCTAACCCTGAGTCTGCAACTAGGGTTACCACATCCTTGATCTCTGGTTCTGCGTCATCAAACGCATGCCGCACCAGTTCATATCCTTCATTTACGTTCTCTTCGAGTTTTGGCGCCATTAGGGTTTGAAGAATTTGAATTGAGAGAAGAGAGGTGTCGACACGCAAGTTTGGTCTCGAAACTTTGGTGAGCGTGTCGACAGACAATGGCGAAATCCTATTTATACCTTTCTAGGATTGAAGATGAAAGGGCGCGTCAAGAAACTTAAATTGTGTCGACACTGTTGAAAAGTGTCGACACAGACTTACAATGTCTCAACAACAATGTGTCGACACAAGTATAATCGACAGAATATATGTGTCGACACTTGTTTATGTGTCAACACGGCTTAGCTCGACACTTAGTCGAGACTTTACTTCACTAATTCTGTGTAAATTCTAAGTGTCGACACCATCTTGGATGTGTCGACACCTACCCTGTATGTGTCGATACTAATTTTCTGAAGTGTCGACACCAACTTCCTAGATGTGTCGACACCTACCCTGTATGTGTCGATACTAATTTTCTGAAGTGTCGACACCAACTTCCTAGATGTGTCGACACCTTTTCTCTGAAGTGTCGACACCAATTCTCTGTCTCTACACAGACAACTCTGTGTGTCGACACTATTTTACTTAGCCATATTTGTAAACTTATTCTAAGTTTATCATACCTAATTCAATTTTGAACCTATTGAATTTGGTTTCTTCTAGTGGCTTAGTATACATGTCTGCTAGTCGATTATCTGTATTAACATACTCCAGTGAAATATCTTCCTTTTCTACATATTCCCTTAGAAAATGATATTTTATCTCTATGTGCTTAGTTCTACTTTGGGAAACAGGATTGTTTGCAATAGATATAGCACTAGTAGAATCACAAAATAGAGATGTTCTACTTACTTGAATATCATAGTCTTCTAGCTGATGTTGTATCCATAGAAGTTGAGCACAACAACTTCCTGCAGCCACATACTCTGATTCTACTGTGGAGATAACCACACTTGTTTGCTTCTTGCTACTCCATGATATCAGTCTTCCACCTAGGAATTGACAGGTTCCAGTTGTACTTTTTCTATCTTCCTTGCAGCTTGCAAAATCTGCATCTGAATAACCTGTTAGTTCAAAGTCTTCATTCCTAGGGTACCAAAGGCCTAGATAAGGAGTGCCCTTAAGATATCTCAGTATCCTTTTGACTGCTGTCAAATGAGACTCTTTAGGGCATGTTTGGTACCTAGCACAGACACATGTAACATACATGATATCTGGTCTACTTGCAGTCAAATACAATATGGATCCAACTATCCCTCTATACAAAGTCTCATCTACAGGTTTCCCTGCATCATCTTTGTTAAGAGACATACTTGACCCCATAGGAGTTTTCATGGTACTGGATGAATCCATACCATACTTCCTTATCAGTTCTAGGGTGAACTTAGACTGACATATGGATAAACCATTCTCAGTCTGTCTAACTTGGAGACCCAAGAAGAACATAAGTTCCCCCATACTACTCATCTCAAATTGTCCTTGCATAAGTTTTGCAAACTTCCTGCAAATACCACTTTCAGTAGACCCAAAATTATGTCATCTACATATATTTGGACTAGTATGATCTTGCCTCTGGATTCCCTAAGGAATAGAGTCTTGTCTTTTTTCCCCCTTGTGAATTTATTCTCAATGAGGAAACTAGACAGGGTTTCATACTAAGCCCTAGGGGCTTGTTTTAACCTATACAAAGCCTTCCTAAGTCTATAGACATAATTAGGTTGAGTTGAATCAACAAAACCTGATGGCTGTTCCACATATACCTCTTCCTTCAGATTACCATTCAGAAAGGTTGACTTAACATCCATTTGGTATACTTTAAAACCTTGATAGGTTGCATAGGCTAGGAACATCCTTATGGCCTCTAGTCTGGCTACTGGAGCAAAGGTTTGATCAAAGTCAATACCTTCTTCCTGCCTATATCCCTTAACAACCAGTCTTGCTTTGTTCTTAATAACCACTCCATGTTCATCCATCTTGTTCCTGAAGATCCACTTGGTTCCAATTATGTTGTGGTCTCTTGGTTTAGGAACAAGCTCCCAGACTTTGCATCTCTTGAACTGATTCAGCTCCTCTTGGATTGCCTCAATCCAATGAGGGTCTAGGATGGCTTCTTCAAATTTCTTTGGCTCTACTTGGGATAGAAAACTGGAGTAGAGTACTGCACTCAGATTTCTGCTCCTTGTTTGTACCCCTTGTCTTAGATCACCAATGATTTGATCTGCTGGATGATCTCTTAGATGCCTATTTGTTGGAGGCAGCCTGGCTCCAGGTTGAACTCCTTCAGCTTCTTCAACTTGCTGCACTCCTTGGTCTTCTTCTGCATCAGGTGCATGTAGTACTCCCCCTGGACAACAGCCACTATCATCTACATACTGACTTGCAGTAGATCCTTCTTCAATAGTGAGCTTGTCCATCTTCTTTGTCACACCTGTGGAGCTGCAAATACTTCTAGACAACTCATTGTTAATAAGTCTAGCTTCATCAAATACTACATGTACTGACTCTTCTACAACTTGAGTAGACAAGTTGCAGACTCTATAAGCTTTACTATTGTTGTTGTACCCAACAAAGATCCCCTCTTGGGATTTGGCAGCAAACTTGGTTAAGTAAGACTTTCTATTATTAAGTATAAAGCATTTACAACCAAAAATCCTGAAATATGATAGATTTGGTTTTCTACCTTTCACAATCTCATAGGGGGTCTTATTGTGGCTTTTAGTAATGGTAGCCCTATTAATTATATGGAATGCAGTATTAACTGCCTCAGCCCAGAAATATTCTTGGAGAGATGTGTCACTTAATAGGGTTCTACCAGCCTCAATCAAGGTTTTATTTTTCCTCTCATCAATGCCATTTTGCTGAGGTGTTCTTGGTGAAGAATATTCCTGAAATATCCCAAATTCTTCACATAGTTTTGTCATACTATCAGACTGGAATTCAGTACCATGGTCACTTCTTATCTTGACCACTGTACTGTCTAACTCATTATGTATTTGTTTGACAAAACTATAGAAGATACTAGGTGTTTGAGATTTCTGTCTAAGGAAGAACACCCAGGAAAACCTTGAGTAGTCATCTACAATCACAAATGTGTAGACCTTCCTACCTAGGCTTTGAACTGGCATAGGACCAAAGAGATCCATATGCAAGAGGTATAAACACCTCACAGCATCTTTGTTCTCAATGCTATTAAAGGTGGATCTAGTATGCTTGCCCTTTTGACAAGCTGAATATATTCCATCTTTAATACACTTAACCTGAGGACCATTCCTCACTAACTCTTTGCTATAGAGTTGGCCAATTGTCTTGTAGTTGAGATGGGCTAGCATCTTGTGCCATTTGACACAATGAGAGACTTTCTCATCAGCTACAAGACACACTGGAGAAACATTGTTCTCACTCATAATGTCTAGGCAATAGACATTTCTCTTTCTGTAACCTGTCAAAATGATCTCTTGATCATTTGACCTCCTGATATGACAACCATCTTTGACAAATGAGATGTCATATCCTAAATCACTCAGTTGACTTATACTAATAAGGTTATGTTTCAAACCTTTAACATAATCCACTTGAGTAATAGTTATATGAGTGCTAGAAATGTTATCAAAACCTTTGATGATTCCTTTTTCAGAACCACCAAAGGTGATTTTAGGATCATCCTTGATTGGTGTGTAGTCCTTTAGCAATCCCCTAGTTCCAGTCATGTGTCTGGAACATCCACTGTCCAAGTACCATATTGGGGCATGGCCACTTGGACTTACCTGCAAAACAGATTAGTTGACCTTAGAACCCAAAGAATTCTTGGGTCATTGGTGCTGGTTAGTTTGTCTCTTAACAAAGCTACCTGCAGATCTTCCAACAGCCAGTTTGCTACTCAACTTGGCATTAGAATTGTGCCAACAGTGTATGGCAAAGTGGCCTACCTTGCCACAGCACCAGCACTCAAATCTATTGTACCTTTGCTTAGGTACATCCCTAGCTGTTTTATCTACAGCTGGCTTGTTGAGAGCTGGGGCTTTGCCCTTAGATTTGGACTGAACAGTCCTAGCAGGTTTAGTAAACCCTAATCCAGTTTTACCTTTTTGATGAATAAATTCATCTATCAAAGGTAGCACAGACTTTGGTTTAGAAAACCTTGCAACAATGTCTCTCTCCTTCTGAAGACTAATCTCCAGATTTCTGATTTGATCATTCTTGAATGTTATAGTCCCCATCTGAATAACAGTTATGTTCTTTAGTCTGGCTATTTCATTTAACTTTTGATCAATCACCTTCTCAAAATCAGTTGCAGCCTCTTTGAAACTAGCAATTTTTTTTGCCTGACTCTTGGCCAAGGATTTGCTTTTCTTAAAAGCTTGCAACAGAACTCTATATTCATCAATCAACTGATGAATATCCCCTTCAGATTCAGACCCACTGGCATCACTTGATGCTGATGTAACTGAATCTGAACTAGCACTAGAAATTGAACTTAAAGAACAATTTTGTACCTTACTAGGTCCAGGCTGATCCTGGATTTTGTCACCTTCTGTTAAGGCCATCAGTCCTTGACACTGATTGTCATCTTGCTCATATATAGAGTTCATTATCTGGATGAACTCCTCTTCTTCTTCTTCAGCAAACAGTCCAATGTAAGCTTCTGCTTCAGACTCAGTTTCTGAAGAAGACATGTCTGACAGACCTTTGTCCTTCTTGGCAACAAAGGACCTTTCCTTTTTGCCCTTTGTTTGAATCTTCTTTTTATCATTAGACTCTTTCCTTTTCTCTGGACAGTCAGCAATAACATGTCCTTGTCTGTTACAGCAATAGCATACAATTTTTGATAAAGTTGCTTTGCTTGACTTGGGCTTTCTTCTGTCTTTCTTTGATGACTTCTTGTTCTGATAATAGTCATCTTTTCCCTGTGAAGTGGATGACTTTGACCTCCATTGTTTCTTCTTTAGAAACTTCTGAAAGTGTCTTGTGAAAGCTGCAAAGTCCTCATCACTCTCACTGCTTTCAGACTTTCTGCTTTCTGAATCATCTGACTCAGTCTCAGCAACCTTTGAAGGTGGAGATGGAGACTTACTTCTGTATTTTCTAGTGGCTTCTGTCTTGAATGTCACTATTCTTTCCTTTTTCTCAATTCTGGTAGTCTTCTCCTCTTCTTTCCTTACCATCAACTGCATTTCATAGGATAGCAGTTTTCCAAACAAAGTTGGAGAAGGAATATCTGCTAACTTGGTCATTTCCCTAATGACACAAATCTTGGTGTCCCAGTCCTTTGTTAGGGACCTCAAGAACTTATCATTTAGCTCATAATTACTGAAATCTCTTCCATAGGACATTAACTCATTAACTATCCTATAGAATTTTTTATAGCATTTTGTTATGCTATCTGACCTGCATTGCCTGAAAC
The DNA here is from genome assembly GCA_039583875.1 of Platanthera guangdongensis. Classification (NCBI taxonomy): domain Eukaryota; kingdom Viridiplantae; phylum Streptophyta; class Magnoliopsida; order Asparagales; family Orchidaceae; genus Platanthera; species Platanthera guangdongensis. Next base: position 170,273,078 of record CM077162.1, read on the forward strand.
TTTCATATTCCTGGTTTAACAAAGACTTTTTGTCCTGCCTAACTTCTTCTGAACCCTCCATGTACACTATCAAAGTATCCCACATCTCCTTTGATGTCTTACAGTGTATCAAGTTCTGAAAGGTAGCATCATCTATGTCGCTTACAGTGATATTCTGAGCCCTCTTGTCCATTGTGGCTAGAATTATCTCATCTTTAGTCATTTCAGAAAAGTCCTTAGGTGTTCTCTGATTTGCATCCAGGACTGAAACCTTCATAGGCACATATGACCCTTCTTTAACTGTGATATATATTCTAGGGTCTGAGGCTTCCATAAACAGTCTCACCATTTCTTTCCAGATGCCAAAAATCTCTTTTCTGCAAATGGGCAACTTCATGGATCCAAGTTCCTTATGATTCTCTGTTGAACCCATTTTCTTGATTTTCTTGATTATGCTGAATCTGTCCTTAATTTCACTGAATCTGCCAACAGGATCTACTCAGACAGTTAAGTTCTTTTTGAGTAACCTGGCTCTGATACCACTTGAAAGAAATTGTATCTAATCACCTAGAGGGGGGGTGAATAGGTGACTTAATCTTTTTAAACTTTTTGGCAGATAATACCACAGAGTTATAATCAATTCTTCACAACAATCAATCAGCAATCACAGAATAAACAAGCACACAGTGAACACACAGATTTATAGTGGTTCCCCAAGGTTTGGGTACATCCACTTTCCCCCTTCGCCTATCTAGTAGTATACTAGATTCGGCCAAACTCCTCCACTATCTCAGATCCTCAGATCTTACACTCAGAACCCCAAACAGGTTCCTACAGCTCAGGCCCAAGGCCCTACAACTCAGTCTTCTCCAAAGACCTACACTCAGCCACAAGGCCTACACTCAGCCACAAGGCCTACACTCAGCCACAACAGGCCTACACTCAGAGAAATATATCTCCTACACTCAGGCACACAGGCCCTACCACTCAGCCTTTATAATTACAGGCTTACAACTCAGATCCCTAAGGATCCTACAAGAAAATAAGAATACAAAGTATATACCTACAACTCAGAGAAAAGATAGAAGAATTGATATGTTCTTGATGAGTTCTTGGAAGAACTCTGCTGAGATCAACCTCACTTGGCTTTCTTCAAAGCTTCTTGAATGTAGAACACAATAGGATTGATTCTCTGCAGCTGATCTTCAATCACTGCAACTTAAGATTCAGAACTAGGTCTGAACCCTTCTTCACAGCCTGGTTCCAACGGCTGTCCTCTTGGATGGAGCTCTCTTTCTCTCTCCAACTACTTAGATCTTCACTTGATTCTTCAATGAATAGCTAGATCTTCTTCTTTGATTGTTGATCTCTTGTTGTAAATCTCAATCTCTTGATCATCTCTTTCTGTTGACAGTATAAGCCTATATATAGGCTTTCTTCATGGTGACCGGCTGATCCGGTTCCTAACAGCTTTCTGACAACTCTGACAGTTGTAGTAGACCGGCTGGAATGACAGCTGTCAAGTCATCCAGACAGTTTTTGAAATATCTGTAACTGTCTGAAAGTGTCGAGACAATCTGTCTTTAAGTGTCGGCACTTATAGACTAAGTGTCGACACAAGTAGACTAAGTGTCAACACTAGCCTTCAAGGTGTCGACACAACTCCTTGTGTTGTAGAATTTACTTTTTGACACTGCTTCTTCAATATGTGTCGACACTGATATTGTGTGTCGACACAAGTCCTTGTTCTTCAGTACTTTGTTGAATTCTTGTAAGTGTCGACACAACTCATTTGTGTCGACACAACTCCTTGTGTTGAACTTGTTCAGTGTCGACACTTCTTCTTGGTGTCGACACATGCCTTTTGTGTTGATACTTGCTGAGTGTCGACACTTCTCCTTGTGTCGACATATTCTTCATATGTTGAGACTTTTGCTGAGTGTCGACACATCTCCTTTGTGTCGACACTTGTACTTAGAATTTTGTTGAACTTTGTTGAGTGTCGACACAGCCTCCAAGTGTCGACACTTTCTTCATGTGTTGAGTCTTCTACTGTGTGTCGACACATTCTTTATTATGTCGACACATTCTTCATGTGCAGAGTCTTCTGCTGTGTGTCGACACATACTTTATTATGTCGACACTTATACTTAGACTCTGCTGACTTTTGCTGAGTGTCGACACAGCCTCCAAGTGTCGACACTTTCTGATGTAGACACAGTTCCTCTGGGTGTCGACACTGCTTCTAAGTGTCGACACAGCTTTTCTGGACTTCTCTTCATTGAGTGTCGACACAACCTGTATGTGTCGACACTTTCTGTCTAGTGTCGACTCTGCATCCCTGGTGTCGACACAAAGACTACAAGTGTCGACACTGCGTGTCTGGGTATCGACACAAGTCTTCTTAAGTGTCGACACTTTCCTTATAGGTGTCGACACATGGACTTAGAAACTTTTCATATTTCCCTGCAAATACTTAACCTGCACAAGACAACTCAAAAATACATCAAATACATTTTGATGTATATCATTGAGTAGGGTGAGGCTTCTTCAAATCAGGTACATTCATTCCAATGTACCCAACACTCCTATCCAACTTAAGCTCCACAAGCATCCCTTTCAGCCACAGGAGCTTTGCAACCCCTACTGTCATAGCTCTGTACTCCGTCTCTATTATTGATCTAGCCACTACTGACTGTTTCTTGCTCCTCTAAGAGACCAGATTGCCTCCCACGAATATGCAATAGCTTCAATTAGACCTCCTATCATCCGCACAGGTTGCCCAGTCCGAGTCACAATAGCCCTTAATCTTCACGTGACCATTCCTTCTGAAGGCCAACCTCTTTTCAGGAGCACTCTTCAATTATTGCAAAATCTGGTATACTGCATCCATATGGCCCTTCCTTGGGTCATGCATGTAGAGGCTCATCACGCTCACAGAAAAGGAGATATTCGGGCCAGTGTGGCTCAAGTAAATCAACTTCCCAACTAGCCTTTGATACATCTCATGATCTATCGGTTCTCCGGCCTCTGCATCCCTTTTACAGCTCTGATTAATTGGAGTCGCTATAGGTTTGCAGCCCAACATCCCAGTTTCTTTTGGGAAAGGACAATCCATTCGGCCTCATAAGCAATCTAACTACAAAGAAGGTTGTTGCTGATGAAGTTTAGAGTAAGTCAAGTACTTCTACTGGTAGACTCATCCTTAGTTATACTCTTGCTAAGAGAAACAAGAAGAAGGCTACAGTTCTCTCCACTGAACAGGCAGCCAGTAGTGGCATGCACTCTTCAAAGGGTGTTCAGAGGAGGAGATATAACTTCCATGAATTTTAGTTATATGGTAAAGTGGGTCACTTTGTCATAGATTGTTTGCACAACCCTTGTGTGCCAAGGGCAAGGATGAGTCTCACTGACATGACTGTTGTAGGTAGACATATACATGTTTATGCTAACAAGAACCTAGGACCTAATTCATATTGTGGTCCTAAGGTAGGATAAACTCTGTTTTGCAGGACAGTCCAAGTTCTCATCCCCTACATGGTACTTGGACAGAAGGTTGTTCCAGACTTAGAATTGGAACAAGGAAGCTATCTTCAGGATCTCACACATGTAGATGGATGTGGATAGTCTGATCAACAAGCTAGATGCTCCTGTTGAGGGAGAGCTAGTACAGTCTGATATGCTGGACTAGCTTGTATCTTATCAAAAAGATTGACATTAGAGTGCAGGGAAGTTGCTGCCAATCCAGCATTTACTTCAAGTCTTCAATATAAAGATAAGTAGAACTCATTTATTTTGTGATTCTACTACTGCAATCTCAATTGCTATGAATCATGTCTCTCACAGCAGGACTATGCATATTGAGGTTATGTATCCTTTTAAATTAGATAGCATGAGGAGAAGAAAGACATTAGTATTAAAACTTGTCTCATCTAATAAGCAAGTGGCTCACATTCTTACTAAGACACTAGATGGAACTAGAGTCAGCACCTTCAAGTTTTACATGGGTATGTTGAGTTTAGTTCAGCTTAAGCAGCTCTCCACTAGATATATACATTGTGTGTATGTTGCGGGTCATGTTAATGCCTGCAGGATTGATTAGTCTAATAAGACTAAGGATAAAAGGGAAAATCGGCTGTTTGCGGTTAAGTATTGGGAATTAATCCCAACCGTTGATCAAAGCATTGATCTCAAACAAGTACGCGTCTCTTCCACTTCTAAGAAGTAAAATAATACTATGAATAGAAGGAGACGTGCATAAAACAAACCACATTATTCCTTGCCCTTCAGTGCCCGATACTGCCGAGACGACGGAACTGTTTCGCTCGCTCTCAGAAATTCACAAGGAAGGTGGCTCCCAAAGGACTCGATTTCCTGTTTGAAGGCTCGGAGTTGGTTCGAAATGGATTCACAAGGGCACTAGAGGAGGTGCAGTACGTTCTCCATCTGCTTCAAGCTTTTGACCTAGATTTTTCTTGATGGAACCCTGTTTGTTGTGGAAACGGAAGGTCCTAGAATTGTTTTCCAATGCCAAGGCAGATGCTCCTGCAGGCAAAATCAAGGCTGTGGTAAGTGGAACAAAGATCAAAATCATCCCAAGGAGGCTTAGCAAGGCGCTCTAGTTGCCAAAGTTTGCAGAGGCTGATGACGAAGATGACCTAGTTATATCTGACGTCAAAGCTACAATGAAGTGGGTTGGTCTATCTAAACACACCAGTGGTTCAATCTTACGAAAGGAACTGAACCTAAGGGGCAAGTTTCTGGCAGACAACGTTGGGATGGCCTTGTTGTGCAAAACCGGCTCTCACAATAAAATCTCGAATAAGATGTTTGAGATGATGTCCAGGATCATCATGTCAAAGAAAACCAACTGGGAAGGGTTCTATTTGACAGGATTGTGGACTGCAGATTGTTCCATGGATCCTCCACACGAGGTTAGGAACAAAGACTCATCATATGGGGATGATGGACATTAAAAAGCTAGAAAGGTGGGATAGAGTTCTTCAACCTCATGCCTCATCTGCTGCCAAGAATAAAGGGAAGCAAATCACAGTTCCAGAAGACAGCACCACAAGAAACTCATCTGACCATCATGAGGAAGAGACTCACAACCCAATCTGACTGAGTCTGAGGATGGGTCCAGGAGAGACACAGCTGCCCAAGTATCAGTATCTTCTAATCTTGATGTTAGAAATCAGTTGAGCAGGGAACAATCTGAAGATGTTCCAGACCATGATGTTTACTTGCCATCAGCTGAGGATGCTGAGCAAGTAGTTGAAGATAGTGTCAACAGAATCTCTACTAGGATGGAGGGGGAGATTTCCAGGTCTAATGCTGCTGCCGAAAACATTCTAGATCCTGCTGATATAACCAACCCTCATAGTGAGGGGAAGGATCTCCTGGAACGAGTAATGCAGGATGCATTTGCTGAGGGGGAGCAATTCCAGATTCCCCCAAAAGAAATTCAGACTGATGTCACTGAAGTTGCTACTATTACTGGTATTGCTGCTGATGATGATGTGATGCATGCCAATGAGAGCATGGCAGATATTGAGGGGGAGATTCAATGTGAACTCCCTGCTGAGGTTGAAGTTCACAACATAGATTCTTCTATGTCAGAAATAGGACAAGATGCTCCTGAGGATCCACCAAGAACTCATTCTTCTGAATTCACAGTGGCTGACTTTGCCAATAAAGAAGAGGTCAGGGCAGTCCAAGAACCCACTGATGAAGGCACCTCTGCAAGGATGGATCGAATTCCTCCTATGTTTTTCTCCCAGCTGAAGGGCCTATCAGATGAGCATAGGAGAACCCTGGAAACCTTTGTGGATGATGCTCTCAAAGAAATCAGGAAGGAGCTATCTACATAAATCAAGTCAATCAGATTTGAGGTCAATCTTATGAAGGGTGAAACCGTCAAATTCTTCAAAAGGGCAGGACCAGCTGTGGATTACTCTCTGGACAAACTAGATGTAGTAGACTCAAATGTCACTACAGTGATTTCAAATCAAACAATTCAAAATGAAAACATGCTGGCTATTCATAATGTTGATAATGTTCTGAGGGAACAACAGAATAAAGCAATCTTTACCAAGATGGATGGTTATCCCAAGCTGCTAGATGATCATATGTCGGAGGTCAAAAATCAAGTAACAGTAGGGGTAAACTATCTAGAAACTGAAAGGAGCAAGGTCTGCCTCTTCCAGACCAAAGAGCTTATTGAATAAGTCAAAAGGGGGGAGAGTAATGTCATAAGAACAAATATTGAAAATATGGTCTGGGTACCAATGTGATGAGGAGATCTTTTGGGATTGAACCTGTCCAGTATGACAACATCCCTATATTTCTTGCTCAAGTACAAGAAGCATTGAATCCCGAAATGTCTGCTCAGCTAGAAGTCCACCTGCAAGATGATCAGAATAGATAAGATGGTGCTCAATGGGGAGATTCATATGTTGCTCATGAGTTCAGCCCCTATGCAGAACAGCTTCAGATGACAAAGGGGAAGTTAGGATATGAAGAAGAAGAAGAAGTTCATTTAAGTAAAATGAGATTCAGGGAAGAGATGGAAAAGAGACCTGATTTCAAGAAATGGAGCCCTGAATCAAGGACAATCATTTTGGCAGCCTGGGAGCAAATCAAGTCAAAAAGGACTAATAAAGGAAAACTCTATAGCTCTTTGAATGGAATAAAATGGAAGAAAGAGAAAATGAGAGGAAAAAATTCAGAAGGGACGGGAATGCAGGCACTTTGCCTACGAATGCTATTGAGCCTATAAAATACATTCTCAAGCCTTACAGTTATTTTGAAAGGCTGAGAGTCAAGAGAGCTGAAGCAGACGAGGCAGACAATAAAAGGAAGAAGATAGCTAGTGTTGAAGATAAGGCTGTCAAGAAACCTAAGCAACTGCTCCTTCTAAGTTAAATGAAAATCATTTTTATTATGTTCATTATTTTCTCTAAGTTATGCAATGTGTCTTTTACTGTATATGTTGCATATTTGTGTAAGTGTATATCATTGTCTTCGGTTTTGACTTCTTCAAATAGGGGGAGATTGTTGGGTCTGTAAGAACCGAACAAGAAACAAATCGAAATGGTTTTAACTAAAACTTTATTATCCAAAAAAGGTATCTATTACAAAGGTATGCCCTCCCTTATATAGAATGGAGGAGAGACGAGAGAATACAAATAAGAGATGTGGAACTAAAAATTTACAGGACTAAGCGGACTATACAAAACAAACCGCACAAGCCGCGTGGTTAGACAGAAGGGCTAACCGCACGGCTACCACCAGAGAGAAAGAGAGATTGCCAGGGTAGACCGCCAGACCGCCCGGTCTCCAAGCCGGCTGAGACAAACTGCCAGACCGTGCGGTCTTCAACCCGCCAAGATAGACCGCCAGACCGCCCGGTCACCAACTTCAACACTCCCCCTCAAGCTGGAGCATATATATCGATCATGCCCAGCTTGTCACAAACATGAAGAAACAAGGTGGAAACTGGCTTGGTGAAGATGTCAGCCAGCTCTTTATCAGAAGTGACAAAGGGAGTGCAGATTTGTTCCTTTAAGATCTCTTCACGAATGAAATGACAGTCGACCTCAATGTGTTTTGTTCTCACATGGAAGACCGGATTTTTGGAGATGTATATGGCGGCCTTGTTATCACAGAACATAGGTAGACGATGGTTGTAGACCTCTCCTAAATCTAGCATGAGAGCCTGCAGTCATTTTAACTCACAAGTGGTCGATGTCATACTGCGATACTCAGCTTCTGCACTGGACCTGGAGACAACAGACTCCTTCTTGCTCCTCCAGCTCACCAAATTTCCCCCAACAAAGGTGCAAAAACCTGAGGTTGACATGCGATCCCCTTTGTCATCAGCATAACTTTCATCTGAGTATGCTTCAATCCTCAGATGACCATTCTTCTGAAAAAGTAACCCTTTTCCCATGCGCTGCTTTGACATACTCCAAGATCCGCAGGGCGGACTGTAGATGGCACTCCCTAGGTGCTTGCATGAATTGACTCACCTTGCCCACAGCATAGAAAATGTCGGGCCTGGTCACTGTGAGATATATGAGCTTACCAACCAGATGCCTGTACCGCGAACTATCTGAAAGAGGAGGCGAATCATCTGTCCAGGTTTTGTCTTCTCCAGTTGCCATGGGGCATCGGGCAGGTTTTGCTCCAGTCAATCCTGCCTCTTTTAAAAGATCAAGGGCATACTTACGCTGAGAGAGAACTAAGGAGTCGGGCTTTCGAGAGATTTCGATCCCCAGAAAGTACTTTGGAGAGCTCATATCTTTCGTGATCAGATGTTGGCGAAGATGTCGCTTTGTCAGGGCTACCCATTCCTGGTCATCGCCAGTGAGAAGAATATCATCGACATACACAGCAAGAACAACCAGCCCCGAAGGAGTTTTGCGAATAAATAGAGAGTGATCAGCAGAGCTTCGCGCAAAACCAACGGCCGCCACGATGCCGCTGAACTTGTCAAACCAAGCTCGAGGGCTCTGCTTGAGGCCATAAATTTCCTTCTGCAGCCGGCATACTCGTGTCTCCCCCTGAGCAACATACCTAGGAGGTTGCTCCATGTAAACGGACTCGTGAAGATCACCATAAAGGAAGGCATTCTTGACATCCAGCTGAGAAATCGGCCAATCCCTATTGACCGCCATAGAGAGAAGGACCCGGATAGTGTTGAGACGAGCCACGGGGGAGAAGGTGTTAAAGTAATCAACCTCATAGGTCTGAGTAAAGCCCTTAGCAACAAGGCGAGCCTTATACCGATCCACAGTGCCGTCTGGGCCAAATTTGACCATAAAGACCCAGCGACAGGCAACAACATCAGTACCGAAGGGAGGAGAAACAAGAGTCCATGTACCCCGCTCCGCGAGGGTCGCCATTTCCTCATCCATGGCCAGCTTCCAGTGGGGAATAGCAAGGGCCTCCTGATAGGAACGAGGCGTGGCAGTGGCAGAGATAGCCAGTGCAAAGGCCCTGCGAGAAGGGGTAAGACGATCATATGAAACAACAACAGCAAGGGGGTGTAGGGTACATGTCCGCACCCCTTTGCGAAGAGCCACATGGAGATCCAGGTCGGCGGCCCCCTCGGTATCCGGAGCGTCCGTGGCAGAGAGAGCTGGCCCGGGAGAAGAGAGCGACGACGGCGGAGATGATGGAGATGGAGGTGGAGAAGTAGGAGAGAGAGGTGGAGCGAGAGGAGGGGACGGAGATGGCGGAGGGGTGGATATCTTGATAGGAGACGAGGGAACGAAGGGAATAGCAGGAGAATCAGAAGCTGGGGGAAGAGGAGAGGAAGCGGGGAAAAGAGAGGAGGATTCAGCCGAGAAGTAGGAGGCATTCTCGAAGAAGGTCGTCAGCAGAGACGAACTGCTGACGAAGAACAGGGTTAAAGCAACAATAGTCTTTCTGAGTGGTAGAGTACCCCAGAAAGACACATTTGGTGGAGCGAGGGGATAGCTTGTCACGGGTGGCACATGGGGTATGCACAAAAGCAGTGCATCCAAAGATTCGGAGTGGGAGAGGAAAAGGCTCCTGGCCCGGATACAGAATGGAGAATGGTGTTTTCTCGTGGAGAATGGTGGATAGAAGGCGATTGATGAGGTAGCAGGCAAGGAGAACAACATAGCCCCAATAAGAGCGAGGGACATGCATCTGGGTCATCAATGTGCGAGCCACATCGAGGAGGTGACGGTTTTTGCGTTCCGCCACCCCATTTTGTTGGGAGGTGTAAACACAGCTAGTCTGATGAATAATGTCATGTTGCACACAAAAAGATGTAAAAGCATGACTCAGATACTCTTTAGCATTGTCGGAGCGAAAGGTTTTAATAGAAACATTAAACTGAGTTTTTTTTAACTGATAAAAAGAGATCCATACATCTAAAAGTTCAGAGCGATCTCGGAGGAGTTACACCCAAGTACAGCAAGAAAAATCATCTATAAAAGTTACAAAATAAGAACTACCCCGGCCAATGGTGAGGGTAGGAGCAGGTCCCCAGATATCGGAGTGGACAAGATCAAACGGACGAGTAGAGCCCCGACCTTGCCTTGGTGGGAAGGAGGAACGGTGCTGCTTGCCGAGCTGATATGAGTCGCATTGGAGAGGAGTACGAGACGGAGGGAGGTGGGGCAGAAGCTGATGTAGAAGTCGTAGTGGAGGATGACCGAGGCGGAGATGTCACTGGAGAAGATCCGGACAAGAAGAGGAGAAGGCGGACAAGGCGGAAACGTTGTCGAGGAAGTAGAGGTCGCCGCTCTCAGTCCCAGTAGCAATCGTCCGGTGGGAGCTCGGATCCTGAAAAGAACAAGAAGTCGGTGTAAATGTCACAGAACACTGAAGTTGCTTGCATAAAGAGGTAACAGACAATAGATTGCACGGAAACTTGAGCACATAGAGAGTGTCCGCTAGTCGTAGTGATGGAGTAACATGAACCACTCCCGTCACATAAACCGGGGAGGGAGAACCATCCGCAACTAGGACCGGGGGCAACTGATCATGTTGTTCGAGTAAAGAGAAGCACTGATGATTGCCTGTCATATGATTAGTGGCACCAGAGTCGATGAGCCATTTACCTTGAGTCACCATGTGGGCACTACCTGAGGATGTTACAACAGAGGCAGACGACTTGGAAGAGTCACCGGAGGGGCGAAGATGGGGATGCTTCGTCCAGCAGCGGTCGAAAGTATGTTCGGTGCGGCCACAATGAGAACAGAGGTAGCGGGAAGAAGCACGGCCGCCGGACTGGTGACTGCGGCTACCAGAGCCACTCCGCTGAGTGTGATGAGAATAGTTGTCCGGTGGTGGAGGAGCGGGCAAAAGGGGCGCTGAAGGAGAGAGGTGACAGCAGCGATGCGGGCAGCGGTGGTATCTAAGGTAGGAGATTCGGCCTCACCCAGAATTTGCTGGTGGATCATGTCATAAGTATCAGGAAGCCGGAGCAGATAACACACAACCAGAAGCTCTTGGAAGTGCTTGTGTTGTTGAGCCAAATCCGCAGAAAAGGGGCGATTCTGAAGAATCTCAACCCCAAGAGCTTGAACCTGTTGGTAGGCAGCAGCAGGAGACAAGGTAGGACGGGCAAAGAGGTCCGCATACAACGTATAGATGCGGGACGTCTGAGCCCCCTTAGAGTACAGAGCTGCAAGATGAAGCCAAGCGGCCTTGACCGTCTCATCATGACGTATGACGGGAAGGCACTCATCAGAAAGACTGTTCGCGAGCCAAGTACGCACAAGCGCGTCACTTGCATCCCAGTCATCAAAGAGAGGTGAAGTGATAGGAGGTGGGTCATCAACGAGATGGTGTTTGCGTTGTGAGCGAAGTAGAAAGGTGTAAGAGACGCTCCAATCCGGGTAGTTGGAGCCAACACGCTTGGAAACGGTCCCAAGGTTCCCGGAAGGAGTAGATGGAAGAGGCGGAGCCGGATTGGTGACAGGGGTGGTGGCAGTAGAGGCATCAGAAAGAGCCATAGGAGCAGGAAAAAGGAAGCCGGGCGGTTAGGAAACAACCCGCACGGATAGGAGAAAGATAAGCTGCAGCGGTCACGAGGGTGGAAACCAGCGGCCAGAAAAGCCACGACCAAGCTATCGACCCAAGCAGAGGGGAAGAAGTCGGACGGCTAGAGGACAGGCCGCGCGAATAGAAGCAGGACAAAACAGGTCGCTGCGACAGGAGGCGGCGACATAGAACAGGAAACAAAAAAGTCACACACACAGAGGGAAACAAGAAGGAGAGGAAGAGGCCGCGCGGACAGGGAGCAAACCGGCGAGACAAGCCGCGCGGACAGCGAAGGCACAGAATCAGGAGGAGTAGATCGATTCCTCCGATACCATGTAAGAACCGAACAAGAAACAAACCGAAATGGTTTTAACTGAAACTTTATTATCCGAAAAAGGTATCTATTACAAAGGTATGTCCTCCCTTATATAGAATGGAGGAGAGATGAGAGAATACAAATAAGAGATGTGGGACTAAAAATTTACAGGACTAAGCAGACTATACAAAACAAACCGCACAAGCCACGTGGTTAGACAGAAGGGCTAACCGCACGGCTACCACCAGAGAGAAAGAGAGATTGCCAGGGTAGACCGCCAGACCGCCCGGTCTCCAAGCCGGCTGAGACAAACTGCCAGACCGCGCGGTCTTCAACCCGCCAAGATAGACCGCCAGACCGCCCGGTCACTAACTTCAACAGGGTCCATTGATCCCAATGTCCTGGATTTGAAAAAGGCCTTGTAGACAATGGTATACACATGATGTGATCTAACTAGTGTCATAAGTTCTTTGTATGCAGGAAAGTTCTACACATTGATTGGACAGATAGCCTAAGGCTAGCACAAGTAATGTCTAGGCAAGCTTGTGGAAAGACAAAAAATCTGTCAAAGTCCACAGGCGTTAAGTGAATCAAGCTCACTCAATGTCAGATAACTAAAAGTTGTGAGTACATCATGCATAGTCAAAGTCAAGCTATTGGCAAGTTGAAATTGTGGCTAAGTTCACAGGTGTTGAGTGAGGTATACTCAACGCCATACAGCAAAAAATTGTGAGACAGGCTAAGGAAGTAAAAGCCTAAGAAGAAACAGATAGAAATGTGTCCAAGTCCACTGGTGTTGAGTGAAATCTATTCACTATACACCATAACTTCATATTCATTGAGTATTGCTCAGACAGTCTAGGCCACAGGAAATCTATATGGATATTTGACTAAATGCACAAGCGTTGAGTGAAACCTATTCGCTCAACGCCTTGTGATAAAAAGCATAGAATTTTGTCTAAGAACAAAAGCGTTGAGTGAAACTTACTCACTCAGTGCCACGTCAATATAATTGACAGATGCTGGAAGCGTTGAGTGAAGAAGCTACACTCAACGCTTCCCTGGCAGGAGAATTAGCTAAGTCCAATAGCGTTGAGTGATGATCATTCACTCAACGTCTTATGACAGAAAACTGTCCAAGTGCTTTGGCGTTGAGTCATGGTCACTCACTCAACGCCTAATGACAGAAATCTTTTTCAAGTGTTTTGGCATTGAGTAAAGCTGACTCACTCAACGCCTAGTGACAGAAAAACTGTCTAAGTGGTTTGATGTTGAGTGAAGCTTACTCACTCAATGATTAGTGATAGGAAATCTGTCCAAGTATTTTGGCGTTGAGTGAAGCTTACTCACTCAATGCTTATACTAAGGATGTTTGATTTTGGCTAAGTCCACAGATGGTGACGTTAGCAAAGTCAACAAGTCAACAAAATTTGAATTCGTTGCGGGAAAGCTACAGTATGCGACAAATGTCATCGCTTGCCTTCAGTACAGCTATTAATGCAAAAGCTAGGTACTAGCCAACCAATTCCAAGTGGGGCCCACTGCTCAAAGAGCCGTTAATGGGTGAATAATAAAAGGCAGAGATCGATGAAGGAAAAGTAGCTTTTTGAAAACACACAGCTGGATTTCATCTTCCTTCTCGCCATTGTTGCAGAGCTTGAAGAACCAGTTCAAAGTGCTGATCTAAGAGCAAAAAGCAAATCAGTCTGTGACTCACAGACAGTTAGCTGTTGAAGAAGCTATTCACTAAGGAATCAAATCATCTTCAACAGCAAGATCAGAAAGTCTACTTTCTGACTTAAGTTACAGCAAAGGGTCAACCCTAACTGCAATTACTTCATAGGTCCAGCAAAGCATTTCTTGAAGATAAATTTTTAGAGCTGTAAAGAAGAGAGGATTGTGTTTCTAGTTCAATTCAAAAAGGTGCAGAGCAGCAGATCTGCAAAGTTACCTCCAGCTCAAGATTTTTATTGTTGTGAAGAAGTTAGGGCGGAGGACATCTTAGCTCTGGAAGAAGAAGGCTTGGAGAAATTTTTCTATTATCAGAATCATCAACACCACATACACCCTGTAGGATCTTAACAGATCTGAGCTGTAGGCCTGAATATATAAAGGCTGAGTGTAGAATTTAAGTGTGAATCTGAGTGTAGGATCCAAGTGTGGATCTGAATGTAGGATCCAAGTGTGGATCTGAGATGGATTCTGTTGAGAATCTGAGTGTAGGGCTTTGGCCCGAGTAGTAGGATTCAAGTTTGAATCTGAGCTGTAGGATCCAGTTTGGATATGAGGTAGGTGATCAGTTGATCACTGAGCTATAATGCTTCTGAGCCTGAGGTAGGAGAGTCATTCTCTCTGAGTTATAGGGCACTTGTGCCTGAGTTGTAGTATCTTTTGGATCTGAGGTAGGGTCTTTGTGCCGGAGCTGTAGGAGAGTCATTTTATCTAAGGTAGGATCCTTTGTGGATTTGAGGTAGGGCTATCCTCCTAGGCTGAGTCGTAGGGCCTTTGGCCTAAGGTAGGTGATCAGTTGATCACTAAGTTGTAGGGCTTAGTGCCTGAGTTGTAAGTCTTGGAGGAGAATGAGAGATACTGCGAGATCTGTGGTGTAAGCTCTTAGGAGCTGAGATTGGAGAAGTGTCTTATTTAACAAGTTGTTAGAAATGTGGGAAGGAAAATGGATGTACCAATAATTTGGGAAACTACTATAAATTTGTTGTGTTGTCTGTGTGATTGTCTTGAAAGCACAACTAACATAATTACATCACTCACATAATTAATTAAGTTAAAAATATAGCAAAAAAGACCAATAACATATTCACCTCCCCCCCCTCCCTCTAGGTAATGTAGTTATTCTTGAAAACAAAGACTTTCAATAAGGCCAATTTGACCATGTGAAGTGTAATTGAGGCAATTAGAGATGAATTGACCTATGTTGACCTTAAGTTGACTTTGGTCAAATCCATACAATTGGCCTACCAATTCATGAATTGACTGGTCAATTGTCTCCTCCTTAGGGTTATGGATGTATTGGTGAGATCAATTTGAGGTGGTGAACCTAATTTGAGGTGAATTGACCTAGGTTTACTTGTGCGCATTGGTGTGCACTTAATGATTTATCTTGGTTCAAGGTAACCTAGGGTTAGCTCCTTGTCCTAACTCATCACTCCTACCCTAACACTATTTAAGGGTCTAGAAGGAATAGGGATGTTACATATTCAATGCTGACATTATAGTGATCCTAAGAGATCACAGAGGCATTGGAGGCGTAGGATATGCTTGAGGTGTTGGGGGTGTTACAGACATCAGAGAAAGTTCGCAACGACCTGCTAAGGTACCCTAGACTTCTCTTTCTCTCCAATCGCCAAATGCCAAATTGTGAGTCAGTGATCATCCCTTATTTGGTAGGAGAGACTTCTAGTGAGCAACCCTTGATCCACCGGCAGTTAAAAGAGCGATAGAGGTGGGGTGAGTTGCTGCGGAGAAAATTCATCCAGCAAACTAACCCCAGTCGGCGCATATGTCCCTAGTGGTCTTGTTAAGCGGTATCCACAATCGGCGTTGCTATCTTTGGTGGGGCATGATCAAGTTCCTGAAGTACTGGCGATGGATCCAACATGTATATTTGCCATCCCATGCACTTTGATTAGCCTCTTAAATAAAAAACATATAAATCTTACTAGTGTTATCGTGATTACTTAGCAGAGACTGCAATGGTTGTGCAGACCGGGATATTCAAGGAGGTTGACGCCATTTGGAAAGAGATGTCGGTTGCGACGGCGAGGATTTGTGACCTGAAAAGGAGTGAAGATTAGGGATGAAAAGATGGCTGCACTTACCTCTAAGGTACTTCTACTGAAGTAGGGGAGCTCACGAGAGGGTGCGTCTTCAGGATTTAGGTTGCATACACTTTCTGAGGAGAGTATCCCATATGAGACACAAGTGCGGACGGATGTTCAAGCTCTTCACACCATATGCAACACAACTTAATAGTGATTGGCAGTTGGACACAAGCCCTTCAGTGATCTTGCCGATGTTCTGGCCTATATAGGAGTGGAGAGGGCTCCTTCACGAGATTAGGATTTGATGCTTGTTGTCATAGATACTTCATCTGATACATATGCCTGTAAAACTATTATTTAAGACAATGTGATATGCGTGATCATGCACTATTTTTTCCTCTTTTGTTGATGTGCTACTCTGCTTGTGTTTATATGTTGCTTGGGTTGTTCTGTGGTTATTTGAGTTATGGTGGTTGCATATTGTTGAAGCGGATACTTGCCTTTGCTATTTTTTTGCTTTGTTCTACAAGTTCAATCGGGTGAGGGTGATCACTAGACACATGATCATGCAATCTCGAATCTACCAGTGTTCCAGCATTCGAGGCTAAGTATAGTGGACCGACTATAAATAGGAGGTTCCCTCTACTCCTTACACCATATTTGTGCAAGAGCATCATGCTAACTTGTGCGGTTACAGATGATGGTTTCCAGGTGAGTCATGTGTATGATGACTATTGGGTTTTCTCTAAGGTCGCATCATATGTGCGCAACAGAATAATTTCTAGAAAAACCCAAAAGATAAACAATGCATCTTGCAAAAACCATTATTCAAGAAATTAAATTGTAGAAGTACATATGCGGAATCGAGTCACGATACTCGATCGGGCTTCAAGAATTGCTAATATTTCAGTGTTGGATCCCAAATCCAAGAGGAAATGTGTTCTGCTCCTGATTCGAAATCAGTGGCTGATAGTCAGTTGAGTCTCGAGAATGCAGAAGTAGGTCTGCGACTTTATGGATATCCATACTAACGCCGAGAAATGCCTTTTATCGTCGAACAATAGAGACTGGAAAAAGATCAGGCTCTTCGTCTCTACGGATTACTAGATCAGTCATTGGAGAAGATGATCGACACTCGGGTCATACCCGCTACCGTTGGGAACTTCGCACTCATAGAAATCCCGAGTGAATACTTAAAACTTAACCCTATAACTAATATATATCAATAAACTTGGTTCAGGCATGCACTTAATATAATATTAAGTCAAATCGAGTTCAGAAGGAGAAATACTGTCTCAAGCTATGTCGACTTGATGTCTAGTCTGTATACACTATATTGACTAGAGGTTCAGTCAACATACATTGTATCAACATGTGATCGGTCGGCATACTCTATGTTGACTTGAGATTCAATCGACATACACTATGTCAACTTGAGATGTAGTCAACAGACATTCATGTCGACCTGATATCTAGTCGACAATGTGTCAGTCGATAAATAGTCAAGTCAATATCATTATATTGGGTTGAAGTCACAAATATTCCAGTTGATGGATACTTTATTTCGATAAGTCGTCAAGTCGATATACACCATATCATCTTTATGTCTAGTTGACATAATTTAAATAGACTAAAATTTAAGTTGATAGATAGTCAAATCGATATCAATATATCGACTAGAAGTCTATTCAATATCAATATATCGACTTGAAGTCTAGTCGATATTGTCTAGTCGACACAGACATGGTCTAGTCAATATACATTATATCGACACCCATTATAGTCGATATTATTTAGTCGACACGGTTCAGTCGACATACTCTATATCTACTTGAGCTCTAGTCGATATCACAATATCGACATGCAGTCTAGCCGACATAGACTTTCTCTCTAATAAGTTCCAGCTTGGATATTCACTCATATCTTATACAAATAGAGTCGTCATGATCATTTATCCAATTTCTCCTTCATTATTATGTGTGACCTCGTAAGCTCATATTACGTTAGCAGTGATACTAACTCCTTGATTACTTCTATATCATATAAGACTCCAACAATGACCCTTTTGTATGCAAAACTCGCGATCTACTCCATCTCGGAGCTCAAGTTTAATAACTTTCTGACCATACATCCGCTAAACCCTTATTACGTATTGTGGTTACCCAAGTGCGAGGAATGATTGATGAATGTGTATGATAAGGAGCTTGTCGTACACTTTGAACATTTTGACTCCCCGGACCCGGACCTGGATGCCCTCAGCATTGAACTTCAAACATTGATGGAAATATGAGGGCACATAGAGAAAGGCACTGATGAAGGGCCGTCCGAAGATAACGTTGTAACTGCTAGGCGCGTCCACGATCACGAACCTGCAGTTTATGGACTGCCCCACAAGGTATTGTAGAGTCTCACTCCTCCTTCTACATCCTTCCTCTCTCCCGAGAATCTAAAGAGAGGTCCATTCGAGGCCATCACCCTCCGGACCTCCACCTTCATTGTGTCAAACGTCTTCTTGAAAATGACGTCGACCAAACTCCCGTTATTGATAAGGATCCGGGTGACAGTAAAATTCTCAACAGTGGTATGGATGACCAACACGTCGTAAAAGGGGTCCTTATGATCCGGCATATTCTTCCTGGAGAAGGTGATCTTCTCCTCTGGGGGTGGAGCTAAAGATATGGAGGCGACGCTCCGGCGATACATTTTATGGAGACTTGGCTTTCGCGCAGCCTCAACTCCCCCCACCCTCGTAGATCACTCTTGTCCCTCCTTGGGCTCCAACATCGGCCTGGTCCTCACACCTGTCCTTCTCTCCCCTGGACAGGACTTCCTCGATCTGCACCTCCTGACGGGGTTTCCACTGTTGTTCCCTGTTTCCCCTCATCTCAAGGAACTCCAGGCACGTGGTCGTAGCATGGCCCTCCTCTTGTTGGAAGTCACAATATGGCAACTCCACTCTGAATTCCCGCATTCCCGTCCGTTGACCTCTCCTCCTCTGGGCTATCACCATAGCCTGATACTGATCGGGGAGAGGAGGCCTTTGGCCCTGCCTCCAGCCCTGGGGGTTGAACTGACCTTAGCCCCCTTGGAGGTTGTCTCCTCCATAAAAACCTTTCTACCGGCCTTATTCCTGCCACGCCTGCTGCCTCCAATCGAGCTGATTGTTCGGCTCCTAGCGGCCCCACCTCAGATGTTGTTGCTACTACTGTTATTCCCTCTACTGGGGTTCAGCTCTCCTCACCTCCTGACCTCTTCCAGCTCCTGGCACCTTCTCTTCCTCCGTGGCCCACCTGACCAACTTCCTCGCAAACTCGGGGTTTAACGCCTCCTCGTCGATCTCTCTTATCGCTCTCTCCATCAGCTCCTCATAGGAGGGAGGGGGCACCCTCTTCAGCTCCATTCTAGAGAAGCTCTACTGCAACCCCAAAGTGAAGGCCATCATCAAGGTGTGCCCTGTCATCTCCTGGACCTGGGTGACCTCCTCCTGAAACTAGTCCACGTAGCTCCCCAGGGTCTCATTCACTCTCTGCTTGATGTAGAACAAGGACTCGGACTCCCTCTTCCTCTTCTTAAAGGTGGTGAACCTAAACATAAACCCCTGGCGTAGGTCCTCAAAGTAGTAGATAGAGCTGACCGGCAACTGGTGGAACCAATCTCTCGCTTTCTCCTTGAGGGTGATGGCGAAGAGTCTGCCCTTAAAGGCATCCGACATCTACCTTATCGAAACCACATCCTCGAACCACTAATTGTTGGATCTTGTAGCCAACCTTAGAGGGGGGGGGGGGTGAATAAGGTTCGACGCGTTTCTTGAAATTTAAGCGTTAATTTGTCCACAGAACCAGAGCATAGGAAACTACTGCAGAGCGTTGGGTAACCAATGTTCTGTGGTACGTTATTCACTCTTTTCCTGTACAAATTAGCTTGTGCGCACACACGTGAAACTAGACTTATCATTCACAAGTAAACATAAGAGGCAATGATATGAAGACAATATCTCATATGAATCATTTAGTCACACACAATGTTACACTTGTAATTAGGATTGATTTAAAACATGTTTACACACAATACATACAACATGGATCTCCATGACGCCGGAGGTCAGAGGCGGTGAATAAAACTCTTGGGTTTTCTATACCGACCCAAAACCCGGACCGGTTGGCTCTTCACTTTCTCCCCTGAAAGGTCTTAGAGCCGCTCTTCACCTCCACACCCGGAAGGGTCTTAGAGCCGCTCTTCACTTTCTCCCCGAAAGGTCTTAGAGCCGCTCTTCACCTCCACAACCGGAAGGGTCTTAGAGCACCGCTAGATCCCCGATCTAGACGCCCCAAATCCCGGGACGATTTTCCACGGAATCCAACCCGGATCCCGACGACCTTCCCCGGTCGATTTCCCTTGCCACTTACAACAATAGAAGAAGAAAAAGATACAAAAAGAGATTACAAAATATATTCGTTAAAGTTTAGGTTCTCCCTCTTGAGAAGTTGTCCGGATGGATCTACGGCCGGTGCTTGTGATCTTCGATGGAAAGCACCCGGTCGCTAGACGTAGACGATGCGAAGCCTTGATCACCGGAGTTCTTCGATCTCGAACGGGAGGAAGAAGCCTTGCTTTTTCTTTGACGAAGACGAGTAGAACGGACGTAGGAAGACGACCGAACTTAGTATTCCTGGAGCACTTCGTCAATGATCTCTGGAGACTTAGGTCTTGAGGAAACGGCGCTGCCTTTTATACGTCTTGGAGAAAATAGACTACCGCCTGCGATAACTCTATCGCCGGGCGGTAGGTTCGCGCGTAACGCCTGCCAGCTGTCTCCACACGTCTCCCGAAACGGCAACTATAACTGCTCATTAAGGAAACTGCCGTTTCAAGAGAGCTATCGCCGGGCGGTAAAGGTTACCGCGCCCAGTCAGAGCGATAGCGCCATTTCGCCAGATAATTCTACCGCCTGCGATACGACTATCGCCTGAGCGGTAGGTACCATCGTCGACGATCGTACCCTCGATGCACGTCGACCGGATACCGCCGGCGGTAGCGTCCTGTCGCCGGGCGGTAGCTTTTGATTGTCGACGATCCTTCCTTAGCTGATAAATGGGTTGTCGACCATCGAACCGATATGCGTCGATCGAGATGGTTACCGCGCTGCGATAAGGTTGTCGCCGGGCGGTAGTAACCTTTTGAAGCTCTTCTCCTTTCCTTTCACCTATCAGCCTGCACACTCTATCACACAACCAATCTCATCAAATACAAGCAGGGAGTTGATATTCTCAAACCTAAGGAGTGTGAAACCATGTTCCAACAAACTCCCCCTTTTGATAATATCAATCCCGTTCATGATAAACCAAAATCAAGTAGATAGAGTGCCAGAATAGATGTATGTAGCAACGTAGAACAGTGTAGAGTAGAGTATCAGAGTAAAATGAAATTGAACAAATAAGCAATACACACCTATATCGATCCCGTTCAATCCTGTTCTATCCTACTACATACTCCCCCTATCGGTGGGACGCTCCCCCTATCTATGAGCACACACACACCTCAATCCGCTCCCCCTATCATGAACACTACCTCCAATACCTTCTCCCCCTTTGATAATATCAAAAGAATGGGCGAGGCCAACCGACCAAGGAGGATGAAAATTGTAGGCGAGAGATAACGTAATATAGACCTACAAAGCACTTGAAATCAGAGAATTGTAAAACAGGGTCAAAATCAGGAGCAAACGCAAATCAGAGTGAAGAAAATGGACTATATGCACGAGACATAGCACACATCAAGTATGACATGAATGTTTGCAGGGTTTAGATAAATAGAGAGAAAAATAGGCAAACACAAATATCGTCATGAGAGAAAAAAAAATGTGCCAGTACGTATTGTGCGAAAAGCATCGAATGTAGTTGAGGTCCAATTCTTATGCGCGGAAGATTTAAATAAGATAATGACATGTGCACGTGTAGCACCAAGAGACAAAACATTCAATAGAGATATCAGGCAGACATGTTTTATATCAAGCAAACTAACGATGCTAACACCAAAGAGATATAGTGAAAAATCACGTCACATGACATAGTGCAGCATAAAGAAATTAAATCAAGGGCAGAAATCATAAAGTGTAGTCCATGCACAAGATCGAAGCGACTTTTTAATCCAAGGTGCTCACCCTCACAACGCTTATGAAGACTTATCAGGAGGGATGAGTAGTGCTTGGGGGGTCTGTAAGCGGGATTTGATGGCCATCATTTTATTTTGGAGTTAGGCCATCAACTTGATACATAATCAAAGCAGAACAAGACCCCAAGTCAATCGAAATCTACCCACATAGGTAGATCCACTTTAACTTGTTTACATTCGACATATGCCTTTCTAGTTTTGGCCCAAAAATTTAATTAGCATAGACACGCGCAATTTGATTTCATGACATTGATTGTTCAAGATATATCAGAGATGTTAAAGTTAGTGTCACGATTTATAGCATGTCAGCTTATTATCTCAGGTTGAGTGTATGATCAAGTAGTGTGTGAGAGGTGTAATCATTATCGTAAATAAATCCTCACACATACTTAGAGGCATAGACAACGTACACCCACATTAATTTTCGCACTCAATAGCTAGACAAAAATTTAACTTCGCTCATCATGACAGGATACCAATGTGCCGTACAAATTGACAAAAAGATTAGCAAACATTGTATATACTTGAAAATATACCACGACTCGGTCATATGAGCCCCCATGAGATAAAAAAATGCACTTTGGCTCTAAAACGACCACCATTTGTCTACTATATGGACACCTTAAGATATTCCCTATCCTTGTCAAAGCAGGTTGGATAAGCATGATTTTCGTGTGTACTTATATGCGAGTCAGAGTACTATCGCCTGTCGGTAGTACTACCGCGCCGCGGTAACTCCGGAATAAATATGCTGTAGGTTATTTCAGATCCGCCCACACTCATTCTCACCTTGCATCCCCTTTTGGAAAGAAGCTTCTCCAGCCCTACAGATCTCCTTTGATTCCAGGTAATGCTCTATCCTTTCTCATTTTTGCTTGATTTCTTGTTTTTAGGATCCATATGAGATGTCTTTGTGGAGTAGATGTGTTCTCTCATGGCATTTTTATATCCACTTCTTCACGGATCTCCTCTCACATATCCCCCTTTTTGAAACATATTGCCATTGTTTTAGTCTATTTCGGATCTACGCTTTAAGAGGTGAAAAATATTGCCATTGTTTGTAAAGGATCCGAAATGCGGAGGAGTAAAAAGAGATACTTTCACATGTTTCATTTTTAGATGTTTGTTGTCGGATCTCATCTCCTCTTTCAAGATCTACGAAGTTCATATATAGATCTATGAAAAACATGGAGATTGGAGTGGTTTTTACAAAAGAAATCGATTTTTAGCTCAAAACGGCGGAAAGAGGTGAAGTGCAGTCCGTCGAGCTACCGCCGGTGATAGCTAATTATCGCCTGCGATAGCTCCCAGATTTCACTCAATTTTTGTGAATTTTCAGTTTTGGATCCCAGTTCCTGATTTGAGTTTTTGAATGTTGTTTCATGCAGGAAATGGCCTCCTCGAGCGCACACTCTGGACGTCGAAGTATTTCAAAACGAAACCGTGGAGAGACTACGTACCCTGCTATAGACAACGCCACTGTGAGCATTCCTATGCTCATAGAAATTGATGATCGGTATACTCATATCTATGAGTATCTCGAAGAATCGGGCGTGTTGGCGGTGATATCAGATGGGTGTTCCTTTTCCTCCGCTCTCGTTCGAGAGTTCTACAACAACTTGAGGGATCCATCTCTGATGCGTCTGGGAGGAGGAGTTCAGTCTTGCATCGGGGATGAGATAGTTACTATCACCCATGCCGACCTGGAGACGAAGTACGTGTGGCCATCCAACCTTCCATACTTGGATGTTGTAGAATCCTTCAGGACAGCACGGGATTGGAGAGTGATGAACGAGGTTCTCCATGGAGCGGAGGGGCGTCCTGACTTTTTCACTTCGGTGGACACACTCACACCAGTTGCTCGGATAATTCAGGATATCCTCCGCCATTCGCTGATGTTCAAGGCAGGAGATACTCGAAAGATCACGGCTCAGCTATCTATGGTGACCTATCACATTATAGCGCAGAAGCCATTCAGCGTTTCAGATCTCATCCTGTCGATCATGAGGTATACTTTTCGCCTCAAGTCCCCCGATCGTCAGCGGGTAAATACACTCCCTTTGGGAGGAGTCATCCAGACCATCCTGAAGATCAAGTACCCGACCATCGACTGGACCTCCTATCCCATTGACCTCTTTCCGCAGGTCTATCATGTAGGAGAGATACCGGCTGCTTCACGGGTGCGACCACAGGTGCCACCTCCGGAGCCATCGGTACCCGGTCGGGATCTCTTCGCGAGGCAAGTCGTGGAATTCATAGCCTCATGGAGGAGCAGGGAAAGGAGATCAAAGGCATGAAGAAGATGCTTAAGAAGATCATGAGGAAGCTCAGCATTTCTTCAACATCCTCTGATGAACAGGCGTGATCCCATTTTTTCTTTGTACCCTTTCGAGTTTTTAGATTTATGAACAATTAAAAATTGATGTAATAATACAGGTACCGGCCCGAACATTTTTCTTGAATGTTTTTGGTTTCATTTTATGTGGGCAATTTAATCTCTATTCTGTTATCACTTGATTATGCATGAAAAGTGGATTTTGATCAATATTAATTTGCTCCTAAGCTCTTTGAGTCCCGCACAACTAAATCAGACGTACGATGTGAAGTAGGAGATAGTCATG
The DNA here is from genome assembly GCA_039583875.1 of Platanthera guangdongensis. Lineage (NCBI taxonomy): Eukaryota > Viridiplantae > Streptophyta > Magnoliopsida > Asparagales > Orchidaceae > Platanthera > Platanthera guangdongensis. The sequence goes on from CM077162.1 coordinate 170,297,467, forward strand.
ACGTGATCAAGTGTGTCATTCTACTTCACTAACGGGACATACTTAGGAGTTGAGAGGTTTGGGTATCCAGAAGGAGCCGAAAATGACTTTCCTTTTGGGAACCCAACGATGTTGTGATACAGTTGAACCCGGTGAAGGAGGGTTCGCCCGGTCCGTCGGACTGGGCGTGCTACGTCGCGTGACTGGTCTCCATTCATACCTTGGTTTGATGTTTTTCTTATGTTGTAGATTCTCTTTTGGATGTCTAGGAGTCCTTACGTGAGAGATTGTGGTTGGGCACAATTGTCTTTGTGAATTAATCATGTTGAGATTACTTTCTGACATGAAATACTTCTTGTTACCATACTGACTCATAGCATAAAGATTTTTTGAAGGATATCTGCGTTCAATTAGTTTTGTAAATGGAGTAGTTGGTTTTCGCCAGTGGATATGATTTTCATAATTGAGGTTTTCACTCGCGTTGGCTTGAAGTTTACTGCTCCCTTTGATTTTCCTAACTGACGTGAGTGAGCTTGTGTTCAACGTGCGTTTGGAATTTTCTTGATATTGCACGTTTATGTGTTGAGAATTTTGCTTTAAAATTTCCTTAAGCACGTTGATTTTCGTTTCCAAATCTTCATTTCTCTGTTTGAGATTTGTTCTCGCTTTGGTGTAGGCAGTTGTGCTATTCTTGAGTATTGCGACTATTGAGTTAATGTGGGCTTCATACTTATTTCTATATTCTTCGAAGACCTCACTCATCTCAGTGATTTCAACTCTATAGTCCACACACTTAGCACACTCCCCCTTTGACGCTAAGTTTTCTAGAAACAGTTTCTCATTTTGTTCTCTTAGAGAAATGCACTCTTTCTCTACCTCCTCACGTTTCTCTTTTAGCTTCTCACAATTTATACAAAGTGTAGAGTTGTCCTCTAAAGAGTATACAGGAGAACTAGACACGACAGTGGAAGATTCTACACTAACATTTGCTTTTAAAAGGTTATTTTCCAAGCGTAGTTTTGAATTAATATTTTTCAGTTTCTTAAGTCTACGCCTATTCATATTCAGCATATTCAGTGTATAAACAGACTTGTATACACGGAGAGAGTTTGAGTTTCTTACAGCGCTCTTGGACGAGGCAAGATTTGAACACAAGGTTCCTTTATCATCTTCCCCTTGGCTCTTCTCGTCCAGTGACAGATTTTCATCTCCCCTCTTGCTTGACGTGTCTGTCTTGACTTCCTCCAAGAGTGCATCTCCATTTGACTCGTCACTTGGATCTATAAGAAACTGCTCGAAGTCATTATCTGCAAGATGAGAACTATAAGTAGACTCAAGATATTCCCATATCTCATATGCAGTGGAACACATGTGAATGCATTTAAAAATTTCTTGACTAAGCCCACAAAACAAACTGTTCATAGCCTTGGCATTTAAATAACACTCGTGCTTATTTAGGCTATAAGGGGGCTTGGTACAAGTAATGTTCCAAACTTCTACATCCGTTAGCATAAGGAATTTTCTCATTAGAGTTCTCCATTCGTTATAGTTCACTCCTATAAAGAGAGGTGGTGCAAACACATTTTCGGTGTACAATTTTTCATCCCCACTCATCAGTCCATGATGGAGGTTGGCCATTATTCCCGGTAGTGAAACCGATTTGGAATAACCTGGCTCTGATACCACTTGTTGGATCTTGTAGCCAACCTTAGAGGGGGGGGGGTGAATAAGGTTCGACGCGTTTCTTGAAATTTAAGCGTTAATTTGTCCACAGAACCAGAGCATAGGAAACTACTGCAGAGCGTTGGGTAACCAATGTTCTGCGGTACGTTATTCACTCTTTTCCTGTACAAATTAGCTTGTGCGCACACACGTGAAACTAGACTTATCATTCACAAGTAAACATAAGAGGCAATGATATGAAGACAATATCTCATATGAATCATTTAGTCACACACAATGTTACACTTGTAATTAGGATTGATTTAAAACATGTTTACACACAATACATACAACATGGATCTCCATGACGCCGGAGGTCAGAGGCGGTGAATAAAACTCTTGGGTTTTCTATACCGACCCAAAACCTGGACCGGTTGGCTCTTCACTTTCTCCCTGAAAGGTCTTAGAGCCGCTCTTCACCTCCACACCCGGAAGGGTCTTAGAGCCGCTCTTCACTTTCTCCCCGAAAGGTCTTAGAGCCGCTCTTCACCTCCACAACCGGAAGGGTCTTAGAGCACCGCTAGATCCCCGATCTAGACGCCCCAAATCCCGGGACGATTTTCCACGGAATCCAACCCGGATCCCGACGACCTTCCCCGGTCGATTTCCCTTGCCACTTACAACAATAGAAGAAGAAAAAGATACAAAAAGAGATTACAAAATATATTCGTTAAAGTTTAGGTTCTCCCTCTTGAGAAGTTGTCCGGATGGATCTACGGCCGGTGCTTGTGATCTTCGATGGAAAGCACCCGGTCGCTAGACGTAGACGATGCGAAGCCTTGATCACCGGAGTTCTTCGATCTCGAACGGGAGGAAGAAGCCTTGCTTTTTCTTTGACGAAGACGAGTAGAACGGACGTAGGAAGACGGCCGAACTTAGTATTCCTGGAGCACTTCGTCAATGATCTCTGGAGACTTAGGTCTTGAGGAAACGGCGCTGCCTTTTATACGTCTTGGAGAAAATAGACTACCGCCTGCGATAACTCTATCGCCGGGCGGTAGGTTCGCGCGTAACGCCTGCCAGCTGTCTCCACACGTCTCCCGAAACGGCAACTATAACTGCTCATTAAGGAAACTACCGTTTCAAGAGAGCTATCGCCGGGCGGTAAAGGTTACCGCGCCCAGTCAGAGCGATAGCGCCATTTCGCCAGATAATTCTACCGCCTGCGATACGACTATCGCCTGAGCGGTAGGTACCATCGTCGACGATCGTACCCTCGATGCACGTCGACCGGATACCGCCGGCGGTAGCGTCCTGTCGCCGGGCGGTAGCTTTTGATTGTCGACGATCCTTCCTTAGCTGATAAATGGGCTGTCGACCATCGAACCGATATGCGTCGATCGAGATGGTTACCGCGCTGCGATAAGGTTGTCGCCGGGCGGTAGTAACCTTTTGAAGCTCTTCTCCTTTCCTTTCACCTATCAGCCTGCACACTCTATCACACAACCAATCTCATCAAATACAAGCAGGGAGTTGATATTCTCAAACCTAAGGAGTGTGAAACCATGTTCCAACATAGATGTGTTGAACCGAGTCATCCTTCCCGGTATAGTAGGACATCTTCGACTGCCGAAACCCCTCTGGAACTGGAGCAGATGAAACAACTTACTGAAGGGGCTGCCTCCCCTGCTGGGCGAGCTAGGGGATCTGCACACTCATCTCGTCGAATCGACCTCCGCTTGTCGAGCCAGGTAGGAACACTCGCCCCTACAAATATCTCTCCCTCCCCTCCTTTGCTGCCTCCTTCCCAGCTCGTTGAACCAGTGTGTCCTCGCCTAGGGCTGGGGTAGCGGAGACTGGGACAGCTGGCGTCGAGCACTCGGCGCGTGTGCCGAGTGTGAACTTCAAGAGGCTGATCACCTCCTGCCGAAAATCCTCGAAAATCCCGAGAGTGGTGAGAGGGGAAGGTGGTGACGAGTCGGCCCTGTCGGGTCCCTGTCCTTCACCTCCAGTTATCGAGCTCGCAGAATATTTTTGGTGCTGACCACACTCCACGCTCACCGCTCCAAAATGTTGAAACCAAAAAATCGGTCTCTGTGGAGTTCGACCCTTAGGGAAGGGGTGATCACAGACTTACTTCTCTCTCATAAGATGAACAACTAAAGATTTTGCACAAGGAACATACCCAAGGCTTCAGCACGAAGGTCCCAGCACACATCCGAAAGATCTTAGAGCGCTTTCTCTCCTTAGCAAAGTGTCGAGCTAAGGATTCCTTAGAAAGCACAAGAATACCAGGGCACAACTAAGTATGAGAGTATCGAAAGCCTGCCTTCTGAGGTACCCCCTTGGGTCTATTTATAGTTTTCTGAAAACGATCTGCAAACAGCCAACCTCCGCTATCCCAAACAGCTATATGCAATCCAGATTGGCCTGCCAACAACGTAAATACACTGTTCTCAAAGGCTAAGGGTAGGCCAGCGGGGGCAAAATGATAAAAAATACATCATGCAACACCGGACGAGTGGCTCTAAGAAACCTCCACTCGCACGGGATGGTGAGTGACCGATGGTGCTAGCACTCGCCGCCTCCCTATGGCCCTAGCCGAGTGCGAGCCCGAAAATTCCCCACTCGCCAACTGCCTACTAAGATCCCTGGGCGAGTGCGAGCATGCTGCTCCACTCGCCAACTATTCCACTCCACCCCACCTGGGAGAGCTGACGGGGCTGTCGAGATCATACTCAAAGCCAGAAAGGAAGCATTGAGTGCCTAAGCTTCACTCAACGCTAAGGAAAAAGGATCGTTGAGTGCCCGGGCTTCACTCAACTCCAAGAAAGAGGAAGCGTTGAGTGAGGTAGCCTCACTCGCTCGACGCCAGAGCAATTGGCGTCGAGTGGACCCAACACCAGATGAGAGTGGACCCGACGCCGGGATCTTCACTAGTCTGGGTCTTGGCTGGGATGGATCCTGTCAAACTCCACTCGCCGGATATGTGGTTGTATAATCTTCACAAAGAAGAGATGAGAGGTTGAATACATCAACTATTTAGGGCACAAGCCCTAGTAGGTCTCTACATAGCAGATCTTTATCTCACAAGTCAAACTCTTTTGAGTCGACGTCTCTCCTAGAAAATAACTATAGATCTAGCACTAAGGGAGAGAGTAGGAAGCACACCTCATTTTCGGCAGTTCCGGTCATGGATCTCGTCACTCTCCATGGCGGCATCTTTCTCCTTGTTGGTGTTGTTCTTTTCAGGGAAGAGAAAGGGAAGACTTTCCTCCAGAAAATCCGACTCCGGCGTTCTCCTTCTCCGTCGTGTTCGGTAAGGATAACTGCTAGAAAAAAATGGTGTAGTGATGGCTAGGGTTTTTGTAAGTCTCCTTTTATAATAAGAATTAGGGTTAGGTTGCCCTGTCACATGTCGTCCTAATATTGGACTGCCTATTATTACATTAAATATGTTCTTTTGAAAAGACGTGAACAATTTAAGTCATTTGGCGTCAATCCCAAAATTCTGATTCAGACCGTGCATGTGGCAGCATGCAGACTGAGCCAAAAATCCACTAAGTCAAAATCGTTGAGTAAGAAACCTTCACTCGACGAATCGTAGAGTGGCGTCGAGTACACTCAATGCACTCAATGCCTACAGACCTCAGAATAACTCAAGTCAAAAATCGTTGAGTAAGCAACCTTCACTCGACGAATCGTCGAGTGGCGTCGAGTGCACTCAAGGCACTCGACGCCTACAGACCTATGAATAACTCAAGTCAAAAATCGTTGAGTAAGCAATCTTCACTTGACGAATCGTCGAGTGGCATCAACTGCACTCGACGCCTACAGGCCTCAGAACAAATCTAAGTAAAAAGCATTTAGTGGCGTTGAGACCACTCAACGCCACGTTTACCTCACTCAACGCCAACAACTTCCAGATAAATCTAAGTTAAAAGTGTTGAGTGGCATTGAGACCACTCAACGCCACGTTAACTTCACTCAACGCCAACCACAGCTAGAATGGATCTAAGTTAAAAGCATTGAGTGGCGTTGAGACCACTCAACGCCACGTTGACTTCATTCAATGCCAATATCCCTCAGAATGATTCTAAGTTAAAAGCATTGAGTGGCGTTGAGACCACTCAACGCTGCGTTAACTTCAATCAATGCCTCAACTTCTAGAAAATACTCTAAATAAAATGCGTTGAGTGGTGTTGCGTCCACTCAACGCCTCAGCATAATTCATCGAATGGCATCGAGTGCACTCAACGCACTTGACGCCCTGAGTCTAGAAAATATTCTAAGTAAAAATCGGTTCTATTAGTCGAGTCCAGTCGACTCACTTGATGCTTCCCGAGCCTGAGTCAATTCTCTTGAATTAAAATGCATGTGAGAGGCCTAACACAAAACGGGATCTTACAAATCCTATAAATAAAATAAAAGATTTCATCCCCGAAATCAGGCTAAGGCTGTGGGGGGAAATAAAGCATGAACATATAATATGCTTGAAGTTTTACCTTGGGAAAATAACTCCGGGTAGCACTTCTGCATCAAGTCCACAGGCTCCCAAGTGTACTCTTCTTTCCCGTGATTATACCATTGGACCTTTACTAGTGGTACACTTTTCAACAGCAAAATCCTTGTCTCGGTGTCCACTATTCACACCGGCTCTAGTTGGACGGATCTATCAGTTGTCTCTGCTCCATCTGCAGTGGGGACATATTGGTTAGGCCGTAGTAGTGCCTTCCAGACCGACGACACATGGAAGACGTCGTGCAAATTTTCTAGTTCTGGTGGTAGCTCCAGCCGATAGGTTAAATGGCCAATTCTCTCCACTATAGCATTGGGCCCCACATATCTCGGGTTGAGCTTCTTCATACCACGCACTCACGACACTCCATGCATTGGCTTGATCTTCAAGAATACCTTGCCACCCACTCGAAATTCTACCACATGATGCTTCGCATTATAGTACTTTGCCTGCCGACTTTGAGCCTCAAGCAAGCGGTCTCGTATCAATCTAACAATCACAGCGGTGTCATCAATGTACTCTATCCCCAAAACTTTTGGATCTTCATCTTGCACCCATGATAATGAAGTTCTACACCTTCTCTCATATAGTGCTTCGTGGGGAGCCATCCCAATGCTAGCTTGATGGCTATTGTTGTATGAAAATTCTACCAGTGGTAGGAGCCTTTCCTACGGTTCCCCTCTATCCAATACACACAGTCCCAAAAGATCTTCCATTGTCCTGAAACTAACCATCTGTCTGAGGATGAAAAGAGGTGTTGAAGGTAAGGTGAGAGCCCAGATAATCTTGTACTACCTTCCACTCCTTGTGTAAGACCCCTCCCCATTACCAAGGAGTTAACCCGGTCTTATGCCCAGAACCGCCGTCTTACGGTGGCACTAACACACGGGTTAGTCGACACTGCAACACGTCAATTCTGCCGGCTAGAACGATCATATATAAAGCAACCACTAGTCCACAAGTCACGGTAATATCTCATAATAAATAGAGTACATCAGTCCAACATGAGTTATATAAAATAGAGAGAAAGGGGCTTATGCCCAGTACATGATGACAAATATCTCTCTCATAAATGACAACAAGGGGAAGCTACACTATCCTCAGAAGACTCGTCCCACCTGACGTCGGGCTGCAGTAGTAGTAGTGGGTGGAGGTGGTATCAGCACCATCACACCTCGCTAGAGCCACCGTACTGCAATCGGTGTGACGATTATTCCAGTACCGCATGACCCGCCACAAGTTTATGCACATGCAAGATATTCCAACCCGAGCCTCCAGCTCGCAGGACCAAACCGTCCTGAAACCCTCCAACCCATCACGGGTGAGTGAAAGATATGGTACCTAAACACCTAGAGGGGGTGAATAGGTGACCTAATCCTTTTTTGAACTTTAATGGCAGCAAACAGTTTATTATCACAGATTTCTAACTTTTGCACAGCAATCACAAAGCATTCACAGCATACACAGCACAATCACAGCACAACACAGTGGTTTATAGTGGTTCCCCAAGATATGGGTACATCCACTTTCCCCCTTCGCCTATCTAGCAGTGTACTAGATTCGGCCACTCCTCCACTGTCTTAGAACCCAAATTGATTCCTACACCTCAGGCCCAAAGCCTTATAACTCAGCTTTATCCCAAAGCCTACACTCAGCCAATCAAGGCCTACACTCAGTCAATCAAGGCCTACACTCAGCCAACAAGGCCTACACTCAGCCAACAAGGCCTACACTCAGAGATCTCAATCTCCTACACTCAGGCTCGCAAGCCCTACCCTCAGCCTTTATAATTATAGGCTTACAATTCACTCAGATCCAAAGGATCCTACAAGTTATGAATGTATTACAAAAATTAACTCAACAACTCAGAAATGAAAGAGGGGAGTTGAGAGTTTCTTGATGAGTTCTTGGAAGAACTCAGCTGGATTCACTCTGACTTAGCTTTCTTCAAAGCTTCTTGAGTAGAACTGAATAAGACTGAATCCTCCTGCAGTTGTTCCTTGACATCTGCTACTTAAGATCCAGAATTGAATCTGAATCCTTCTTCTCAGCCTAGTTCCAGAGGCTGATTTCTTGGAAGGAGCCCTCTCTCTCCAACTTCTTAGATCTGCACTTGGACTGCAAGATCTTCTTGTGTTGATACTCTTTGTACCACTTCAACAATTTGTTTTTCAACAAACTGAACTCTTGAACAATAATCTGATCAACAACTTCAACAACAGTTTCTGTAAACTGTGGGTGCCTATTTATAGGCCTTCTTCATGGTAACCGGCTGGTCCGGTCCATAACTGACTTCTGATATCTCTGACAGGTGCTGTAGACCGGCTGGAACGGCAGCTGTCAAGTCATCCAGTCATTTCTTGAAAATCTCTAACTGTCTGTAAGTGTCGAGACTTTCTGTCTTTAAGTGTCGACACTTATAGTCCAAGTGTCGACACATGTTGTGTAAGTGTCGACACAAGTCTACAAGGTGTCGACACAACTCCTTGTATGTCTCGACACAGATTCTTCTGCATGTGTCGACACTGAAATTGAGTGTCGACACAAGTACTTGTTCTTCTAGCTTTTGCTGAATTCTCCTAAGTGTCGACACATCTCCTTTGTGTTGAATCTGTCAAGTGTCGACACTGCTTCTTGGTATCGACACATAGTCTTCAATGTCGATACATGCTGAGTGTCGACACAGCTCCTTGTGTCGACACACCTTCTTCTTGTTGAGTCTTCAGCTGAGTGTCGACACATTCCCTTAGTGTCGACACTTGTACTTAGAATAATTTTGTTGATCTTTCTGATCTTTGCTAAGTGTCGACACAGCTCCTTGTGTCGACACTTTATTCAAGTGTAGAGTCTTTAGCTGAGTGTCGACACATTGTGCTGGGTGTCGACACTTACTTCATGTGTTGACTCTTCTGGTTGTGTGTCGACACATTGTGCTGGGTGTCGACACATTCTTCAAGTGCTGACTCTTTCTGTTGAGTGTCGACACATTGTTCTGAGTGTCGACACTTTAACTTAGTCTCTGCAGACTTTTGCTGAGTGTCGACACAGCTCCAAGTGTCGACACTTTCTGGTGTAGACACAGCTTCACTGGGTGTCGACACACCTCCTTGTGTCGACACATTCTGTCTGCACTTTTCTTCACTGAGTGTCGACACAGCTCCAAGTGTCGACACTTTCTGTCTGGTGTCGACTCTGCATCCCAGGTGTCGACACAATGACTCCAAGTGTCGACACTGCTTGTCTGGGTGTCGACACAAGCTTTCTTAAGTGTCGACACTTTCCCTCTGGGTGTCGACACATGGACTTAGAAACTTTTTACTTCAGTCCAGTGATTTCTTAACCTGCACAAGTAAACTCAACATACATCAAATACATTATGATGTATATCATTGAGTTGGGTGAGGCTTCTTCAAATCAGGTACATTTGACCAATGTACACAACAATCTCCCCCTATTTGGAGAAGTCATAACCCTTAGTCAATGATATACACCATTCATAATTAAAAATTACAAAATGATGTAAAGCAGATTATATTCAGCAGGGTAAACATAATCATGTAATAATTCACACATGTATACACATTCATCATTTCATAACAAACAAGAAATAGACACATTCACAGAACAATCATGAAATATATTTAACATATATTGTTCTAACATTTTTCCTATACATTTTCAGTAGTTTACAAAAATGTTTTACATTCAAAAGATTACAACAATCTTCAAGTCAATTCTTAATCTATTTCTGGTCTGGTTCTTTGATAATTATGCCTTTGCCAGGTTGGACTTGAGCTTTGACAGGAGTTTCAGCAGTTTCAGCAATAGCAAGCTTCTTGCCTTTTAGATCTTTCTTTTTGAGTTCTTCTGCCTTGATCTTCTGCCTCTCAAAATAATGATATGGCTTAGGGAAGTACTTGCTAGGCTCCACTGCAGTAGGAGGTAGCTTTCCAATCTTAGCCTTCCTTCTGAATTGAACTATTGCTTCCTGCCTGATCTCATGTTTTCTCCATTCAGCTTCAGAGAACCATTTGTTCCTGTCATGTGTATTGTCCTTGGCAGCTTTCCAGGCAGTTAAAATTATATTCCTAGAGGTAGGGCTCCACTGTTCAAAATCTGGCTTTTGTTCTGCTTGTTCCCTAAACCTCTTTTTAGACAGTCTTGTCTCTTCCTCCTTCTGCAATGCCTCTTGCATGGCTGCAGTAATAGGCTGAACCACTTTATCCAGAATAACATTTGACTTCCCTTCAGGTGGGCTATACATATGATGAATATCAGCTTGCACCATGTCAAAATCTGGTGGAGGAAATATCACTTGAGCTACCTCTGGTTGCTCTCCTCCAAGATATGCAGTTTGAATCCCAGATTCTGCAACATTATCATCATCACAGAGTGGAGGATAGCCCAGTGTAGCTCTGATGGAATTAGATATCCATTTGGCATGGTCAGAGCTAGCTTTGACTAAAACTCTCTCTCCCTTTATGACTTCTCGAGCCATATGGTCTCTGACATCATCCTTTTGAAACCTGATCTGACTATCCAAGTATCTGATGCCCTCTTTAAAGAATGGTTTCAGCTTTTGAAGTTGTTCAGAGATAGCTTTCTGGGAGGCTTGGATTGCAGTCTTTACAGCAGAAAGTTCTTCTTGAAAGACTTTGTCAAATTCAGCTTTAGCAGCAGCAGTAGAGGTAGAAGGTTCATCAGCCTTGTTCTTCAACTCAGTGATTATAGCATTATGGGAATCAGTCAAATTGTCATTCATTCTGATCTGATTTTCCAGCACATATCCTTGCTTTAATGCTATATCATCTACCTGTGCCTTGATCTTCTCTTGGTGTGTTGTCAGATACACCACTGCATTTCCACCCTTGTGGAAGCATTCATTCATCTCCTTCTTGTTAAGGTTCATCTCAAACCTTATGGATTTTATATCTTGGGCAAGATCAAACTGTAAAGCTTTGTGCCCTTCATCTACATAAGCCTCTATAGCTTTTCTTTGTTCATCCATTTTAATCTGCAGTGCAATCAGTAAAGCACTATAATCAACAGTTGGAGCTTGTTGAACTATAGGCTGTGGGGCTATAGATTGCAGAGCTTTCTTATAACTCTGACTTCTCCTTTTAAAAACATATAATTTCTTCTTCTTTGCCCTAGCACTCTCCTCATCTTCAGAGGCAGAAGTGCTGGCTATCTCAACCCTATCCTTAGGGCTTTGAGGTTTTTCAGCTTGCACATCAGGTGCCTTCTCAGTTTCTTGCCTTAAAGGCGCTTCCAGATCTTGTACTTGCTCCCCCTCAGCAGTAGCAGTATCTCTTCCAGCAGCTTCTTTGTCCATGTCAAAATCAGCTTGATCTAGATTTAGAAATAAATCTTCCATGGTGAACTCTTGAGGTGATTGAGCTGGAGATATTCTGTGCTCTTCAACTTCTGGATCAGGAATTACTGGAACAGCAGATGTGTCTTTGATAACAACATCTGGTTCTTGACTATGCAGCTGAGTTTGCTGAGGTACATCAGACAAATCAGCACCTTCTATAAGATATTCTAAAGTATTTAGGTCAGTGAGTACCTCTTGGATGATGATGGTGGTTTGCTCACTGTCCAGTGTAGATGGTTCTTCTACAACTGGAGGCTCCCCCTGGCTTTGATCCCTGTGGATGGGGCTAGCTTGTGGTAGCTCCTCCTGGATCTCAGCAATATCTTGAGCTGCAGGGGTCTTCTCTGCAGGCACTTCCTCTTGGTCATCAGGAGTGAAAACAACATGTTCTTCACTCCCTGAACTGCTGGAGGACTCCTGTGCCACAGGAGCTGTCTTCCTTTTCTTCTTTGGAGGAGAATCTTTCTTAGTAACTGTCTTCTCTGGGGTTGGCATTTCCTTGGACAACATCATGTCCCATCTTGAAAAGATTCTTTGATCCATTTTCCTCATATGGTTTATCTTGCTGCCTGCAGCAGTATTCATTACCTCTGGTATGGTACCAGCTAGGTAGAGACTAATGATCCTGCCCAGATTGGGCTTCTTCAAGCTCTCCTTAATTTTCTCATAAATCACTGTAGACCAATCTGTTTTCAGAGTAAAGATTATTCTTGTCATGATGCCAAACATATGGGCAGACACTCTGTCATGCCCTCCAGTCTTGCTGAGTAAGACTTTTCCCACAATCTCAGACATGAATTTCCCTTGATTATTCATGCCTTTCCTGTTAAATACAGATCCTATCTTCATCTTAGGATCAAATACACACCAGGTTAAAGCTTCCCTGGTCTTTGAAGCAGTAACCTCTTCTTCATCTTGAATTTTTGGTAGCTGGAGTACCTTCCTCAGACTCTTAGGTGAAACCTTAATCTTAGTTCCATGAACTCTGGATTTGATTCTGAATCCAGATTCATCTTCTGCAGCTCCATTAAGGAATTCAAGTACTTCTTTCTTCCAAATCTTTGTAGGTTCAGACAGGAGATATTCTAGTCCAGAATTGGCGACTAGGGTTACTACAGCCTTGATTTCTACATCGGCATCGTCGAACGCGCCGCGCACAAGCTCATAACCCTCGTTAACGTTCTCCTCAAGCTTAGGAGCCATTAGGGTTTGTAGAATTTGTCTTTAGAAAAGAGATGTGTCGACACAGTAGTTTTGGTCTCGAAACTTTGAAAGCGTGTCGACAAACAAAAACAGAACCCTATTTATACCTGTCTAATTTTGAAGATGAACAGGCGGGACAGCTATCTTAAGATGTGTCGACACGGGCAATAAGTGTCGACACAGACTTATAATGTCTCGACACACATGTGTCGACACAAGTTTAGTCAACAGATTTTATGTGTCGACACTTGGTTATGTGTCGACACAACATAACTCGAAACATTGTCGAGACTTTACTTAGTAAATACTGTGTAAAACATAAGTGTCGACACCATATTGGATGTGTCGACACCTACTAATAATGTGTCGACACTAACATTATGAAGTGTCGACACCAACATCCTGGATGTGTCGACACCTTTTTCCTGAAGTGTCGACACCACTATTCTGTGTCGACATAGACTTGTCTATATGTCGACACCTTTTTACTTAGCCAATTTTAATTCTGTAAACTTATTCTAAGTTTATCATTCCTAGTTCAATTTTGAATCTATTGAACTTAGCTTCTTCTAGGGGCTTAGTAAACATATCAGCTATCTGATTATCTGTATTAACATATTCAAGTAAAATATCTTCTCTTTCTACATGCTCCCTAAGAAAATGATATTTAATTTCAATATGTTTAGTTCTACTATGAGATACAGGGTTATTAGCTATTGAAATAGCACTTGTAGAATCACAGAAAAGTGGAGTTCTACTTACCTGAAATCCATAGTCCTCTAGCTGATGTTGAATCCACAGAAGTTGAGCACAGCAACTTCCTGCAGCCACATATTCTGACTCTGCTGTGGAGATAGCCACACTGATTTGCTTCTTGCTACTCCATGAAATTAGTCTCCCACATAGGAATTGACAGGTTTCAGTAGTGCTCTTTCTATCTTCTATGCATCCTGCAAAGTCTGCATCTGAATAACCTGTTAGATCAAAATCTCCATTCCTAGGGTACCAGAGGCCTAGATAGGGAGTGCCCTTTAGATATCTCAATATTCTTTTGACTGTTGTCAAATGAGACTCTTTAGGGCAGGCTTGATACCTGGCACAAACACATGTAGCATACATGATGTCAGGTCTACTAGCAGTCAAGTATAATAGGGAGCCAACTATCCCTCTATACAAGGTTTCATCTACAGGTTTCCCTGCATCATCCTTGCTAAGAGACATACTTGACCCCATAGGAGTCTTCATGGTACTGGATGAATCCATATCATACTTCCTTATGAGTTCTAGGGTGAACTTGGATTGACATATGGATAAACCATTTTCAGTCTGTTTAACTTGGAGACCCAAGAAAAACTTCAGCTCTCCCATACTACTCATCTCAAACTGACCTTGCATAAGTTTTGCAAACTTTTTGCAAAGGCTGCTTTCAGTAGACCCAAATATAATGTCATCTACATATATTTGGACTAGTATAACTTTGCCTCTATATTCCCTAAGGAATAGAGTCTTATCTATTTTCTCCCTTGAGAACTTGTTCTCAATGAGGAAACTAGATAGGGTTTCATACCAAGCCCTAGGGGCTTGCTTTAACCCATATAAAGCTTTCCTAAGTCTATAGACATGATGAGGTAGAGTTGGATCAACAAAACCTGAAGGCTGCTCCACATAGACTTATTCTTTCAAATTACCATTTAGGAATGCTGACTTGACATCCATTTGGTATACCTTGAATCCTTGATAGGTTGCATAGGCCAAGAACATTCTTATGGCTTCCAGTGTGGCTACTGGAGCAAAGGTTTGATCAAAGTCAATACCTTCTTCTTGCCTATATCCTTTAGCAACCAGTCTAGCCTTATTCTTAATGATGAGCCCTTGTTCATCCATCTTATTCCTGTAGATCCACTTAGTTCTTATTACATTGTGGTCTTTAGGTTTGGGAACCAATTCCCAGACCTTGCACCTCTTGAACTGATTAAGCTCTTCTTGCATTGCTTCAGTCCATTGTGGATCTTGTATTGCTTCTTCAAACTTCTTAGGTTCAACTTGTGACAGAAAACTGGAATAGATTGCAGCATTCTGATTTCTGCTCCTAGTTTGAACTCCTTGTCTTGGATCTCCAATAATCAGCTCTACTGGATGATCTCTAAGATGCCTGTGGGCTGGAGGCATCCTTACTTCTGGTTGAACCACTTCAGCATCTGCATCATGCTGTATTCCTTGTATTTCTTCAGCTATTGGCACATGTAGTTCTCCCCCTGGATAACAGCTACTGTCTTCTACTTGCTGTCTTGCAGCAGGCACCTCTTCTATAGTAAGCTTGTCCATTTTCTTTGTCAAACCTGTGGGGCTGCATACACTACTAGACAACTCATTATTAATAAGTTTTGTCTCATCAAAAACTACATGCACTGATTCTTCTACAACTTGTGTAGTCAAGTTGTAGACTCTATAAGCCTTACTATTATTGTTGTACCCAACAAAAATTCCCTCTTGGGACTTGGCAGCAAACTTAGTTAAGTAAGACTTCCCATTGTTAAGTATGAAGCATTTGCAACCAAAGATCCTAAAATAGGATAGGTTTGGTTTCCTGTCTTTCACAACTTCATAGGGGGTCTTGTTAAGCCTTTTAGTGATGGTAGCCCTATTTATAACATGGCATGCAGTGTTAACTGCTTCAGCCCAGAAATATTCTGGCAGTGATGTATCACTTAGTAGGGTCCTACCAGCCTCTATCAAGGTTCTATTCTTCCTCTCAGCAATGCCATTTTGCTGAGGTGTTCTAGGTGAAGAGAATTTTTGAAATATCCCAAAGTCTTCACACAGTTTTGTCATGCTATCAGACTGAAATTCAGTACCATGATCACTTCTAATTTTGACCACTGTACTATTTAGTTCATTCTGAATTTGCTTGACAAAGCTATAGAAGACACTAGGTGTTTCAGATTTCTGTCTTAAGAAGAATAACCAGGAAAACCTTGAGTAGTCATCAACAACTACAAAGGTATAGACCTTCCTACCTAAGCTGTGAACTGGCATTGGACCAAAGAGATCCATATGCAAGAGGTATAGACACCTCACAGCATCTTTGTTTCCAATGCTTCTAAAGGTGGATTTAGTCTGCTTGCCCTTTTGACAAGCTGAGCAAATACCAACTTTAACACACTTAATCTTGAGGACCATTCCTCACCAACTCTTTGCTAAAGAGTTTGCTAATAGTCTTGTAGTTAAGATGGGCAAGCCTCTTGTGCCATTTGACACAATGAGAGACTGTCTCATCAGCTACAAGACAAACTAGAGAACCATTGTTCTCAACCATAATGTCTAGGCAGTAGACATTCCTCTTCCTATAACCAGTCAAAATGATCTCTTGATCACTTGACCTCTTGATATGACAACCATTTTTAACAAATGAGATGTCATACCCTACATCACTTAATTGACTCATACTTATTAGGTTGTGTTTCAACCCTTTAACATAAGCCACTTGAGTAATGGTAACTAAGTTTGTAGAAATGTTACCAAATCCTTTGATGATTCCTTTTTCAGAACCACCAAAGGTTACTTTTGGACCATCTTTTACTGGAATATAGTCCTTTAGTAATCTTCTTGTTCCAGTCATATGTCTGGAACATCCACTGTCCAAGTACCATGTAGGGGTATGGCCACTTGGACTCACCTACAAAACAGATTAATGAACCTTAGAACCCAAAGAATTCTTGGGTCCTTGGTACTTGTTAGTCTGCAATTTGACAAAACTACCTACTGGCTTTCCACCAGGTAGCTTGCTACTCACCTTGGCACTGGCATTGTGCCAACAGTCCACTGCAAAGTGGCCAACCTTGCCACAGCACCAGCATTCAAACTTGTTGTACCTTTGCTTAGGTACAGCCTTTGCTGTCTTATCTACAGCAGACTTGTTGAATGATGGGGCTTTGCCCTTGGACTTGGACTTGGACTGCTCAGTCATTGCAGGTCTAATAAAGCCCAGCCCAGCCTTGCCTTTATGATGAACAAAATCATCAATTAAAGGTAACACTGACTTAGGTTTAGAAAACCTAGCAACTAAGTCCTTCTCCTTCTGAAGATTGATCTCCAGACTCTTAATTTGATCATTCTTAAATGATATAGTACCCATCTGAATCACTGTTGTGTGTTTCAGCCTAGCTATCTCATTCAACTTTTGATCAAACTGCTTCTCAAAATTTGTTGCACCAGCTTTAAGATCAGCAATTTCCTTTGCCTGACTTTTGGCTAGGGATTTGCTTTTCTTGTAAGCTTGCAACAGCACCTTATATTCATCTATAAGCTGACGAATATCATCCTCAGACTCAGATACATTCTCATCACTTGATGAAGAAGAATCTGAATCTGAACTAGAACAAGAAACTGAACTTGAATTTGAACCTTGTACCTGACTGGGTCCTGGCTTCTCCAGGATTTTGGCACTCTCTATCAAAGCCATTAGCCCTTGGCATTGACTATCTTCTTGTTCATAAATAGACTCCATGATCTGCATGAATTCTTCCTCTTCTTCTTCAGCAAACAGCCATATGTAGGCTTCAGCCTCAGACTCAGTTTCTGAAGAGGAGATATCTGATAGAGTCTTCTCTTTCTTGGCTACAAAAGACTTCTCTTTCTTTCCTTTGAAGTGAGTCTTTTTCCTGTCACCAGATTCCTTTCTCTTTTCTGGACAATCTGCAATAACATGGCCCTGTCTATTGCAGCAATAGCACACTATCTTTGATCCAGTTGCCTTGCTTGACTTTGTCCTCTTCCTGTCTTTCTTTGAAGGCTTTTTCTCCTGATAAAAGACTTCCTTTCACTTTGAAGAAGAAGGTCTTGACCTCCACTATTTCTTCTTCAAGAATTTCTGAAAGTGTCTAGTGAAGGCAGCAAAGTCTTCATCACTTTCACTGCTCTCACTCTTTGTGCTGACTGACTCATCAGACTCTGAATCAACTACCTCTGAAGGTGGAGTTGATGACTTATTCCTGCACTTTTTGGGAACTTCTGTATTGAAAGCAACTGATCTTTCCTTGTGTTCAGTCCTTGTTGATTTCTCCTCCTCTTTCCTCACTGTCAATTGCATCTCATATGACAATAACTTGCCAAATAGTGTAGGAGGAGGAATTTCTCCCAACTTAGCCATTTCTCTTATGGCACAGATCTTTGTGTCTCAATCTTTGGTTAGGGACCTTAGAAACTTGTCATTTAGTTCATAGTTACTGAACTCTCTTCCATAAGACATGAGTTCATTAACTATTCTGTAGAACTTCTTGTAGCACTCAGTTATGCTATCACCTTTACCTTGTCTAAAACTCTCATACTCCTGATTTAGCAAGGATTTCCTATCTTGCCTAACTTCTTCAGATCCTTCCATATACACTATAAGAGTGTCCCACATCTCTTTAGCTGTCTTGCAGTGTATAAGATTCTGAAAAGTTGCATCATCAATGGCACTCACTATTATGTTCTGTGCCCTCTTGTCCATTGTGGCTAGGACAATCTCATCCTTTGTCATCTCAGAGAAATCCTTTGGAGTTCTCTTATTTGCATCCAAAACTGAAATCTTCATTGGCACATAAGGCCCTTCCTTTACTGTGATGTAGATTCTAGGGTCAAAGGCTTCCATAAATAGCCTTACCCTTTCTTTCCAGATCCCAAAGATCTCTTTCCTGCATATGGGTAATTTCATGGAACCTAATTCCTTGTGATTCTCAGAAGAACCCATGTTTCTTGATTTTCTTGAATTTCTTGAATCTGTGTATTGCCTTACACTGAATCTGCCAAACAGGATCTCCTTAGACTGTTAGTCCTTTTTGAGGAACCTGGCTCTGATACCACTTGAAAGATATGGTACCTAAACACCTAGAGGGGGGGTGAATAGGTGACCTAATCCTTTTTTGAACTTTAATGGCAGCAAACAGTTTATTATCACAGATTTCTAACTTTTGCACAGCAATCACAAAGCATTCACAGCATACACAGCACAATCACAGCACAACACAGTGGTTTATAGTGGTTCCCCAAGATATGGGTACATCTACTTTCCCCCTTCGCCTATCTAGCAGTGTACTAGATTCAGCCAAACTCCTCCACTGTCTCAGAACCCAAATTGGTTCCTACACCTCAGACCCAAAGCCTTACAACTCAGCTTTATCCCAAAGCCTACACTCAGCCAATCAAGGCCTACACTCAGCCAATCAAGGCCTACACTCAGCCAACAAGACCTACACTCAGCCAACAAGGCCTACACTCAGCCAACAAGGCCTACACTCAGAGATCTCAATCTCCTACACTCAGGCTCACAAGCCCTACCCTCAGCCTTTATAATTATAGGCTTACAATTCACTCAGATCCAAAGGATCCTACAAGTTATGAATGTATTACAAAAATTAACTCAACAACTCAGAAATGAAAGAGGGGAGTTGAGAGTTTCTTGATTAGTTCTTGAAAGAACTCAGCTGGATTCACTCTGACTTAGCTTTCTTCAAAGCTTCTTGAGTAGAACTGAATAAGACTGAATCCTCCTGCAGTTGTTCCTTGACCTCTGCTACTTAAGATCCAGAATTGAATCTAAATCCTTCTTCTCAGCCTAGTTCCAGAGGCTGATTTCTTGGAAGGAGCTCTCTCTCTCCAACTTCTTAGATCTGCACTTGGACTGCAAGATATTCTTGTGTTGATACTCTTGGTACCACTTCAACAATTTGTTTTTCAACAAACTGAACTCTTGAACAATAATCTGATCAACAACTTCAACAACAGTTTCTGTAAACTGTGGGTGCCTATTTATAGGCCTTTTTCATGGTAACCGGCTGGTCCAGTCCATAACTGACTTCTGATATCTCTGACAGGTGCTGTAGACCGGCTGGAACGACAGCTGTCAAGTCATCCAGTCATTTCTTGAAAATCTCTAACTGTTTGTAAGTTTCGAGACTTTTTGTCTTTAAGTGTCGACACTTATAGTCCAAGTGTCGACACATGTTGTGTAAGTGTCGACACAAGTCTACAAGGTGTCGACACAACTCCTTGTATGTCTCGACATAGATTCTTCTGCATGTGTCGACACTGAAATTGAGTGTCGACACAAGTACTTGTTCTTCTAGCTTTTGCTGAATTCTCCTAAGTGTCGACACATCTCCTTTGTGTTGAATCTGTCAAGTGTCGACACTGCTTCTTGGTGTCGACACATAGTCTTCAATGTCGATACATGCTGAGTGTCGACACAGCTCCTTGTGTCGACACACCTTCTTCTTGTTGAGTCTTCAGCTGAGTGTCGACACATTCCCTTAGTGTCGACACTTGTACTTAGAATAATTTTGTTGATCTTTCTGATCTTTGCTAAGTGTCGACACAACTCCTTGTGTCGACACTTTCTTCAAGTGTAGAGTCTTTAGCTGAGTGTCGACACATTGTGCTGGGTGTCGACACTTACTTCATGTGTTGACTCTTCTGGTTGTGTGTCGACACATTATGCTGGGTGTCGACACATTCTTCAAGTGCTGACTCTTTCTATTGAGTGTCGACACATTGTTCTGAGTGTCGACACTTTAACTTAGTCTCTGCAGACTTTTGCTGAGTGTCGACACAGCTCCAAGTGTCGACACTTTCTGGTGTAGACACAGCTTCACTGTGTGTCGACACACCTCCTTGTGTCGACACATTCTGTCTGCACTTTTCTTCACTGAGTGTCGACACAGCTCCAAGTGTCGACACTTTCTGTCTGGTGTTGACTCTGCATCCCAGGTGTCGACACAATGACTCCAAGTGTCGACACTGCTTGTCTGGGTGTCGACACAAGCTTTCTTAAGTGTCGACACTTTCCCTCTGGGTGTCGACACATGGACATAGAAACTTTTTGCTTCAGTCCAGTGATTTCTTAACCTGCACAAGTAAACTCAACATACATCAAATACATTATGATGTATATCATTGAGTTGGGTGAGGCTTCTTCAAATCAGGTACATTTGACCAATGTACCCAACAGTGAGATTGCACCTCAGTGCCTTAGTTATGAATCCCTTCAACCCTCCACGGGTGAGAATGCACATTTGTGTGTTTATTCAAATCCCTCAAACCCATCACGGGTGAGAAGTAACCATAATGTCTTAACCTATTAGACTATTCTTGTCTAATGTTAGTTACACCTAGTAGTTTAGGGTTAATCCCAGGACTGCCCAAGGCATGCCGAGTGAAGGGCTCTCGAGTGCACTAGGAACTACGATGGGCTGAATCCCAAAGCTCCCTTTCTCAAGGATATCTACTCTTATTAGTGTCTACCCCTTGTTCATATTCTGCTCTCATTATTACTCTGGTGTGATCCTAGTGACTTAAGATGTTAATAAAAGGGCGGCAGTCTTCCGCCGGCCTTTGTTATAATTACTATCCTAGGACTTGCGCTCTATCGCTCGTAACCAAAAAATGACCTTTAGTAGACCAATCAGGGTTTATTTTCCAAAAATAATTACCATTTCAATGTTTATTCTTATCCCCCTGCGGTCCTAGTAATATATACTATCTGAGCTAGACGCAACTCATGTCCCAATACCACCCCTAAAGTATGACTTCCAATTTCTCATCCAAAGTGACCCTAACCTTTTATCATGGGATGGTATGACATATGATATTTATTATGTGAAGTTTTCACTATTTTTGTCCAAGTCATAAAGACCCTAAATTAAATCCATTAATTAAGTGGCATATGTCACTTTATACAAGAAGTACTATTTCAAATGATCCCCTGGTCTAATAAATTTTTTTGATGATCATCTATGCTAATTATGACTGGTTTCCAAAAATTGTAATTTTCCCATTTATATTTCCATTTAAATTTTATTTAGAGTAAAATCCATGAATTGGCCACTTTACAAATGAAGTACATTAAACATGTTTCTAAAAATTCTAGGAAAATTACTGCAGATGTAAATTGCTGAAATAACATCAAATACAGAATTTCATAGCCCTAGACAGTAATTTGGTTCACCAACACTCATATGTCAAATATAACAAAAATACCATTTATTGGACTTTAAACCTATAGAAGCATCCAAAAATATTAAGAAAATTACTCATGGTCACAATCACCTAATTAAATCACTAGGAATTTTTCCATAATATTCCTATTATAATTTCCATCATTGTTAGATAATTTTCATAAAGGGGCAAAATTGTAAATTCTACATTATTCCAAAATATAATCATCTAACAGAACCATAAAATTTCCAGGGGTTAAATATGAGTCATTTAAGTTTGTGGAAAAATTTGAGAATTTAATATCCTCATTAGCCTTAGTTTCAAATTTTCATTTCTAAAGGGCCAAATTTTCAAAAATTCCAATTAATGGGATTTTTGATCTCAAAAATCCCATTCTTTCTGTGTGAGGTATATCTTGTTAAATTTTCTCAACGTGGTCAGCAAGATAGCCCAAATGCCAAATTAATATATTCGGAACTACCCAGTTCTCACGTTGAACCAGCGGAAAACCAAGGAACAAAGGTTAATCCCAACAAACAATGGAAGCACAAGCAGGTCTTTTATTCATTCAATTCTTTACAACACAAGGCATACATAGCGAGACATGATTTCGCTAGTATAACAGCTGTAAACAGAAAGCACCAAAAACCAAGCCGGGCGGACAACACCGGAGTCCGCCGAGACTGCCGAGGTCGCCGAGTCCGCTGAGATCGCCCGAACTAAGCTGCAATCCGCCGAATAGCCACGGAGTCCGCCGAAGCCGCGAGGCCGCGCGGACACACCGTTATTCGTCTCCTGCTGAAGCTGAACTGAGGAACACCCCCTACCCGCCTGAAGCCGGCGGACAGGTTATTGAAGCTGGGAAAGCTGAAACAGAGCTGACAAGCCGCAGAGCGACCTCCTGCTGAATCCGCAGAGACTGCACACTTCCAAGTACTTGACCGAAGTCAAAGCCAAACTACTGGCTCCTTGAAGCTACCCGGGCGACCTGCACACAGCAAACGACAGCACTGAATCAATACGCGCGGACAGACAAACTGAGACCGCAGCTCCTTGCCCAACCCAACTTACTGTTCACTCAAGTTACTGTAGACCTGCCAGGGGGGTCCTATTTATAGGCGAGGTGAGGAGTGTGGTCACCGCCCTAGAGATAGAGACACCGCCCCAGCCCGCACGATAGCAAAACACCGTCCGCCGAGTCCGCAAGGACTTAGCCGGATACCAAGGAAAACCGCCAGGAGCAAGGCGACATTGGCGAATCCTCTCCAGTCCGACCAAGCTATGCGGACAAGGCATCAGCCCGCAAAGCTTCTGACCACTGCAGGACAGCAATCCCCCTTCAATGGCAGTCCGCCCAAACCCGAGGCAGTCCGTAAAACTCACACCTCAATCCGCCACAAGTCCACGACCAAAGGCAGATAGCAACAGTCTGCCCGGTCACAGCGGACTTGGCGGATACCGCGGACACCATGGTCTTGGCACAGAGTGTGACCAAGTCCAAAACCATCAAAGGCCAATACGAGCATGGCGGACTCAAACTCTCGTCCGCCAAACACCGTAGCACAGACCGCCAGCAGTCTGCAAGCTCCTCGCACTCCTGTCCAACGTAGCAACCATCCCCGGACTCCAAAACCAATCCGCCAACGACCTCCACAGCAAAGCACCTGCTGTACCACCAGAGCTCGACAAGGCCTCAGCCAAGCTCTAAGCCCAGTCCGCAACAGCCCACACCGCGGACACATCAGTCCGCAAGCTTCCTGCGGACACGAGCCAAACCGCCTATCAACACAAGCTTGCACCACGGCCACTGAGCAAAGCACCAGTCCGCAAGCCTCTCTATCCGCAGATACCAGGCCGCACAGTCCGCGGACTTCATGCAAACAACCCTCTCAGAAGACAGCCGGCTTTTCACTAGACCTTCCACCAGGCCGCACATCACAGTCCGCCCAGTCCGCCTAGTCCGCCAAAGCTGTCCGCCCAGGCCACCCGGCCTGTCCCGTCAACCACTTCCACTTCATAAATTTCAACACTCCCCCTTGAAGTGGGAAGTGGTGACCAAGCCCAGCAAGCTGTGCAAGCGTTCAAAGGGCCCCTTCGACAGTGGCTTCGTAAAGATGTCAGCAAGATTATCTTCACTCCGAACATGCCCGACCAGCAGAGATCCTTCCAACACCTTCTCCCTGATGAAATGGTGATCAATCTCTATATGCTTAGTCCTGGCGTGACACACTGGATTGTTAACCAGTTTGAGAGCACTCTCATTGTCACCCCGAAGTAAAGTAGGCCCTTGCACTTCTTCATGAACATCCTCTATAAGCCTCCTCAACCAAACGGCTTCCCGAGCAGCCAAGGCCGAAGCCTTATACTCCGCCTCCGTGGTTGAAACCGACACCGAGTCCTGCTTCTTGCTACACCACAAGATGCTAGCTGAACCGCAAGTGAACACATAACCTGAAGTAGACCTCCAATCATCCGAATCACCGCCATAGTCAGCATTTGTGTACCCGATCAGCGCAAACTCTGAGTCCTTTCTATAGAGGAGTCTCATGTCAGAAGTCACCTTGACATACTTCAGAATTCCTTTTCCGCCACTAGATGAGATTGCCTTGGTTCAGTCATATACCGACTTACTCGGCCAATAGCATAAGCAATGTCTGGCCTTGTAATCGTCGTGTAAATCAAGCTCCCAACAAGAGCCCTGAACACCAAGGGATCATGAAGAACCCTTCCCTCATCTCGTCGAAGCTTCAGCCCAGGTTCCAGTGGAGTAGAGCACTTCTTCCCTTCGCCCATGCCGAACCGCTTTACAATGCGATCTGCATACCCTTTCTGGCAAATGAGAACCCCACACTCCTTCCTCTCCACTTCAAGACCGAGAAAGTGATGCACCTCTCCCAAGTATTTCATCTCGAAGCGTATAGCAAGGTCAACCCTGAGCCTTGCTACTTCCCCCTCCGAATTCCCTGTGATGATCATGTCATCCACATACAGCAGGACCAAGACTCATAGCTCTCCCTTCTTCTTGACGAACAAGCTTGAATCCGAGTTAGAAGCAAGGTATCCACAGAATTGCAAGTACTCTGCAATCTTCCAATACCACGCTCTAGGAGCTTGCTTCAACCCATAGAGAGCCTTCCTGAGTTTGCAGACATAGTCTGGATGCTTTTCAGAGACAAAACCAAGCGGCTGATCCATGAAGATGTCCTTGTCAATCTCTTCGTAAAGAAAGGCATTCTTCACATCGAGTTGCCACAACCTCCATCCCTTGCTAGCAGCCAAGGCGATCACCACTCTTACTGAAGTCATCTTCGCAACTGGACTGAATGTCTCCTCATAGTCTTCTCCATACTGCTGTGAGAATCCTCTAGCGACCAGGAGAGCCTTGAACCTATATATGCTCCCATCAGCCTTCTTCTTCAACTTATAAACCCACTTGCAAGTAACCGGAGTAATGCCATCAACCTTGGGCACAAGGTCCCAGGTTTCATTCTTCTTCAGAGCATCAATCTCTTCTTTCATGGCACCTTCCCACTCCTTCACTCCAGTGGCCTCGTTGAAATTTGCAGGCTCTCGCTCATCCAGAGGACCTGCAAAGAAGCAGGAGACAAAGCTCACTGCATTTCCATCACAGTACCGAGGCGGTGGCTTCACAACCCTCTTCGATCTCCGAAGGGTCAGCTCCTTGCTCACTACTTCCGTTGCTTCTTCGGGCTCCACTCCTACCTGGGGCAAGCATTGAGCAGTGCTCCCCCTGCTTCCTGAGCCAGGAGGCTCAGCCTCGGAGTTAGAAGCAACAGGAGATGCTGGTGAAACAGCAAGCTCCTCTTCCAAGCCTTCAGCAGCCACCACCGGTGCTTCATCAACCTTGCTACTTCCGGTTAGCTCAACCGAGCCACCTCCATATGACGTCAGCTCGTCAAAGACAACGTCTCTTGACACCACGAACTTCTTTGTCACAGGGTCCATGCATTTCCATCCCTTCTTCCGCTCATCGTAGCCAACAAAGACAAGCTTCCTTGCCTTCGCATCCAGCTTAGTCCGTGAAGCATCCGGGACATGCACGTAGCAAGTTGAACCGAACACCCTAAGGTGTCCAACACTCGGCTTCTCCTTCAGCAACAGCTCAATAGGAGTCTTCATGTTGATAGGGCTGAGTGGCATCCGGTTGATGACATACGCAGCACAAGAGATCCCCTCCGCCCAAAAGGACCTTAGGATATCGTTCGCATGAAGCCAGCATTTGCAGGTCTCCGTCAGATGACAGATCTTTCGCTCTGCTACCCCATTTTGTTGTGGAGTGTGAGCACAAGTAAGCTCTCGTTGGATCCCGTGCTTCCTGTAGAAGTTAGAAAACTTGGAGGAAGCAAACTCACCCCCGTTATCAGTTCTAAGCTTCTTAATCCGCATGCCAAGCCGGCCTTCTACCAACTCCTTAAACTCTACAAACAAACGGAAGGCTTCCGACTTCTCCTTTAAGAAGTACACCCAAGTATACCTTGAGTAGTCATCAACCAAGACAAGCATGTATCTGCTTCCACCAAGGCTGGCAGTAATCGTTGGTCCCATCAGGTCGCCATGAATACACTCCAATGGTTTCTTGCTCCTTGTTTGTGATTTATCAAACGGAAGGCGATGTGCCTTACCATATTGACAGCCCGCGCAAACATGCCTGTCACCAAAGGAGGACAACTTAGGCAACCCCTTCACTAGACTTCTACTAGCCATCGCCTTCAGCTTGTCCATGCCAACATGCCCCAGCCTCTCATGCCAGATAGCAGCGCTATCATTGGCTCTCATCCGATCAACATAAGAATTGGTGGCAAGAACAAACAAGTTCTTCACCCTCCTCCCTACATGAGCAACATCAGCCTTTACCGCTGATACGTTGCGAAGGAACCTCACGTCTGTTGGCCCAAACAGAACGTGATACCCAGCGTCCACCGCATTGGTCACTGAGAAGAGGTTCTTCTTTATACTCGGCACGTGATACACACTCCTTAACGTGAGTGGCCCCTGATCACTACCCAAAGACACGACCCCCTCTTTCTCTACTGCATAAACAGTATTATCAGCAGTGATAATAGCTTCATTACCTGAGTACGCCTGCATGGAGGTGAACTTCGACTTGTCTCCGGTGAGGTGATGACCACACCCGGAGTCCACGATCCACTCGCTGTTGAAGTCCTCAGCAGACAAGGCCCGGACACAAGTGCCCGTCATAAAAGCTCTGCCCCATCCTGCTTCTTCACTTCTCGAGCAAGCTTCCTCCTTTCCCGCTGCATGCCCAGGCTGCAGTTTGACCTTGCAGTCCCTCTTGAAGTGCCCTCGCTGATGACACCGGTAGCACTTCAAATTCTTCTTCCAGTCCTTAGGAGCATTGCTCCTATCCGGCTGATATGAAGTTGAAGTCTCCTTCTCACCAACGACCTGCACCTTCTTCTTCTTCTTCCCTTCCCATCCTTTCTTCTTGCCTGAGAAGATATCTTTGCTGTCTTCCTGATTCAGGTTCACTCCAGCCATCTGCCTTGCCAAGCTCTCCTGCGATGCAAGCAGATTCTCTAGCTCCAGCAAAGACGGCTGAGTAGCCCACCCTTGAACAGATGTGACAAAGGCCACATACTCCTTCCGCAAGCCGCAGATAATGTGCCTTTTCATCTTAGCCTCAGAGATAGGCTCATCAGGATCCAGTGCCGACAGCTCAGCACACAAGCTATTCATCTTTAAGAAGTACCTCGAGATGGAATGGTCTCCCTGAGTTGCCCTGGCCAACTCATTCTCCAGGAACTGAAGTCGCGCCACATTCTTCCTATTGAACAACTCATCAATGGTTGTCCAAATATCAGCAGCCGACTCACATCCAACAATGTGATCAAACAGTTCTGGAGACACGGCCCTCTTCAGAATGAACTCCGCCTTAGCATTTGTTCTTCTCCAGAGCCTAACCTGCTCAGCAGTACCGAACGCAGCAATGACTTCCTGTCTGTCGTCACCACCGACGACTTCCCACAGCTCCTCGCCAAGAAGATAACTCTTCATGCACGACTTCCACTTCTTGAAGTTAGTCGGCGTTAAGAGTTCAATGTCAAGACCTCTTGCAAAACTCCCTTCCATTGCAACACCTGTTGGCAACCTTTCAGAAGCTCCGAGCAACAACACAGGTTGAGCACCACTCAATCACTGAGTAACAACACTGGTTGACTTCCGCTCACGCAACTGAACCTCCCTCTGATACCATGTTAAATTTTCTCAACGTGGTCAGCAAGATAGCCCAAACGCCAAATTAATATCTTCGGAACTACCCAGTTCTCACGTTGAACCAGCGGAAAACCAAGGAACAAAGGTTAATCTCAATAAACAATGGAAGCACAAGCAGATCTTTTATCCATTCACTTCTTTACAACAAGAGGCATACATAGCGAGACATGATTTCGCTAGTATAACAGCTGTAAACAGAAAGCACCAAAAACCAAGCCGGGCGGACAGCACCGGAGTCCGCCGAGACCGCCGAGGTCGCCGAGGTCGCCGAGTCTACTGAGATCGCCCGAACTAAGCTGCAATCTGCCGAATAGCCACGGAGTCCGCCGAAGCCGCGAGGCTGCGCGGACACCGTTATTCGTCTCCTGTTAAAGCTGAACTGAGGAACACCCCCTACCCGCCTGAAGCCGGCGGACAGGTTATTGAAGCTGGCAAAGCTGAAACAGAGCTGACAAGCCGCAGAGCGACCTCCTGCTGAATCCGCAGAGACCGCACACTTCCAAGTACTTGACCGAAGTCAAAGCCAAACTCCTGGCTCCTTGAAGCTACCCGCGCGACCTGCACACAGCAAACGACAGCACTGAATCAATCTGCGCGGACAGACAAACTGAGACCGCAGCTCCTTGCCCAACCCAACTTACTGTTCACTCAAGTTACTGTAGACCTGCCAGGGGGTCCTATTTATAGGCGAGGTGAGGAGTGTGGTCACCGCCCTAGAGATAGAGACACCGCCCCAGCCCGCGCGATAGCAAAACACCATCCGCCGAGTCCGCAAGGACTTAGCCGGATACCAAGGAAAACCGCCAGGAGCAAGGCGACATTGGCGAACCCTCTACAGTCCGCCCAAGCTATGCGGACAAGGCATCAGCCCGCAAAGCTTCCGACCACTACAGGACAGCAATCCCCCCTCAATGGCAGTCCGCCCAAACTCGAGGCAGTCCGCAAGACTCACACCTCAATCCGCCACAAGTCCACGACCAAAGGCAGATAGCAACAGTCCGCCCGGTCACAGCGGACTTGGAGGATACCGCGGACACCATGGTCTTGGCACAGAGTGTGACCAAGTCCAAAACCATCAAAGGCCAATGCGAGCATGGCAGACTCAAACTCACGTCCGCCAAACACCGTAGCACAGACCGCCAGCAGTCCGCAAGCTCCTCGCACTCCTGTCCAACGCAGCAACCATCCCCGGACTCCAAAACCAGTCCGCCAACGACCTCCACAGTAAAGCACCTGCTGTACCACCAGAGCTCGACAAGGCCTCAGCCAAGCTCTAAGCCCAGTCCGCAACAGCCCACACCGCAGATTATGCGGCTACACGGTGTTCCTTGAAGCATCGTAAGTGATAGAAATGGGTGATTTACATCGAACGACTGGAGGCTGGTTCATCAACTGTTGGACACAAAATTGGCATTCAGTACGGCCTTTCATCCCCAAACTGATGGCCAAACGGAACGGACCAACATGACTATGGCGGATATGCTCCGGATGTGCGCCCTAGACTTTGGAAAGAGATGGGAAGATCATCTCTATATGGTGTAGTTTGCCTATAAGAACAGCTACCAAGCGAGCACCGGTATGGCACTGTATGAAGCTCTGTTTGGACGGAAGTGTCATACGCCTTTGGCTTGGGTAGAAGCGGGCGAAGCTAGAGTTTATAATCGTAATGAAGTCGAGGAAGCAAACTCGACCATACGTACTATTCGAGAGAGCCTACTCATAGCCCAGGATCGACAAGCGAAATACTACAACGCCAAGCACCGGAACGTGAAGTTCGTGGTAGGCGACTGGGTCTACTTGAAGATCAATCCCTTCAAAGTCATATCCAGGATTCTACATCTGAGTAAGTTGAGTCCAAGATATCTTGGTCCATTTGAAGTGGTCGAGCGAATCGGGGAAGCTGCTTATCGGCTAGCTCTGTCGGCAGACTTGGGTGGATTGCATGATGTGTTTCACATCTCGGTGCTACGGAAAGCCGTTAAATATCCAGCTCAAGTGATCACAGATGATCGTGTGCTGGTGGAGTATGGGCTAACAACGAGGGTTAGGCCAATTCGAATCGAAGATCGTGCCGAGAAACAGTTGTGGAACAAGACGATCGGGATGGTCAAAGTCCGGTGGGACAATTGCGGCCGTGAAGAACTAACATGGGAGCGAGAGAAGACCATGTGAGCTGAGTTTCCCGAGCTCTTTGTGTAACTGTTATGCAGTGTATATCACATTGTAATAAACATTTGTGCAACGAAATCCTTATGTTTGCGTTCCTTACTTTCTGCAAATTTCGAGGACGGAATTTTTGTAAGGAGGGGAGGGTTGTAACACCCCAAAGCCTAGAATTTGGCAAAATTTGGGTGACACGGCCTGGGACACGGGCGTGTCCCAGGGCATGTCCTTTTGGGTGAGCAGTCGATGAGTGGTCGACAAAACTTCAGTCGACGATTGTCAAGTGCAGAGTGCACGGCCTGTGACACGGGCGTGTCACATGTCGTGTCCTTGCGGTCGACGAACTCAGCCCGATGAAGTTGAGCTGGGGCGTGTCTAGTATCGTGTATGGGCACACGGCCTAGGACACGGGCGTGTCATACGCCATGTGACTCTCGGGTTGATTTCGATGTTGTGCGGCCTGAAGAACACGGCCACAAACACAGGCGTGTCTGTAGGCGTGTCTGTAGGCGTGTCAGGTGACATGGCCCGTAACACGGGCGTGTCACATGGGCGTGTACTGGATTGGATAAGTCGGTTGAGCACCGCTTGAGGTACATGACCTGGGATACGGGCGTGTCACAGGCCGTGTCAGGCAAAAATTGATATGTTGTGGCAAAATCGTGGCTGTCCGTTCCTTCAGCTGAGATCCAATGGTTGAGCTGCCTCCCTACTTCCTTAAGGCCGAGACTTGAGAAGGAAAGTCTCATTTTATTATTGCCTTCATCTTTCTATAAGTTAGAGAGATAAAGGCAGAGGAAGTAGGAGGAGGAAGAGGAGATGGTCACCGGTGGTGCTGCGAGATTTCGACAAGAGATCCTAGTCCATCTTTGCGGAGAAAAAGCTGTTGCGGTTCTTTCTAGCCAGTTAGGAGCTCATGGCACCGAAGCGGTCTTCAAGGGTAACGAACTTTCTTCCTAGCCATGTGAAGGCTTCCTTTTTGGCATATGCATATGATTCCCCCACCAGAGGGTGGCTGATTATGGGAGTCTTTTGGGTTGATTTATGGAATCCCAACTCATTTGGCATATAGATCCAGAAATGAAGTATGGAATAGGCATGTTGTGTAAATCCCATCTGGAGAGGTTGGTCTGGATTGTTGATGTTGCATACGCACCGGAGAAGACTCCGTGATAAATGTGTCTTTTAGGGGTCGATGGGTTAACCCTGTGAAAGGCAGTAGCAGGATGTACTGGAGTGGTAGTCCAGGAAAATACCCTTATGATGTTTGTGATGTCTGTGCTATTTGGTTGTTCCTGAGAAAGGAAGTAGCAGGAAGTACTGGATTGGAGGTCTAGGAAATATCCTTTGTAATGCTTGATGTTCATGGGTTGACCTGTGAAGGGAAGTAGCAGGAAGTACTAGCGTGGTAAGTCATGGAAATACCCGTGACATTTGTGATATTGTGGGGTCATACCTGTGAAGAGAGTAGCAGGAAGTACTGGTGTACCCAGGAAAGACCCGCTGATGTGTGAGATGAAATGGGTATAAGAGTAAGTACTCGTGCGCCCAGGAAAGCACCCAGGCTTGAATGCCAAACAGGTTCGGTGAAACCGACTCGCGCCTTTATATAGTCGTGAGTACGCTGTGCTCGGTGATGGCAAGGCGATTTGAGCAATGGGGGTGGATGATCCGACCTGCATTATGTCCGTCCGACGCGAGACCAGAAGGTGTGGTCTGTTGGAGCATATAGCGAGAGTCGTACGCCTGCGCGCCATGATACAATGGGGGGCTACGTGCTAATCCCGGTGCATATGACTATAACTCCGGCTGCACATCATGGAGTGAAATGCTCAATATTTTACCGTTGGGTTGTGACCCTGATACGGTGGTGGGCAACTAGTTCGCCGGTACACCAAGAATGTGCCCTGAGTGCACGGATCGTCGGGCCGCGTGGCTGACGGTTGTGATGGAATGTATGTGCGTGAGAGCACATTGGATGAAATATATATGCTTGTGAAATGTTATACCTGCAGGGAAGGAAAACCACCACCCCGGGAAAAGGGGTGGGGTCGTTATAATTTGGTCAGTTGATTGCTGACTGTTGCCTGTTTGCCACCGATGAGTGGGCTGTCCCTGTACAGGTGCTAGAGAGCCAAGCGGGACGCATAAAGGCTGAAGTCCCTGCTGCTGTTGCTGCTGCTGCTAGACCTCAAAGGCTAACTTATAAATGATGTGTTTTATGTATACGTGGTCGGCCTGTGCGCCAATGTTGAGGTCACTGTTGTGAAAGCCCTATAAGGCCATAAGGCCAACTATTTGTATTTGTAAAACATTCCTATGTTATATCGACATGAGGAGATTTTATATATTGGACATTCAGGTGTGGAGTTCAAGTTTAGTGTTTAGGCTTCCGCTAGAAGGCAATGTGTTAGGGTGCGTTGCGCTACTCTGGTATCATACCGTAACTTCACCGCTTGTTTTGTGGTATATGTTGTGGGGCCCCGACCGGACCTTCTTGTATATACTATGTAAACGAATGGGGTTTTTACAACTAAACCCTAATATCATGGTTCAAACCTAGCCTAAACCCATGCCCCACAACATGCCCTAACCCAACCTAAGTAGAGGCGTCTAATTGCAAGTGGGATGTTATAAATTCCAATAAACAAAGAAATAATTTCGTCCCCGAAATTCAAGTTCGGGTCTACGGGGTTTCCAATCATGAAAATTTAAGTACTTTAGCTAATAATTAAAGTGTTACCCGGTGTAAAAAGCTCTGGGTGCCGCTCTAGCATCAGATCCCTCGGCTCCCAGGTGTGCTCCTCTCATCCATGGTTGGACCACAACACCTTCACCAGGGGAACCCTCTTCTTCCGCAACACTCGGACCGCGGTATCATCGATCCGGAGCGGCTCCAAACGAACTGATCTGTCGGACGCTAGCGGGCCTGCTGTAGTGGTGATATGCTGCTCCAGCCGAAGTAGAGCTCTCTGTAGCGAGGAGACGTGGAAGACGTCGTGCAAGGTCCCCAGCTCTCGTGGCAGCTCTAACCTGTATGCCAAGGGGCCAATCCACTCCAGAATCAAATATGGTTCCATATATCGAGGGCTGACCTTCTTGTGCCTCCGCACCCGAGAAATACCATGCACCGAACGTATCTTCAAGAACACTTTGTCCCCCACCTGGAACTCTACCTTTCGATACCGTGCATCGTAGTACTTCGCCTGCCTACTCTGGGCCTCTAGCATCCGGTCCCTGATCAATCGTATCTGAGCGTCTGTATCCTCAATGTAGTCTGATCTAAGTGCCCTGGGGTCCTCATCCTGAACCCAAGATAGCGGAGTCTGGCACTTCCTCCCCAAAAGAGCCTTATAAGGTGTCATCCCAATGCTCGTCTGGTGACTGTTGTTGTAGGAGAACTCGACCAGTGGCAACAGTCTCTCCCAGGGCCTCCCTGTATCCAATATACATAATCGCAGCAGATCCTCCATGGTCCTAATGGTCCGCTCTGTCTGACCGTCGGTCTGTGGACGGAAAGCGGTGCTAAAAGTAAGCTGAGAACCCAAGTACGCCTGCACCGCTATCCACTCCCTAGAAGTGAATCGACCGTCACGATCCGAGACAATCGTCCTGGGGACCCCGTGGTACCTGAAGAACTGCTCCACAAACAACCTCACCAAAACAGTAACTGGGTTGTCCTTCCTGATAGGTTTAAATCGGGTCACCTTGGTAAGTCTGTCGACAATGACCCAAACAGGATCGTGCCCCGAGTGGGAGCGAGGCAATCCGTGCACAAACTCTATAGCAATGTCCTCAAACTTCCACTCAGGGACTGGCAGTGACTGTAACAATCCTCCTGGGCTCTTGCATTCTGCTTTTACTTGATGTCAGGTCTCGCAGTGTGTCACATAGAAGATGATATCCCTCTTCATCCCCGGCCAATACATGCTCCTCCGCAGATCCGCTGTCATCTTGGTGATACCGGGGTGCACTGAGTACCGAGTGCTGTGTGCCTCCCTGAGTATATCCTCTCGGATACCACCCCCTGCAGATATATAAACACGACCACGGAAATGGACGAGGTCATCCAGCAAAGAGTAATCACCTAGCATGTCCCCTTCCAGGGCCTTGAACACCGGCTGCAAAGCTGCATCCAACCTCTATTGTACTCTGATGCACTCTCGTATATCGCATTCCACGATCTGGGAGTTCAAATACTCCCGGTAGACGTCTGGCTGGGACTCAGAAATGACTTAAATGTGCATATCCTCTAACATCCGCAACAGCTCCATAAACATCACCCAGGGCTCTGGTACTGAGGTGCTGGCTCTCCTACTCAAGGCATCTGCCACGGTGTTCGCCTTCCCCGGATGATAATGCATGGTGTTCTCATAGTCGCATAAGAATTCAAGCCACCTCCTCTGGCGCAGGTTCAGGTCTTTTTGCGTATCAACATGCTTGAGGTTCTTGTGATCCGAGAAGATATCACAATGAACCCCATATAAGTAGTGTCTCCAGATCTTTAATGTGAATACCACCGCCCTGAGCTCTAAGTCGTGTACAGGGTAATTCTGTTTATACTTCTTCAACTGCCTCGAAGTATAAGCGATGACATGCCCGTGATGCATCAAGACTGCACCCATCCCCTGATATGAGGCATCAGTATATATATGAAATCCTTCCTTCCCAGATGGAATTGCAAGGATGGGGGAAGAGGTGAGCTTGTCCTTCAGCTCCTGAAATGCCGCCTCGCACTTCTCCGTCCATATAAAAGCTGCTTCCTTCTTCGTCAAGGACGTGAGGGGGAGTGCTATCTTCGAGAACCCTTCCACGAACTTGCGATAATATCCTACGAGCCCCAGGAAACTGCATATGTCCGACGCTGACTTTGGCCGCGGCCAATCTCTAACTGTCTGCACCTTGGCTGGGTCCACGACCAACCCTCTCCACTGATAGTGTGCCCTAGGAATGCCACTTCCTGCAGCCAGAACTAGCACTTGGAGAACTTTGCATACAATTGGTGCTCTCTCAGCTTCCCCAAAACCAAGGCCAAATGCTAAGTATGGTCTTCCTGTGTCTGGGAGTAGATCAGTATATCATCGATGAAAACTATAACGAATCTGTCCAGGTAGGGCTCGAAGACGCGGTTCATCAAGCTCATGAATGCAGAAGGTGCATTCGTGAGCCTGAATGGCATCACCATGAACTCATACAATCCATAGCGGCAACCAAAAGCCGTCTTCAGAATGTCCTCCTCCTGGATCCACAGCTGATAGTACCCCGATCTCAAATCTAACTTGGAGAACCAGAAGGCTCCCTGAAGCTGATCAAAAAGCTTGTCGATCCGGGGTAGCGGGTATGTATTCCGGACCGTCAACCGGTTCAGCTCCCGGTAGTCGATGCAGAGACGCAGGGAGCCATCCTTCTTCTTGAAAAACAACACCGGAGCTCCCCACGGTGATGAGCTCGGTCAGACAAACCCTGACTCTACCAGCTCCTGTAGCCGAGTCCTGAACTCTGTTAGCTCCTTTGGGGCCATCCTGTACGGTGCCCCAGATACGGGACTAGCTCCTGACACCAGCTGAATACGGAAGTCTGTGTCCCTGGCCGGTGGTAATCCGGGCAATTTCTCCGGGAACACGTCGGAAAAGTCTCGAACTACCGGGATATCCACAATAGGAGTCTCTGCTCCTGCCATATCAAAGCAGATAATACCTTCAACGATGATGTGGGAGTCTCTGTGTCTCATGGTGATCCTCCTCGATGGGCAGTCGATCTGTGCATGGTTCCAATGTAACTAAGTCATGCCCAATATCAAGTCGAAATCTGGCATCTTCAGAATCGTTGCAGGCGCTTCAAAAGTCTTTCCACCGATTTCCGCCTCCATATTGCACTTAGCAGATGATAGTAGTACCGACCCATCAAGTAGCCTCACTCTCAT
Organism: Platanthera guangdongensis; assembly: GCA_039583875.1. Taxonomy (NCBI): domain Eukaryota; kingdom Viridiplantae; phylum Streptophyta; class Magnoliopsida; order Asparagales; family Orchidaceae; genus Platanthera; species Platanthera guangdongensis. The sequence continues at coordinate 170,333,521 of CM077162.1, forward strand.
CATCAAGCCCGTGAATCGTTCGACGTCGTCCAATCCTTCAATGAAAGCTTCTGATACGAACGAGTGTGAGGCACCCGTATCGAATAGTGTATGAGCGGGCTTGCCGCTGATGAAGACTATGTCTGTGGTTGATTGAGTTTCAAATGGGCAATCATTTTTCGTGGTCAAGATTATGTAAAATAGTAATACAAAAGGAACATGTCTTAATTCCATAACATAAATTATATACATGTGATGACTTCCTCCGAATTTCTCGGCTCAGCGAGGTCCAATGCATACATTTGCTCCTGTCCTCTGCCTCGGCCAAAAGATCCTCGGCCTCGGCCCCAACATCAACCTCGACCTTGCTGTACCGGAGGGGCCACCAGAGGTGGAGGAGGTGGAGGAGGAAGTGGACGAAATTGATGCGGCACTCAGATCTAATATGGCCCGGCTGATGGCACTCGAAACAAACTATCGGTCGCTGGCCACGATCATCCTGTCTCATCTGGCCATGTGTATGTGGTGGTGGAGGAGCTGGTGCTGTAGGGGGTCCCTGCTCCTGCCTGTAATTAGGACGATAACATCCTCCACCTCTCCTATGCCTAATGACTCTGCCCCTCTCCGAGCCCCGACTACTCTCCCCAAAGAACGACCCATCCAGTGGTCTCTTTCCTCTGTTCTGCACCATCAGCTGGTCCGCCTCCAGCTTCTTGGCCATCTCGATGATCTGAGCTGACGTGTCGTGAGAGATGAACAAGAGGGCCTGCCTTAGATCGTCTCTAAGGCCCTGGTAGAATCTCTTGGCTTACCTCCCGTCGTCTGTATCAAGTATCCCCGCGAACCTGGCAAGGTGGGAAAACTCCCTCTGGTACTCAATCACTGACCTGGTCCCCTGCTTGAGATTCAAGAACCTCTCTTCTAACTCATCACGATCCGTGGTGGACACAAAATGGTCCAAGAATACTTCGTCGAATTCCTCCCAAGATATTTCTGACAGATCTCTATCTGCATAGGTGGAATCCATCATGGACTTCCACCACCTCTTTGAATGGGCATCCAGTGCGGTAGTTGCCAAATGAACTGCCTCGCTAACAAGACAGCTAATGCCTGCCAGCATCTCATGTATAGTCTCGAGCCATTCCTCCGTTTTTACTGCATTCTCCGTCTCGTGGTACATGGGCGGGGATAAACTCTTGAATGCACTCAGCCAATTTGATCCCGGATTTGGCAGAGGTGTCGGAATCTGTTGGGCCCTGAAGGCCTCAAGGATGGCCGTCAAGGTCTGGTCCATCTTTGTCTATAGAAAAGGAGTGGGATCCGGAGGGGGAGTAGCCACACTCTGCGGTATGGTGACCCTGGGACGCTGCACAAAGGTAAGGTTCATATTAGAATTGGCCTAACGCATTGCTTATGTTGACTGTTTTATGTGACTTTTTACACATGGACACACCATTGCTTTCGCTGCATAGTTTGTCCGCAAACTAATGCTCGAGAGGGGTGTCCCAGTGATGTGGACTTCTTCTCTTATGATCGTTTGTTGAAGTGATACCAGTTTGTAAGACCCCTCCCCCTTACCAAGGAGTTAACCCAGTCTTATGCCCAAAACCGCCATCTTACGGTGGCACTAACACACGGGTTAGTCGACACCGCAACACGCCGATTCTGCCGGCTAGAACAATCATATAACCTGTTGGCCAAAAGAGAGTAAGAAGTAAAAGCAGTATATAAAGAAACCACTAGTCCACAAGTCATAGTAATATCTCATAATAAATAGAGTACATCAGTCCAGCATGAGTTATAAAAAATAGAGAGAAAGGGGCTTATGCTCAGTACATGATGACAAATATCTCTCTCATAAATGACAACAAGCGGAAGCTACACTATCCTCAGAAGTCTCATCCAACCTGACGTCGGGCTGCAGTAGTAGTAGTGGGTGGAGTTGGTATCAGCTCCTCACGTCCTGCCACCTCGTCCTGCTGGTGCTTCATCTCCTCGAGCTCCTAAAATGATTGGTCACATCGACCGTTAGTCTAAAAGACTAAATCATTTTCTCCGAACCTCGCCCCACAACCCCTAGGCAGTGGGCGGGAGGACGAAGCGGAGGACAACAAGAGGTAAAATAAGGAAGCAGGTGACAATGGAACTATACTAACAAGTAGATATACATTAATATCTCTATTCTAGCAGTTCTATATATATAGTGCATGAAGTAAAAGAACTGAACAGGAACAAGTATGTGCAGTAAATAAATAGTACTGGAAGTAAGCTGAGTAAAGACAGTAAGTAAAATAAACTACTACTACCATCACAGAAGTACCTTAACTTATATGAATGCTCATACAAACATATAAGTTAAGGTTTCCAGAAATATAACTTATCATATAAAAGAGTCCATACTAATTTATATGATAAGGATCCATGGTGCGTATGACCTATTTATGAATGTATGACATGCATGTGTCTTACGGTTCATACAAGTGCAACTCACACACACACACATGACTCTGTGATAACAGACCTTTAGTTCCCACTTTTTGGAGCTAGCATCACTCTTTGTTACCACCGTTGTGGCTACGACAACAGTGGAGCGGGCGTCTCCACTCCTAGTCGGGTATCACACTACCAGGCCTAGACCTCCCATGCGCATCTGTACATGTCCTAGGTGCACTCTAGAGTCTCTGCGTACTATTTGTTGGCTACCCACCAGTCTTTTTGGTCGAGTGTGCATTTTCGGGGATCGTCCTCCAGACCGCAGCGTAAAACAACTCATTATCCCCTCAAACCATCACACCTCGCCAGAGCCACCGTATTTCCATCGGTGTGACGATTGGTCCAGTACCGCATGACCCGCCACAAGTTTATGCACATGCAAGATATTCCAACCCGAGCCTCCAGCTCGCGGGACCAAACCGTCCTGAAACCCTCCAACCCATCACGGGTGAGATTGCACCTCAGTGTCTTAGTTCTGAATCCCTCCAACCCTCCACGGGTGAGAATGCACATTTGTGTGTTTATTCAAATCGCTCAAACCCATCACGGGTGAGAATGAACCACAATGCCTCAACCTATTAGACTATTCTTGTCTAGTGTTAGTTACACCCAGTAGTTTAGGGTTAATCACAGGACTGCCCAAGGCATGCCCGGTGAAGGGCTCTCGAGGGCACTTGGAACTACGATGGGCTGAATCCCAAAGCTCCCTTTCTCAAGGATATCTACTCTTATTAGTGTCTACCCCTTGTCCATATTCTGCTCTCATTACTACTCTTGTGTGATCCTAATGACTTAAGATGTTAAAAAAAGGGCGACGGTCTTCCGTCGGCCTTTGTTATATTTACTATCCTAAGACTTGCGCTCTATCGCTCGTAACCAAGAAATGACCTATAGTACACCAACAAGGGTTTATTCTCCCAAAATAATTACCATTTCAATGTTTATTCTTATCCCCCTGCCGTCCTAGTAATATATATTATCTGAGCTAGACGCAACCCCTGTCCCAATACCACCCGTAAAGTACGACTTCCAATTTCTCAGCCAAAGTGACCCTAACCATTTATCATGGGATCGTATGACATATGATATTGATTATGTGGAGTTTTCACTATTTTTTTCTAAGTCATAAAGACCCTAAATTAAATCCATTAATTAAGTGGCCTATGTCACTTTACACAAGAAGTACTATTTCAAATGATCCCCCTGGTCTAATAAATTTTCTTGATGATCATCTAGGCTAATTATCACTGGTTTCCAAAAATTATAATTTTCCCATTTATATTTCCATTTAAATTTTATTTAGAGTAAAATCCATGAATTGGCCACTTTACAAATGAAGTACATTAAACATGTTTCTAAAACTTCTAGGAAAATTACTGCATATGTAAATTGCTGAAATAACACCAAATACAAAATTTCATAGCCCTATACAGTAATTTGGTTCACAAACACTCATATGACAAATATAACAAAAATGTCATTTATTAGACTTTAAACCTATAGAAGCATCCAAAAATATTAAGAAAATTACTCAAGGTCACAATCACCTAATTAAATCACTAGGAATGTTTCCATAATATTCCTACTGTAATTTCCATCATTTTTAGATAATTTCCATAAATTGGTAAAATTGTAAATTCTATATTATTCCAAAATATAGTCATCTAACAGAACCATAAAATTTTTCAGGGGTTAAATATGAGCCATTTAAGTTTGTGGTAAAATTTGAAAATTTAATATCCTCATTAGCCTTAGTTTCAAATTTTCATTTCTAAAAGGCCAAATTTTCAAAAATTCTAATTAATGGGATTTTTGATCCCAAAAAACCCATTCTTTCTGTGGGAGGTAAATTTCACCCCCTTAAACTTCTATCCAGAGGTTCATGGGCATGAAATGTCCTTAATGGGCTGAATTTCTCATTTTGCTAATTTTGCTAATGGCACCCTAAGCATATATTCATCATACTTATGCAAGTGGGTTTACCTAACATGCAGATTCCAAAAGAGGCTGAAATTTTTATCATGGTCTGATATTGACCTAATGTACATGCCACCAATATTTGGGGCCATTTGGAGTTATATTTCTCCAAATATTCAATTAATTTAATTATATGTATTTTCACAAGAACTATAGGAAACTTTCTTTCAAAAATTCTCATATTTTTACACGTTCTAAGTTTTACCTAATCAAGCACATACCCAAACTTTTGGGTCATGTGGACTGTTGTTTTGGCATGGGCATTCAATTAAATTTCTTCCCTAGCCTAGGACCACTCCTAGTAGATTGGTCCTACAGGGAGATCTACTGTCACAAATCTGGACTTTATGGTGGCAAATGAAAGATTAGACCTAGGGATACCAATATTATTTTAATTACCATCTCTAAAAATGCCTCTAAGTAGGCTAAATTAACCATGCAAGTTACTGTAATAATGTGACATAATATGTACTATTCACATCAATTTAATTCATTAATCATATCAGTTCAGATGGACGACATCCATTCATCATCCCCAGGTGGACAACGACTGCGATTTCTTCTTCCTGGGCCATGTTTGCTGGCAATTTCCGGCCACCTGGGCCAGCGCCACCACCGGCGATTATTGCCACCACCTTCGTTGAGGTGGTGGCTGGCGTTTCCCGGCGGTGAGGCTGCCGGAGGCGGTCTCCTCCGGACGATCCCGAGCAAGAAGAGAAAGCTCGAAATTTTGCTCTCGGCTCACATGGTATCGGGCTCAATTGAGCCCAGATGTCTCGCCTAGTCGATCTAGGCTTCTAGTACGGTGAGAGGTGAAGCGAAACGGACCAGAATTGAGGCTTGGCGGCGGGTTTGGCGGCGGTGAGCCATGGACCGAGCTTGCACCGGCGAGTCCTTCCCATTTCCTGGTTTCTCCAGCAATTTCCTTGTTCCAGATGTCGATTTCCACTCGCCTGAGCTTACTGAAGGTGATGGTGGGCTTGCGTTTAGCTGGGAGTGGCTGTATAGGGAGTTAGGTTCAAGGTGGGGCTCGGTCCAAGCTTAGGAAGCTTCACCCATGGTGCCAAGTGGCCATCCAACAGCATATTCCCTCTGGAATGAGCTGGGGAAGCTTGTTAAGTGTCTTGGACAGATGGAAGGTGGACCACATGGCCCTCATCTCCTTTTCTCCACCTTCTCTCTCCTAAAATTCTCATTTTACCCCTCATACGTGCATTCTCTCTCCTAATTCAGAGGGGTAGGAGCTGTCTTTGACCACTTGGGTTGGTCCTGGGCCATGGTTAGTGGGCTTTTCCCATTGGGATGTAGCTTGGTTCACTCTTTCTTCCTTTAGGCTTCATGTTGACTTTGTTGACTTTTATGGTTGACATGGTCAACTTGATGAGTGGGCTGACCCCACCTGAAGTTCATGTACTCTATGACACCACCCAACTTTGGTTGGGCCATGGTGGTGTCCCACTTGGACTATTTGGGTCTTTAGGTATAGGTTTGACCAAATTAAAATTAGGGTTGACTTGGGTCAACTCTAGTCAGTTGGTGACCTGCTGATATGTCTTATGGTTCCCTTAGGTTGGTGTTAGGGTTAGGGATGCAGTGTTGGAATCAATGTATGGCTAGGACCCCAATTTGGGGCTGGTTTGACTTAGACTACCTTGGGCCCTATTGTGGGCCCCATGTGTCTAAACTTTAATCCCATGGTTCAAACCTAGCCTAAACCCATGCCCCACCACATGCCCTAACCCAACCTAAGTAGAGGTGTCTAATTGCAAGTTGGATGTTACACCTTGGAGGTAAAGCGGTCATCACGATCGGAGACTATCGTCTTAAGCACGTCATGGTACCGTACAAATTGGCTCCACAAAGAGTCGCACTAAAACATCCACATGTGCCTCCATCATAGGGATAAATCTGGCGACCTTCCTCAGACAATCTACAATCACCCAAAATGAATCGTTACCAGAGCGCGAGCGAGGCAACCCGTGAACAAAGTTCATGAAGATATCCTCGAACTTCCACTCAGGGATGGGCAATGACTGTAATAATCCTCTGGGGATCTTGCACTCCACTTTCACCTTCTAACAAGCCTCACAGTGTGTAACAAAATACTTGACTGCACTCTTCATCCCTTGCCAAAACATGGTCTTTCGCAGGTCATTATACATCATGAAAATCCTCAGGGTGTACTGAATACTTGGAAGCAATGCGCCTCTCTCAATATGTCTTCCCAGATTTCCCCGCCCTTGGGAATATAGAGTCGGCCACGAAAATGCATGAGGTCGTCCTTTAGTGTAAACTCTTCAATAGTTCTATCTTCAATTGACTTAATTACAAGGTCCAGGGCAGCACCCTTCCCTTACTCCGCCCGAATATGATCTCAGATGTCACATACTATACTCATAGCAAGATAGGTACTCAGTATACTCCTCGGAATGATCTTTATACACCAATGTGATCTCCATCTCCTCGAGCATTCGAGCCAATTCCATACTCTTCAACCGGCATCTAGGGCTCGATTCTGGTACCTTTCTGCTCAACGCATCTGCTACAGAGTTTGCTTTTCTAGAGTGGTATTTCAATGTAAACTCATAATCACACAAAAATTCTAGCCACCTCCGTTGTCTCAAATTTAACTCGTTTTGGGTATGGACATACTTCAAATTTTTATGATCCAAAAAGATCACGCTATGGACGACATATAAATAGTGCCTCCAATCTTTTAAGGTGAACACGACTGCCCCCAACTCCAAATCGTGAACTAGATTATTGGACTTCATGCTTCTTCAGTTGCCTCGGGGCATAAGCAATCGCATGACTCATGCTGCATCAGTACTGCTCCCATCCCTTGATATGACGCATCTGTGTAAACTTGAAATCCTTCCTTCCCACATGGAAAGGACTAGGATGGGTGTGGTGGTAAGTCTATCTTTCAGCTATTGGAATGGTGTTTCACACTTGGGTGTCCACTCGTATGACACACCTTTCTTTTTCAGAGCAGTGAGAGGAAGGGCTATTTTTGAGAATCCTTTCATGAACTTGCAGTAATACCCAGCAAGTCCAAGGAAACTCCGTACATCGGCCGCTGACTTCAAAGGTGACCATTCCTTCACGGCACGCACCCTAGTCGGGTCTACGTCTAGTTCAGCTCCGCTAATCACATGGCCCAAGAAGACAACCTCTCGGAGCCAAAATTCGCACTTGCTGAACTTAGCAAATAGCAAGTGTTCTTTTAACTTTTTTAAAACCAAGGCCAAGTGTTCTGCATGCTCCTCCTTAGTCTTCGAATAGACCAAAATGTCATCGATGAAGATGATGACGAGGACATCTAAGTATGGATCGAACACCTTGTTCATCAAACTCATGAAAGCCAAAGGGGCGTTCGTGAACCTAAACGGCATCACGGTGAACTCATATAGACCGTACCTCGAGCAAAATGTTGTTTTCTATATATCCTCCTCATTTATCCTCAAATTATGGTACTCCGAGTGTAGATCTAGTTTGGAGAACCAATGCGCTCCCACCAGCTGATCGAAGAACGCATCGATCTGGGGTAAGGGATAGGTGTTTCGCACGGTCAGTAGGTTGAGCTCCCTATAGTCTATGCACAGACGTAAGGTTCCGTCTTTCTTCATAACAAACAGAACAGGGGCTCCCCAGGGTGATGAACTGGTACGAACAAACCCTAATTCCACTAACTCTTGCAGCTGAACTCTAAACTCTGCGAGTTCCTTCGGGTCCATTCGATAAGGGGTCCTAGAGATGGGCTTGGCACCAGGTACTAACTTAATTTGAAAGTCCGCCTCTTATGTGGGGGTAATCCTGACAATTTCTCAGAGAAATCTCAAGGAAATCCCACACTATTCGCACATCTTTCAAATCAACTACCATCTCTTTTAGTTCAAAACGGATCATATATACTTTATCCCCTCTCATATGGGCTTTTAAGGTATGAATTGAACATAATAACATACAGGGTGCAAGTCTAATACCTTAAAAGATGACCTCAGAGTCCCCATGCCTCAAGGAAATTCGTTTCTCCGCACAATCAATCCTGGCGTGGTGCCAATCTAACCATGTCATGCCAAGAATGAGGTCGAATTCTGACATTCTCAACACTATTGAAGGGGTTTCAAATAACTTTCCTCCAAGAAGTACCTCCAATTCACACATTGCGGATGTAGTCACCTCAGAGCCATCCGGTAGGCATACTCTCCGAGTTATACCGGTGAAGTATTGCACTCCTTCTAGGTCTTTAACAAAATCTGCCGACACAAACAAGTGTGTGGCACTGGTATCAAATAGAGTGTAAGCTGGTTTCCCACCAACCATCGCAGTGCCTAGGTATCAATTATACATACTCAAGCTAGACTATTGGTATATCTTAGACTATTTAAAGGAAAAAGCTTATAACATAGTAATTAAATCACAACATACCAGTAATAACATCCTGAGGATTCTGCTATTGCGCGCGAACACCTGATCCCGAGTAGGTCTGGGGTTCCTTCCTCGTGGTCCTCGTCCTCGACCACGCATATGTCCCCGGCCTCGTGGAGCTGCCGGAGGAAGATCAGGGGGAGCATTTCCACCTAGCTGTGGGTAAAAGCGCCGGATGTGGCTCGGTTGATTGCACTAGAAGCAAACTCACTCATGTTGCTCCCTAAGTTGCAGGTATAGTTGTTGTGGTGGAGGTAAAGCTGGATGCGGGGCCGGACGCTGCATTCTAAAATTATAGCAGAAGCGACACCACCTCTACTGTTTACTCTCCCTCTATTATCATACCTCCTCCTATAGTTAGGGCCAGCCTCCATCACACCCTCAGCAGGTCTCTTATTACTTCCCAAGTGATCTACATCCAGCCTTTTTGTCATATCAATTATCTCTGCTAAGCTTGAATCCGCTATAAACAAAAGGGCTTGTCTCAGGGGATCCCACAAGCCTTTGTATAATCTCTTAGCATACCCGATGTCATTGAACTCGTATGCATCAACGAACCTAGCGAGATGCTTAAACTCTCGCTGATATTTTGAAATTGTCTTTGATCCATGTTTCAGCTATAGTAATCTTTCTTAGAGTTCATCCTCAGTGGTAGAAGGGATGAAGTGTTCCAAGAAGGCTTCCAAAAACTCACTCCAACTAAACTACATGTACACCCGACCTTGAAAGGTGGAGCCCATGAGGGACTTCCACCACCTCTTTGCGTGGGATTCTAATAATGACACGGCTAATGTCACAGCCATGTTGGCTGGACATCGAATTCCCGCCATTAGTTCTTGCACTAAGTCAATCCATTCCTCTGTACGCATGACCGACTCTGTCCTATGATAGGCTGGTGGAGAGAGAGCCCGGAACGTGCTTAACTAATATGAGCTCGGGGCTTGCTGTTGCACCTGAGCCCGTTGAGCCCTAAACATGTCCAAAATAGCCGAGAGCGTCTGTCCTAGCTCCGACTGTTGAAATTGAGCGGGTACGGAAGGGACGGGAGTGCCCCTAACTAGCTCTACATTAGTCGGGATCTACACAAAAGGTACAAACCTAAGGTCAGGTTGGCTAATCGTAGGGTCATGACTAGACATACTTAGTGTGAATTACATATGGGCACACCACTGCTTCCACTAAGTCAGTTTGTCCATAAAACGATCAATCGAGCGGGGGTGGCACCATTGTTCGATGATTTCTTTGTTCAGGATCGTTGTAAGCTGATACAATTTGTAAGATCCCCCTCCCACGGGTCGGAGTGGAGTCTTATGCCACGAACAACCGCCTTGCAGCAGCGCCAACACACGGGTCAACCTGTACCACAAGACGCCTATCCTGCCGGCTAAAACCAATATCATCATTATCAACCCAATAAAAGAATATAAGCAGAAATCAAAATCCACATAAATATATAGTCCAAAACAAATACACCAAATAAAAAGAAGCAACCAATGTATAACCCCATATTCGATGAGTGGACCCCCATCAGCACTCGCCTAGTAGGTCAGTTTGGCTTGCACTCATCCAAAGCCTGAAGAAGAGCATTCATGCAGCCCCAGGAGGGTTGGTTTAACCCTTCGACGAGTGTAATCGTCATCTAGCACTCGCCTAAGGATCTCGCGCCTCAACACGCGCACGAGACCAGTTCTCGCCAAGCCAGGCGAGTGGCTGCCCCGCCAAGCACTCGCCCCTCAAAAGAGCTTCAAGGAGGCGAATGCGTCGTGCTCCCAGCATTTGCCCCTTCCACCGAGTGGTGCTCTCACAGATCATTCATACAGTACGGTTCAGAGGCAAAGTTACCTGGATGCCCTTGCTGGGGGTGTAAATAGCTTACTAGAATAACGGAGTTACGTGGTTTACAGACCAATTTGGACTGCGTATAGCTGTTTAGAATAGCGGAGATTAGTTATTGGTAGACCATTTTCAGAAATCTATAAATAGACCCAAGTGGGTACTTCAGAAGGCATGCTTACTTGTGCCCCGGTCTTCTAGCGCTTCCTGAGGTAGCCTTAGCCCAGCTTTTGGTTAAGGAGGGGAAGCGCTCTAAGATCTTTTGGGTATGTCGTGGGACCTCCATGCCGAGCCCTTGGGTCCGTTCCTTATTCTCTTCACTCAGCCATTTTGGATTGTGCGAGAGAAGTAGGTGTGTGATCACCCCTTTCCCCAAGGGTGAACTCCACAAGAGACCGAGTTCTCGGTTTCAATATTTTTGGTACGGTGAGCATGGAGAGTCGTCAGCACAGAAAATCTTCAGCAGGCTAAATGGTTGGAGGAGAAGGGCAAGGTTCAGACAGAGCCGACTCTCCTCCCCTTCCCCCTCTCGCCAAAGTGGGGATGTTCGAAGAGTTCAGGCAGGAGGTACTCGGCCTCATCAGGTTCGCACTCGATTCACATGCCGAGTGCTCGACACCAGCAACACTTGTAGTCGCGGTCCCAGCCCTTGGCAAGGACGCTCCTGGCAGGAGAGCTGGGAAGTAGGTTGTAAAGGAAGCGAGGGAGCGGGATCTTCCTGGGTGAGTGTTGTTCTCTAGTTCGGCGAGTGGAGGACGGTTCGGTGAGATGGGGTGAGATACCCTCTGGCTCGCCCAGTAGGGGGAGGCAGCCCCTTCAACAAATTGGTTTCTTCTGCCCCAGTTCCAGAGGGGTTCAGGGAGCCAGAAATGTCTTACTATACAGGGAGGGATGACTCGATCCAGCACATCCAGTGGTTCAAGGATGTGGTATCGATAAGCGAGATGTCTAATGTCTTTAAATGCAGACTCTTCACCATCACCCTCAAGGAGAAGGCGAGAGAGTGGTTTCACCTGCTGCCAGCCAACTCCATCTACTGCTTTGAGGACCTATGCTGGGGATTCATGTTGAGCACCACCTCCAAGAAGAGGAAGAAGAAGTCGGAGTCCCTGTTCTACATCAAGCAGGGGGTGAACGAGACCTTGGGGAGTTATGTCGACCGATTCCAGGAGGAGGTCACCTAAGTCTAGGAGATGTCAGGGCACACCCTGATGATGGCATTTACCGTGGGGTTGTAGCAAGGTTTCTTCAGGATGGAGTTGAAGAGGGTGTCTGTAAGACCCCCCTCCGGAAACACAACACTCAGCACGAAGGGGTCTTTTGCCCAGAACAGCCGCCTTGCAGTAGCGTTAGCACACGGGCTAACTTGTAGCACAAGACGTCTATTCTGCCGGCTACAACCAATATCAATATATATGCCAACCCATCCAAAATATAATAAGAAGTCAAATCCACATAAGTAATATAAGTCCAAAGGAACACAAAATGGAGAAGCTACAGCAAGCTTCTTCAGTATCAGAGTACAGCAAAATATGACCAAAGGGCTACATCAAAAATCGCTCAAAACTCACATCAGTGACCGACGGTAGCGACGGCACCGTCCCTTCAGGCTCTGTCGTCCTGGCCTGGCTGTCCTGCTGCATAGTCTGCAGCTGCTCTACCTGCGGGGTCACCTCCTAAAAAGAAGACGTAGCAGCCGTTAATTAAAAGACTAAGTGGTTTCACATCCGCTCCCCCGGCGACTCCTCGGCACCGGGCGGAGAAATGGATTAGGGTATAATATATAATAAGTAATTTAAGCAGGTACAAGAAGGTAGAATATGTACATGTAATGGGAGCAGTAATAGAGGATAAGTATAACATGGTTAATAACAGTCTACACTAGCAAATCTACACAAGCTAAACCAATCCATCTAGTATAGAGTTCTACAACAGGAAAATAACTTAACTTATAAGAATGTTCATACAGACTTATAAGTTAAGGATCGTTTAACAGAAAAGTAACTCTTCATATAAGAGTGCCCATACAAACTTATATGATGAGGATCTTGTTTATGCAATGTATTGTATGGTATGTATGCTATGCAATGACTAACCCATGATCACACACATGCAACCGCTATGTCAACACAGACTGTAGTTCCCACTTTTTGAGCGGGTTGCTAACCTCTCAGGCATCAACCGTCATGGCTAGGCGGTGACAGTAGAGCGAGCTTCTCTACTACTAGGCGGATATTCACACTACTTCACCTAGGCCTCCGTACGCCTCAACGCTAAGAACACAACAGCGGAGCTCATGCGTACTATGGCCCAGCGAGAGTCTCGGGTATATGTGCACCGAGAACCAAGCCCCGAACTGGCCTTGTGTGACCCGGAAGGAGCCTCGGAAGAAAGCACGAGGACTAAGCCCAACCGTTCACTTGGCACGGAAGGAGCCCCGGGAAATGAGCACCGAGGACCAAGCCTAACCGCCCAAGGTCTAACTATCAACTCCCCTCGGTGTGACGACTGGCAAGCCCGTAGACCTGCCACACTATCCTTAACCCAGGATTACGACACCGCATGTCGACTCACACCGCATGCAATTCCACATCACCGTGGCATGGAAGGAGCCTCGGAGGAAGCACGAGGACCAAGCCCAACCGTCCACTCGGCACGGAAGGAGCCCCGGGAAATGAGCACCGAGGACCAAGCCCAACCGTCCATCTATGACTCATTTCAATGTTATCCCAACTAGTGCGGTCAACCCCGCACTTACACCCTTTCTCAATGCTACCCGTAAGGAGACGCCACTCTAAGCATTGGACTATAAATTCATTCTGTTAAATAATCATTCACATGGCCATAGATTATCATCCTACATTTCATTCCAAATGATTTCAACACGTTATTAACATGATGCGCATTTCTATTAGTTTACCAATTTCTATCAAATCATTTCGTTTAAGTACGGTTCGCTTCACAAATCAATTACATGTGATCCTATTATTAAACTTCATCATTCATAGAACTATAATGGTTAACATAAAAGAGTTCACCAAACCTCAAAGTTAATTTGCTACATTGTCTCCACCGAGTCCTAACCCGACTCTTCACCAACCCAGAATTTTAAGTACAGAATACATCTGGACAGCAAATTCGACCGGAGATTCCCGAAGCTACAGGAATCCGGTGAATACATGTAACTCCTCGATGGAAAGGTCTTTCCATGGGTTACAACTTTTATATTCAGACCACAACACAGATTCAATAGTAACACACTTGAAATCGGCTTCAAAGTCCGCTGCATACAGAACACAATTTTTGCATGCAGGTTTGTCGGTCGTCAATTTCATTCAGACTTTCCCATGGCTACAGACTTTGCCTGAAGTCATGCAACCACTCGTCGGAAAGGTATTTTCAAGGAATTCAACTTTCGTGTTTAGTCGAAAGCATAGTTCTGACAATATCTCACCTGAAAATGGCCAAGAAGATCGCTGCGTGCAGAACACAGATTCTGCACACATCCTAAGGCGGAATGAACGCCATTGGTTCATCTTCCTCCTCAAGCCGATCTTCCCCAAATCACATTAGAAGTTCCTCCCCCCTTATTCACCCTCATGAGACCATTACTCTTCACGAAACCGACCCCCATCTTCACATAGAAGGTTGGAGAGGTTGAAGACACCACTATCCTTAGAGCACAAGACCTAGAACGGCCTCTTCCTAGAGAAGTCATCAACTCGCATGTCTAGACTCTTTTGAGTCGACATCTCGCCTAGATATATTTACAGATCTAGCACCAAGGGAGAGGGGAGGAAGCTCACCTCTTTTCCGGCATTTCCACCATTTCCGGCCAAGGATCTTGTAACTCTTCTCGGCGGCATCTTCTCCTCCACGGCGGCGGCGGTTCTTCTCCTCTTGGACTTGCTCCAGCACCTTCTCCCTCTCTACAGCAGTTCTCTCAGGAAAAAGGGTTGGAATGAGGAGTGAAAATGGCTAGGGTTTTCACATCCCTTATATGTGAAAAGTGACACGGGTAGGGACACGTCTGTGTCCTTACCCGTGTCCTGCACGGGCGAAGCGTCGTCGACGGTTCCAATGTCGGTTCAACACACAAACATGGGTAGGGACACACCCGTGTCCCTACCCGTGTCCTCATGACACAGCCGTATTCTCTGGTCGTGTCCTGCTCGGGACACGCTTTGTTGAATTCAGCTTGGCACACACGGGTAGGGACACGACCGTATCTCTACCCATGTCCTCCTAGGGACACGCTTCGGCGAGCTTTACTCGATACACATGGGTGGGGACACGCCAGTGTCTTTACCTATGTCCTTCATAGAACACGCTTCGTCGAGCTCTACTCGACACACACGGGTAGGGACACGCCCGTGTCTCTACCCGTGTCCTTCACGGGCACAGCGGCTTTACATACACTGGCACAGCGGTTTTACATACACGGGCAAGGACATGCTGTGTCCCTACCGTGTCATCACGCACACGGGTAGTGACACGCCCATGTCACTACCTGTGTCCTTCTTTAGATATACTCGAGTCATCGACTCGAGAGCTGGCATCACACACGGGTAGGGACACGCCTGTGTCTCTACTCGTGTCCTATTCTGGACTGATTTCTCCTCCCATCTACAAGTGCAGCCCAGCTGCCAGCACTTCTCTGAACCCAAGTCAGCACCCCTGACTCAAAAATAAGCATGAGGGGCCTAGTGCGAATCGGGACATTATAGTGTCACCTCTCTCCTACGAGGAGCTGATGGAGAGGGAGACAAGGGAAGTTGAGGGGGAGGCGTCAAACCCCGAGTTCACAAAGAAGCTGGCCAGGTGGGCCACAGAGGAGGAGAAGAGGCCAGGAGGTGGCCGGGTACAGGAAGTGAGGAGAGCTGAACCCCGGTAATGGGAGCAGTAGTAGCAGTTGTAGCAGCACCCGAGGTAGGGGCGTCAGGAGCTGAATAATCAGCTCGGTTGGAGCTAGCAGGAGTGGTAGGACCAGGAGCCACGAAGAGGTTTCCACATAGGATACTACCGTCAAATGGGCTAGGGTCAGTTCCACCCCCCAGGCTGGAGGCAAGGTTAGATGCCCCCCTCCCAGATCAGCACCAGGCTATGACAATAGCCATGCAGAGGAGGAGGGGTCAGTAGAGAAGGAGGAGGGAAGTCAGGGTGGAGTTACCTTTCTGTGACTTCCATCAGGAGGAGGGGCATGCCACAGCCACATGCCCGGAGTTCCTCGATATGAGAGGAAACAGGGAGTAGCAACAGCAACAAGGCCACTAGGAAGGCGGATTAAGGAGATCCTGCCTCGGGCAGAGGAGGACAGGTGCAAATACCGGGGGAATTGGAGTGATCCATAGGGGTGGGGATTGAGGCTTCCCGGAAGGCGAGCCTCCACACCATGTATTGAAGGAGCGTTGGCTCCACATCCCAAACCCCGCCCCCAGAAGAGAAGATCACCTTCTCAATGAAGGATATGTCGGATCATGAGGATCCCTTTTGCGATGCGCTGGTCATCCAGACAGCCATCAAAAATTTCACCGTCTATGGGATCCTCATCGACAACGGGAGCTCTGTTAATGTCATTTTCAAGAAGGCGTTTGACGCGATGAAGGTGGAGTCCAAGAAGGTACTGGCCTCGGATGGGCCTCTGTTTGGATTCTCGGGGGAGAGGAAGGAGGTTGAAGGAGGAGCGGGCCTTCATGTTACTCCGGGGGGCAGTCTCGTACTTGCATGTTCGTCATTGTGGATGCCCCAAGCAGCTACAATGCCATCTTTAGATGGCCCCTCATCAGCGCCTTCCACTGCATCGCCTTGTCCCTCCATCAATGCTTGAAGTTCAGCATCGAGGGGATCCAGGTCCCGGCCCGGGGTGACCACAAGGTGGCCATGGAGTGCTACGTCACCGTCGTGAACTCCATCTCTTGGCAGGAGTGAGCCAAGGAGATGGAGCAGAGGATGGAGGAGGCAGAGCATGAGGCAGGTGGAGAGGAGATGGAGGTGGTGGAGAGTCGCACCCAGGTGGAGGTGGCAGGAGGATTTCAGGAGGAGCTGGCTGAGGTGATGACCGCAGAGGAAGCAATGGAAGCTGAGGAGGTCCTTGTCCCAGGGGAGGGGGATGTTGGAGAATGGGGGGATCAATCCTGCTTGGAGGCTGCGGAGGAAGTACTGGAGATGGAAGTTCTCACCCTTGGAGACGGGTGGAGAAGGTGTGAATCAGCGGGGGCTCGCACCGATGGACTAGGAGAGGATGCTGGCATGCATCCAGAAAAATATGGACATCTTCGCATAGAATGCTATAGAGATACCAGGGATCGATGCGAACATTGCCTGCCACCGCCTCAACCTGGACCCAGAAGCTCGCCCCATCCAGCAGAAGAAGAGATCCATCGCGGACAAGCTAGCCAAGCCTATCAGGGAGGAGGTTTCCAAGCTCCTGAAGGCTAGCTTTGTATCTGAGATACAATACCCCGGCTGGGTCTCCAATGTAGTTATGGTTAAAAAAGGAGATGGTCAGTGGAATATATATGTCAATATTTCTTTACTTAATAAATTATACCCTAAGAACTATTATCCCATGCCTCGGGTCGACGCGCTGGTTGACTCAACCATCAGTTTCCCTGTAATGAGTTTCTTGGATGCATTTTCAGGTTACCACCAAATCAGGATGGACCCTCCCTACATACAAGATGTCTCATTCATCACATGGGATGGGTGCTACTGCTACAGAATGATGCCCTTTGGACTGAAGAATGCAGGGGCGATATACTAGAAGATGATGGACAGGGTCTTTCGGGAGCAAAAGGGGAGAAACCTGGAGGTGTCTGTAGATGACCTTATGATCAACAGTAGAGACGTGGACTCTCACCTCCAGGACCTAGAGGAAACCTTCACCACCTTGCGTAAGTACAAGATGCGGCTGAACCCCTTGAAGTGTGTCTTCGGGGCAAACAGGGGTAAGTTCCTAGGCCTTGAGCTCCGTCCTGGTTCAGGAAGAAGGGAAGAAGCAATTGCCCATCTATTATGTGAGCTTCGGTATCCCATCTTGGAAAAGGTGGCCTTCGCCCGGATCATCTCGGCTCGGAGCCTCAGACCCTACTTCTAGGCACACTAAATCCGAGTGGTGACTGACCATCCCCTCCGCAATATCTTCGAGGGGGTGGAGCATTCGGGCAGGTTGGCAAAATGGTCGGTGGAGCTAAGCGATTTTGATATCTCCTTTGTCCCCCGCCTCTAGATCAAGGCCCAAGCAATGGCCGACTTCCTGGCTGATTACGTGACCGAGGTGGCGGAGGAGGAACTCACCTGCCCAGTTCCTTGGAATGTGATGGTGTATGGTGCCTTAGGTAAGCATTCCTTGGGAGTGAGGGTGATCTTAGAAAGCCCCCAAGGAACGAAGATAGAACAAATAATAGTGATCACAGGGTTGCGTCTATCTAGGGAATTAGGAGTGCTTGATGTGGAGGTCCTCACTGACTCCATGGCCGTGGCTTCTCAGATCAACGGAGAATTTGTGGCAAAGGAGCCTACCCTCCAACTATACTTGACAAAGGTGAAGGGGGTCATCGACATCTTCTAGACCCTCTACATCTGACACGTGCCGCGAGAGAATAATGAGCAGGTTGATCAACTGTCAAAGCATGGTTCCCGGGTGGGGTGTAACATCACTGATCTATTCCCCTGTTCCATTCAAGAGGGAGAGCTGATGGAGGTGGATCAACACCCCTCGTGGATGGACCCTTTCATAACATTTCTTTTCATAGGAGAGTACCTGGATGGGATGGACAAGAAGAAGTTCAAGTACAAGTCGTCATACTATCTCATCTGTGACGGGCAATTGTATCAGAAGACTCTCTCGGGGTTGTTAGCCTGTTGTGTGGCCGAGAGGGAAGTCCAGAGGATCTTGGAAGAGGTCTACTCTGGGGAGTGTGGGGGCCACTCTGGGAGTCGGATCGTGTAAGGAAGGATCGTCAGGCAAGGGTACTTCTTGCCTACCGTGGGTCACAACGCAGCAGAATTCACAAAGAAGTACCACAAGTGCCAGTTGTTCGCCCCCCTCCTACTATAACCAACCCAGCGCCTCAGATGCATCACAGCTCCCTAGCCCTTCGCCATTTGGGGGATGGATTTGGTTGGACCCTTCCCCCAGGCCAGCGAGCAGAGGAGGTTCCTGTTCGTAATGATAGATTATTTATCTAAGTGGTTGGAAGTGAAGGAGCTGGCTAAGGTGACCTCTCAGGCTATCAGGAACTTCTTTTGAGGGTAGATCATCTGCCAGCACGGGTTGTCGTAGGACATCGTCACGAATAATGGGCCTCAGTTTGCCAGTGTTGAATTCATCAGTTTCTACAGACAACTTAGAATCGGCCTAAGATTTGCCTCAGTCCACCACCCCAGGAGCAACGAGCAGGTGGAGGCGGCGAACAAGATCATCGTGAACCTCCTAAAGAAGAAAGCGGAGAACTTGAAGGGCAGTTGGGTGGAGTAGCTTCCTTCGGTTCTCTGGGCCCTGAGAACTACTCCAAACATGGCTACGGGTGAGACCCTTTCAAGATCTCCCATGGGTGTGAGGTCGTGCTTCCAATAAAATTAGAGGTCTGAATGCCTCGGGTGGTCGAGGCAGAGGCAGGCAGTGAAGAATGGCAAGCTGAGAATGAGGAAGACCTGCGGCTCTCCCTTGACACAGTGGAGGAGCGGCGTGACCTCTCCACCATCCGCCAGGAAGAAGTGAAAAGGAGAATGGCTAAATACTTTGACAAGCACGTCAGCGTCAAACAGTTCGCATAGGGGGATTTGGTCCTAAAGAAGGTGGATGCGGCATGGAGGACAGCCACAGTGGAAAAGCTCAACCCCAACTGGGAGGCCCTAAGATCAGGAGGGTACCATATCCGGAATATAGAGGGCGAGACCCTAAGTCACACCTGGAGTAATGATGACTTGAAATGTTTCTACCCATGAAAACATGTATATACTCTATTTTAATGAATAAAATTCCTTGATGTCCCACCCCTCTTGCAGGTCAACCTTGTGGCAGGACTTTATCAGGCTAAGTCGTGAGATGCCTCCACTACCAGGCTTCCATCTAGCTAGAAAGGATGAGGATTTGTTGATGAAAGGAATATCTTCTCGCTCTGGGGTTAGGTCCCAGGATGCTCCCGCTGTTAGGCTTCCACCTAGCTAGCAGGGTCGGGATCCCCATTGGATGTCATTATGACCCTGGGGCTGAGTCCGGTTGATGCTCAACACCCATCGTCAGGTTCTCACCTAGCTGATTGGGTCGTTGATAGCGCCCGGAAGTTGGCCAAAGTAACATCTTCTCGCTCTGGGGTTAGGTCCCGGGATGATCCCGCTATCAGGCTTCCACCTAGATAGCAGGGCTGGGATCCCCGTTGGACATCGTTATGACCCTGGGGCTGAGTCCGATTGATGCTCAACACCCGCAGTCAGGCTCTCACCTAGCTGATTGGGCCGGTGGTAGTGCCCGAAGGTTGGCCAAAGGAATATCTTCTCGCTTTGGGGTTAGGACCCGAGATATTCCCGCTGTCAGGCTTCCACCTAGCTGGCAGGGCCGGGATCCCCGTTGGATGTCATTATTAATCCAGATTTGTATAAAGTCACCCTTGAACTAAGATGAATTAAGTTTGTATTTGATGTCTTTTCTAGTTGAGTGGTTGCACGTTATAATTGCCAAGTGTGGACCAATATTAGTCTACAATGAGTCACCAAACACAGGACCATACGGTGTAATCTCTCATTGTGTGGTCCATGGTGTTGACTCATGTGTAGCCTCTCTATTGGGACACACTTCTTTTTCAATTGCTAAAGACATGAAAGAAACTCTGGGTTGTTGTTCTCCAAGAAGAAGAATTAAAAATTCTGTTAAGAAATTTTTCTAAGTATTATTCTCGAGAAGGAATTACAGTACTCGAGTAGAATTGACCTTAGTACTCGAGTAAGCTCAGTCATATATTCAAGTAGCAGAAGCTGTTCTCGAGAAAGCCTAGTGCAGTTCTCGAGAAAGCCTTATGGTACTTGAGTAGATCGTGACTCCTTCTCAAGTAAACTCAAAATTTTTGTCAAATTTTTTCTAAGTCTTTTTCTCGAGAAGAACAGAATTATTTCTCGAGAAGGCCAGATCAAGATCTTCAACATCGACAGATCTATTCCTTGATCGTGCTGATTCTAAAGTTCTCAGATCCAAGGTTTCTCTGATTTCTTCCTCAACTTTTCTGATAAGGGCTGTACAGTTTTTCAAGAAGGAAGAAGTCGAGTTCAACCAGATCTGTGAAGATAGCACATTGTATTTCTGATTGTAAATTCATTATTATTGTAGGAGTTTTACTCTGAGTTGTAGGAGATATTCTCCGAGTTGTTGTAGGAGTGGTTTTTGCTCCGAGTTGTAGGAACTTTATTCCGAGTTGTAGGATTGTTATCAATACGAGAGAATAGTTGAGTAACCAAGTCTAGTGCATTGCTAGATCGGTGGGGTGGAAAGTGGATGTACCCAAGGTTGAGGAACCACTATAATTCTTGGTGTCATTTGTGTATGCTTGTTTACTTTCTATGCACCGCTCGTACAAATGTTTTTCCCCAAAAAGATGCAGAACTCACCTATTCACCCCCCCCCCCCTCTAGGTGATTTAAGTAGACAACTTAAACATTTTCAATTTGTATCAGAGGGAGGTTGTTCATCAAAAAATTTTAAGACCTTGAACAGATCTGCCCCTAATTGTCTAAAGAGGATAGAAACATGAACAGAGCCAAGGATTTTCCTAAGCTTCTCATATGCAAAGACTAACTTTCCCATGTGGAAAGAAATAATAAAATTCTTCATGGAAGCTGTGGATCCAAGAATCTTTATGATTGTGGAAGAAGGACCCTATGTTCCTATGACAGTCTCCACCATTGACCCAACAAAGCAAGTTCCAAAGAAGCTTATGGATCTTGGCAAAGATGATATCGCACTTGTCTCCTTGGACAAGAAAGCCAAAAATATCATCGCAAGTGCAGTCGATGATTCTACGTTACAGAATCTGATTCATTGCCAATCCGCCAAGGAAATGTGGTTGTCTCTCATCATCCTGATGGAAGGTACTGAAGAGGTAAGGGATGACAGACGATCCCTCCTGAATCAAAAATATGAAGCATTCAGACAAGGTTCCAAGGATTCTATTGTTGATACTTCTGAAAGCTTCTTCAAGATTGTCAACGGCCTAAGTGTCTATGGTCGGATCTTCACTAATGGAGAACTGAATGACAAATTTCTGAGATCCCTGACTAAGGAATGAGACAACAAGGTCTGTGCAATTCGGGAGTTTGGTAAGCTGGCAAAGACCGACCCTCAGAATCTCTTTGTAACGCTCATGTCATATGAGATGCAAATAAACTCAAAAAAAGCTGAATAAGAGAAAAGCCGGTTTTCATCCAAGGAGAAGTTTATCGCTCTAAAGGCAGACATCTCGAGGAAGTCAAAAGCTGCATCTCCCGCCCCCGTATAGGAAGAGCATGAAGAAGAAGCTTCAGAGCCAAGTACCTTAGGCTCAGAGATATTTGAAGGAGAGTTTTCTCTTCTTTCAAGGCAGTTCAAGAAGTTCTTGAACAAGAAGAAACAGTGGAGAAGCAAAGATGCCTCGTCCAGAAGGTCACATCATGATGGTGATCGTCACATGAAAGGCTCAAGTAGCCAAGACAGGTATCACTCAAAACCGAACGGACATATTTCTTCTAACATTGTTTGTTATTGTTGTAATAAGACAGGACACAGTATAGCTGATTGCCCTCACAAAAAGGAGGAGGGTGGAAGAAGAGAGGAAATAAATCTTCTTATAATAAGAAGAAAATTGAAAGAAGCCTGGTAGCCAAGAAGGACAAGAATCTCAGCGACTCTGAATCATCTGAGTCAAGTGAGGAAGAGGAAGCCTACTTTGGGCTGATGGCACAGACAGACGAGGAAGAAGAGCCCCACTACACTAGGAAGGTAAACTCTCACACACCTCTCTCAGAATCAGATGCTTTTGACCATGATTATGAGGATTATTTGTCTGATGATGAATCTGAACTCATGATACAATACAAATAGTTAATCAAGGCTTACGACAAATGTCGAAGAGTTCTTAAAACTCAGGCCAAGGAGATTAAATCTCTCAAAGCTGAGGAGAGCACTCTGAGAGAGAAAGTCACAAAGATGGACTCACTTAGAGAGGATTTCAATGCTGCAATTGAGAATATAATAAAGCTCTTGAACACCTAAATCTGAAGGAGAAAATAATCAAAGAATTGGAAGAACAACTTGTAGCTGAAAAGAAACTTGTTGAAAGTTTCTCCAATCTCAAGACAGTCCTTCCGTTTGTTGCTAAATTCTTTGCTCAGGACAAAGGTGCTGGCTTAAGCCATGTGGATGATCCAAGTAAATCTTCTAGGAGAAATAAAGCTCAACGGAAAAATAAGGTTGCCAAGAAAGTTCTAGCCAAGAAGAAAGGGAAAGCTCCTCAAGATCAAACTTCATTTAAAAAGGTTATCTTTCCAACTAACGAGTTTGATCTTGACTCATCCTACGGTCACTTTGCTAGGCCTAATTATGTAGAGCCCAAGTTACGGTACCAAGGATGGACCCGTCCCCGGAATTTTGGTGAAAGTGTCTTCAAGACACCTTATGAGGAGATTACTCTTCAGATCTATGGCCCTTATAGTCATGGTCATAACATCAAGAAGGCTCCAAAAGTTAAACCCGTTGTGGAAAAGCCTCTTGAGGAGAAGAAGTCATGTGAGTGCTATAACCACAAAACCTATACCTCCAAGTCTGCTGCCCCTGCTAGACCACTCTCTCAAAAGGTCAAGCAAGAGAACTTTAGGCAAAGATACAACAGATTTGACTGATGGTGCTGCAGTAAAGTTGGTCACTTTGCTATAGATTTCTGGTTTAACCCCAGATACTATGCAACTCCTCAAGTTAATAATGTGAGAAAGACCGCTCACAATATTAACACATGTAGGGGAGTATGTTAACTAGAGACCAAAGACCCAAACGAGTTTGGGTTCCTAAGGCAAACTGATTTGTGAATACAGGTATGTCCAATGGCCACCAAAAATTCTATCTAGTATTTGGACAGTGGATGCTCTCGGCATATGACCGGGCCTGGAAGCCTACTCCAGAATTACTCTCCAGTCATGAATGGGCCAAAAGCCATCTTTGGAGGTTCTGACAGAGGAATTACAAAAGACTACGGTATGATTACTAATGGTAGTGTATCCTTCTCAGATGTGGCTAATGTTGAAGGATTGGAACACAATCTTATAAGCATAAGCCAGCTCTATGATAAATGATATATAGTAGAATTTCTTGCAGACAAGTGCTTGATAAAATCGATAGATAACATGGAAACGATTCTATTAGGCACTCGTAGTAGGAATGTATTTTGTTTGAATTTTATTTGCATAGACTCTTCTACGAAAGTGTGTTTTTTTGTCAAAAGATAGTGCGTCTCTTGGTGACCAATGACACAAGATACTAGCACATATAAATTACAAAACTATTAATAAATTATTTTCTCTTAATTTAGTACGTGATGCCCCAATGTTAAGTGCGTCAAAGATAGATCTTGTCATGCATGTGTAAAAGGCAAGAAAACAAGGGCTACCTTTAAAAGCATTATTGGCAAAGACTCTAATAGGTGTTTACACCTACTTCATATGGACTTGTTCGGTCCACTGCAAATTAGAAGTTTGGGAGGTAAGGAATATACATTGGTTATTGTTGATGATTACTCTCACTTTGCATGAGTGTTCTTTCTAAAACACAAGTCAGATACCTTTGATATCTTTACTAATTTTGTCAGCCAGATCTAGAATGAATACAACTGTTCCGTAGTCAAAATCAGAAGTGACAATGGAACAGAGTTCAAGTCTGGGGCCATTGCAGAATTATGTGAAAGCCTAGGTATCTTTCATGAGTTTTCCTCTCATCGTACTCCTAAACAGAATGGAGTTGCTGAGAGAAGGAATAGAACACTCATTGAGACTTGCAGAACCATGTTGAGTGATGCCTCCCTACCGGAATATTTCTGGGCTGAATCTGTCAACACTTTATGCCACGTGCAAAATCGAGCACTCATAAACAAGAACCATAATAAGACACCTTATGAACTACTAAAGGGCAGGAAACCGACTATTTCATATTTTAGAATCTTTGGTAGTAAATGCTTCGTCCTTAACAATGGAAAGTATCACACCACTAAATTCAGTGAAAAAAGTTTTGAAGGTATTTTCGTAGGTTATAGTAGTGAAAGTTACTTAACTGAAGGTTAGTTAATCACCTAGAGGGGGTGAATAGGTCTTTGAAGTTTTATTAGTTCTTTTGCTTATTTCAAATTGATCTATCTAGAGCTTGTCCTTAGATCATGCAGTAAGAATAAAAATAAGAAACACAACAAACACACAAAGATTCCCAATTGGGTACATCCACTTTCCCTCCCACCTATCAAACTTATTTGTTGAACTAGGCACAAACTCCACCATTATGCTCCTCAGAGCTTACACCTCAGGGCCTCAGCCTTATACACAGATTCTTCACAGAATCCAAACTCAAAACTACAAGGGTTCCTACCTCAGAGCCCAACAGAGCTCCTACAGCTCAATGATCCATTGATCATCTACCTTAGCCTTATTTCTAAGACCTACAACTCAGGCTCTTCAGCCCTGCAGCTTCAGGAACACAGCCCTACTCTCAGAGTGCTGTAACACTCCGACAACTCAGTACCCTTCTAGGTACCTACAGCTCAGCCTCCTCCAAGTCCTACAACTCACTGACACACTTATCACCTACAGCTCAGTGACTCTCCAGTCACCTACCTCAGGCACAAGGCCCTACACTCAGGCTGGGAGGACAGCCCTACCTCAGATCCACACCTGGATCCTACCTCAGAGAGCAGCACTCTCCTAACTCAAGAAATTAAGCCCCACAGCTCAGATCCATACTTGGATCCTACCTCAGTACCCCAATAGGGCACCTACCTTAGTGACTAATTAGTCACCTATCTCAGGCACAAAGTGCCCTACACTCAGATTCAGATAAACTGAATCCTACAGGAAGATAATACAGAGTGTTTAAGAAAAATAAAACAATTGACTCAGAGATAAGTCTCTGAGTCTACCTTGCTGGACTGAGCAGATATCAGTCCAGCACTCTTGCTGTAGAAGGAATTAGTCCTCTTCTATAGCTAACACTTTTCTGCTGCACCGATGAATAACTATCAGCTTCCTGAATGGATGAATCAGCTTCTCTGTTCTGGAGAGAACTATCTTGTTGAGCTTGAAGTGCTTCAGCTATCTTCGTTTGCCTTTCAGGCTATCTCTACTGGACTTGAGCTTTCAAGCTTGATGGAGAGGAAGATGTCCAGCCGCCTCTATATTTCTTTCTGTATTTTCTACGTTTGTTCTCCGTTCATTCGTTCTTTTTTGTTTTCCTAATCCTTTTCCTTTTTATACGTGTTGTTTGAATCAATGACACAATTGTATATGGGCCCAGCCAAGGATTGGTGAGCCCTATCTCCTTCAGAAAATGACAAAGCAACTTTTGGCGCCACTATAGCTTTCCCGCAACGGCTATATGTAAATTGACCTTGATGACGTCAGCAATAGTCATCGCCATTTGGACTTAGAAAATATTCTAGAAATCCATAAAGTGTTGAGTGATGTTAAGTTACTCAACGCCATCTGTCTTAGCTCTCAACTCTTCTGGACTTGTGAATTTTCTCTGGATTTGTCTCAGCGGTTCGGTCTCAGCAGTCTTAGCAGTTCTTATTAACAGCTAAGACAAACTTCTGTCTCAGTTCTTTCTGTCTCAGCGGTCTCAGTGATATCAACTGTTTCTTATTATCAGCTGAGACAAGCTTCTATCTCAACGCTTTCTTCTCAGTGGTCTCAATGCTTTATTCTTAACTGCTGAGACAACCTTCTGTCTCAGCGCTTTCTTCTCAGCGATCACAACGCTTTCTTCTCAGCTATCTCAGCTGTCTCAACGCTTTTTGCCTTAGTCAATTTTTCTGGCTTTAGCTGCATTTGACGATTTGTGGGCTGAGCTCGACGAACTATGATCTTCTCAGTGGTCTCAACGCTTTTTATCTTAGTTAATTTTTCTGGCTTTAGCGCGATAAGTGTTGAGTTGAGCTTGACGATCTGTAAGCTGAGCTCGACGAACTGCAAACTAAGCTTGACGAACTGCAAGCTGAGCTCGATGAACTTCAAATCCTGAGCTCTTGAGCTTATTCCAAGGAATGTTGAGCTGAGCTCGACGACCAGCGAGCTGAGCTCGACGAACTGCGAGTTGAGCTCGACGAATTTTGAGTTTACTACCAAACTAATTTTTCTTCACCTGTCCAACCATGGACTACCTGCATGTAATAACTAGAGCACACATCAAATACATTATGCTCCTTAGCATGATTGGTGATGCCTCTTCAAATTCTGAGGAACATTGTAGGGCACAATTCCTAACAATATCTACCTATTTGAAGAAGGCAGAACACCCATCCATGCTAAGGTGCATCAACACAAAAAATATCATGATAGGTCTAATGATAATATTATCATGACAACTAGCCATCTCGGTACAGGATAACTCCTCCTAGATGAGATGACTTACCACTATGATTGAAAGATCAATGGTACAGGTGAATTATCAATCATTGGCAATGTGATAGTATGATTAATCAACAAAAACTTTATTAATCATTTACAAGGTACACAGTTTGATTAAGATCTACCTAAACATAAACTTAGCCAAACAATAGTAGCAAACTTGTGATTACAGGATTTCTATGAAAGAACAACATATTTATTTATTACAGATATACAATTGAGCGTTGCATTATACATTTATCACAACAATATAATTAGGGCTAACTCATATTAATTTCATTGATAAAGATTTAATGTTGCAACAATGTTGATATTCTTTACAAGACACTGAATAAATGTTTAAAGAACTCTAAGTCTTGCAAATGCATATTAGTTTCGTTTTGATGAACTAGAATCAGCATCCTTGAAAGCATCAGTCTTCTTTCAGTTTTCAACTTTATTCTCCTGCCTCTTGAAGTAAAGGAATGGCTTTGGAATATATCTGGGGGCATTTTCTTGGGGTTTCTCTTCCTTACCAGGTTTTCTTTGAATACTCTTTCCCTTAGGGAATTTCTTTCCAGATGCTTTATCCATTCCTCAGAAGGATATACACTATCAATATTCTTTAAAATTTGTTCATGTCTTACCCAAGCATTGAAAATGATGGATTCAGAGGCATCACTTAGTTGTTCATGATCTGGATCATTTCTGTTCTCAGCTCTACTCTTTGTCATGAACTCTTCAGCCATTTGAGTTCCTTCCCTCTTTCTTTTGGCAGCAAGCTGTGCATCCTGTGCAATTTTAACTTGTGCTGGAAAGTCTAGGTCCTCTGGACTCTTTCTATCCAGGAGGGGCAGGTGTAGTGCCATCCTGGTGCCATGAATTACATTGAAGGCTTGATCTTCAATGAGTGCTACTGCCTTAGCATGGCTGCTCTCCTCCTTTCTGCCTTCTTCAGAGATGGTCTTTTGCAGTAAGGAGGTGTTGGCTTCATTCTTGTTTGATATAGAATTGAATATTCTCTCATTTTCAGCAAGCAGCTCATCTTTTAGAAGTATTGCCTCCTTCATAGATTGGAAGACAACATTGGTGATATGCTAATTTACATGATCTGCTGCACCCTTGATCACCTCATTAGTTGCACTCAGATAATTCTTGACATATCCCATGTCACCTGCACAGAGTTTCTGACTTGTGTCCATGGATTTCATGAGGTTGGTCAGTTTGATGCCAGCAGTTCCCGCCCTATCAAACCAGGTTGTGACCTGTTTGTTTAAGTGAGAGATTTCTTCTTTATTTTCATTGACTTTGATTGACAAGTCATCCCTGAGTTTGGCAACTGATTGATCAACATACTCCTTGAGGGTTGTGGTCAGAGCATCCAAGAGTGTTTTGATTTGGTTTAGAAATTCCTCATTGGAGATAGGGGTAGATGAAGTATGGCTCATAGGAGGAGGTACAACATTCTGAGCAGGGATCTGAGAAGGCTCCCCCTCAACTACAACACCTAAAGTAGGAAACATTTCCTTAGTTAAAGCTGCATAAACACTACTAATTAAGAGGATATAGGTATTACCTATAGTGGCTACAGACTCAACTATTTTATTGACAACTTGATCCAAGTTTGTCAAATCCATCTGATCATACTCCCCCTCAGACTGAGCGTCCTTCTCTAGGCTTGACCTATCAAGATAAGTATTTAAAGCTTCAGGAGGCTCATGGTTATCTTCAGTAGTAGGCATATCATCAATTGCAGTTATATCATCAGTATCTGCCATATCTGCCTCATCTTCTGCAGCAACTTCTTCTTCATTGCCATTCTTTGACACATGTCCTGACCTTGGGCTGGCATGGATTTTATCAACATGCACAATAGTGGCCTGGAGTTGAATGTTTGCAGAGGATTGACTGAGTGATAAGTCAACATGCAGACCAATATCAGCTGGAGAGGATGATCCAAGCTCTGGTTCAGAGCTGGAAGTTCTTTCTTCCTCAGTAGGTTTCTTCCTTGTACTCTTAGAGGAGTCCTTTATTCCTGACGGTTGGCTCATTGGTAGGACCCTAGTGAATCTATCCAAAGTCTTTATGTCCATTATTTTTAGGTAGTGAATCTTCACCCCTTGTTACTGTTTGAAAGTATCAGGATAGGTGTTCACTAGGTATAAGGAAAGAATTTTTCCCATGTTTGGAGAGGGTATACTGTCTACTAATCTCTGATAGATGAGAGAAGACCATGAGGTCTTTCTATTCAGGATAATTCTAGTCATGACATCAAACATGGACCTGAAGATAGTGTCATGTGATCCAGGTTAGCAGATAAGGATTTTCCCTACAATATCTGCTAGCAGTTTGCCTCTCTGATTGAAGAATTTCCTTTTAAGAGACCTAAATTTGGCCTCATTGTACCCACACCATCTGAGAGAACTATCTTTGTCCGTGATGGCAGGCTTTTCTTCCTCGCTAGGGTTGACGGAGGGTATATGAAGGGTCTTTCCTAGTCTCTTAAGGTTTACCTTTATTTTGATATCTTCAATCTAAGACTTAAGAGAGTTTTGAGAGGAGGACACTTTAATGTTTGAGAAGAATTCTACTAACTCTTTTTTAGGAATGGTGGAGGGTTCGGATAGGGTGTACTCTAGGCCTGTGATTTCAATCGTCCTTATCACTGCTTTAATCTCTGGAGAGGCATGACTGAATCCATCCCTCACAATTTCGTATCCTTCCTGGAGCTCCTTGATGACATTTGGCGCCATTGAAACAGTGCGTCAAGACGCTGAGAGGGTTTCGGTCTCGACGGCTAGGGTTAAGGCTTTTAAGAGTGGAGCGGCTTTTCGTTTCTTGTCACCCTTATATTTATACTAAAAATGTTCAATTATCAATTAAGAATTTTAGCTTAAATGTATACATTTCGTTTTAACTGGTTGCATTTTAACATGTTGCATTTTATCAATTTAGCGCTTCGATTTTTCTACCTCTCAGCTTTTCTTCTACTTATTCAATGTATGTTTAACTTGTGGCTTCCCTTACTGATTGGATGTACAATCTACTTGACTTAATAAAAATTTTACTAGTTTTAAATAGAAGGGGACCTAACATGTTAATGAGTCAGTTCTATTGGTAGTCCAATTTATGCATCGGTTTACCTTAAAGCTTGCTAATAAGTTATTTAAATTTTAGAATAAAGCCTACAAAAATTAACAGTGTAGATAATTGAATCATTGTCTTCTATTTGGTGTGCTTGATTAGGTTCAGCCTGAGCACATCTAACATAACTAACAATTAGCAAACTTAATCTCTATATAGGAGAGAGAGACTTACCTTGAGAATTGCTTCCTCTAGCTTTTGAGGATTACATTCTTGACAGCTTCAACCTGAATTTGTTGCTTTTCCTGGAGCATATTCCTAGAGTAACTATCATGTCCCATACATTTGCCTGAAATACACATTGTCCAAATACCAAGTCTCAATTGGACAGGTACTTGGACTATCCTGCAAAACAGAATTCATTTACCCTTAGGCACCCAATGATAATTGGGTCCTAGGTTCTTGTTAGCATTATAAAACATCTGCCCAACTCTCTGCCTGGGCTGAGCACCTTTCTGTCCACTAGTCATATTCAAGTTGTGCCAACAATCAATAACAAAATAGCCCACCTTCCCATAGCACCAACATCTATGAATGTTGTACCTTCTCTTCAGAACAGCACATAATTGCTGCCCATGAGAGAAGTGAGCAGCTCCAGATTTTGCTGGATGAGCATAACATGATGCTGCTTCCTTCTTCCTGAGTGAAGGTGCTAAAGATCTAAATACTCATGGTCCAGAATGGGCCAATTGTATTTTTGAAGCCTGCCATCTAGTGGACTCTTTCTTCTCTTTAGATAAAGGATATTTGGATCCAAATCTAAAGAACTTATCCTGAGAATTCTAGCTAAAGTGGACATCATCACTCCTTCTGAGATCATGTGCTTTACCCCACTGATAGAGCACACATTAGATTGATCCTTGAGAGGAGATCCAACCTTGACAGTTCTAGAAGGTGAATTTGCCTGTTGAAACACTGTCCTCTTATCAGGGAGTTCAGATTTGAATTGATAATTGATGTGATTAATACCCGCTTCTCAGAGACTTGGCAAGTTACAGCTTTTGGCAACTGACCATGTGACTGAGAAGGGTTAATCACAATCCCCAATCTCTCTGTGAACTTTTGTTCTAGATATCTAATATGCTTTTCTTCTCTTCCAGAAGCAAAGTCTGCCACTCAAGACTTTTCTTGAGTTCAGACACCTCATCACATTTCTTATAGAACTCAATATCTTTATTATTATAAAGAGTTTTATAAGGCATTAGGACTTCTATCTCCTTGGCTTGCCTTTTAGCAAGAATTCTGCTCTTCTTTAGAGCATCTAGGAGTAGTCCATACTTGTCAATCAATTGATTAACATCAGTCTCAGATTCTGAGCAGTATTTATTATGGGATGAAGATGTACCAGTATCTGGACCGATCTCATAGTCAGAGGAAGATGCAGAATTGAAAATAGGTTGTATCTTGATTGATTCTGAATCTGGCTGACTTCTTTCTTCTTCAGTCATTGTCATCATACTATGGCATCCATAGTCTTCTTCATCCACCTCATTGTCACTGTCTGATGTGACAGAGGGGCCCTAATACCTATCCTGGCAGCAGGATATTCCTCTTCTTCTTATGGATCAGCAGCAACAGTTATCAGCCCTATAAAAGCATCTTCCTCTTCATCTTCAGATTTTAAGGAGGAAGAATATGTCCAGCTTCTCTCCTTCTTAGCCACAAAGGACTACTCCCTCTTCTTGTCCTTGTTGTGATGGTGATGCTTTTTCTTCTTCTTCTCCTTGGGGCTTCTGCCTTGAATGTCACATATTTGTCCTTGGACTTGAATTAGTTGCTCTTCTCCTCTTCTTGTTTAGCAGCCAGCTGCATTTCATAAGACTATAGCTTTCCAACGAGTGTTGGTGGAGGAGTGTCCGCTAGCTTAGCCATTTCCCTAATGACACAAATCTTGGTGTTCCAATCTCTAGTGAGAGATCTAAGGAACTTGTCATTCAGCTCATCGTTGCTGAAGACCCTCTTAGTTCATTGACTATCCTAAAGAACCTTTCAAAATAGTCAACAACTTTTTCAGACTTGCTTTGCCTAAAGGCATCATATTCTTGATTGAGCATGGACTTTTTATCATCTCTAACTTCCTCAGAGCCTTCCATGTAGACCACAAGGGTGTCCCACATTTTCTTGGAGGTCTTGAAGTGTATAAGATTTTGGAAGGTTGAGCCATCAATGACACTGACTATAATATTTTGTGCCCTTTTTCATGGTGGACAAAATCACTTCATCTCTGTCCATTTCTGAATATGCCTTAGACACTCTCACAGTTGGATCTATGGTGGAAGCCTTTGTGGGGACAAAAGGACCTTCCACTACTATTACATAGATCCTAGGGTCAGATGCTTCCATGAACAGTCTGACCCTTTGCTTTCATAGGCCAAATCCTTCCTTCTTGCAGATGGGCAGCTTCATGGTCCCTAGCTCCTTATAGTTCATTCCTGATCCAATAATTTTATCTTATCGCTAACCTTGGAGGTATACTCAGATTGTTAAATCCTTTTTGAGCAACCGCCCTCTGATATCACTTGAAAGTTGCTTAACTGAAGGTTAAGTAATCACCTAGAGGGAGGGTGAATAGTTCTTTGAAGTTTTATTAGTTTTTTTGCTTATTTCAAATTGATCTATCTAGAGCTTATCCTTAGATCCTGCAGTAAGAATGAAAACAAGCAACACAGCAAACACATAAAGATTTATAGTGGTTTCCCAATTGGTTATATCCACTTTCCCTCCCACCTATCCAACTTATTTGTTGGACTAGGCACAAACTCTACCACTATGCTCCTCAGAGCATACACCTCAGGCCCTCAGTCTTATACACAGA
The DNA here is from genome assembly GCA_039583875.1 of Platanthera guangdongensis. Classification (NCBI taxonomy): domain Eukaryota; kingdom Viridiplantae; phylum Streptophyta; class Magnoliopsida; order Asparagales; family Orchidaceae; genus Platanthera; species Platanthera guangdongensis. Next base: position 170,366,798 of record CM077162.1, read on the forward strand.
TTCTTCACAGAATCCAAACTCAAAACCACATGGGTTCCTACCTCAAAGCCCTGTAGAGCACTTAGAGCTCAGTGATCCACTGATCACCTACCTCAGCCTTATTTATAAGTCCTACAACTCAGGCTCTTCAGCCCTACAGCTTCAGGCACATAGCCCTACTCTCAGAGTGCTGCAACACTCCTACAACTCAGTACCCTTCCAAGTACCTACTACTCAGCCTCCTCCAAGGCCTACAACTCAGTGACACACTTGTTACCTATAGCTCAGTGACTCTCCAGTCACCTACCTCAGGTATAAGGCCCTACACTAAGGCTGGGAGGACAGCCCTACCTCAGATCCACACTTGGATCTTACCTCAGAGAGTAGCGCTCTCCTACCTTTGGCAATTAAGCCATGCTGCTCTGATCCACACTTGGATCCTACCTCAGTACTCCACTAGGGCACCTACCTCAGTGAATAATTAGTCACCTACTTCAGGCACAAAGTGCCCTACACTCAGATCCAGATAAACTGAATCCTACAGAAAGAGAATACAGAGTGTTTAAGAAAAATAAAATAATTGACTCAGAGATAAGTCTCTGATTCTACCTTGCTGGACTGAGCAGGTATCAGTCCAGCACTCTTGCTGTAGAAGGAATTAGTTCGCTTCTACAGCTAACACTTTTCTGCTGCACCGATGAATAGCTATCATCTTGCTGAATGGATGAATCAGCTTCTTTGTTCTGGAAAGAACTATCTTGCTGAGCTCGAAGAGCTTCAACTATCTTCCTTTGACTTTCAGGCTATCTCTGCTAGACTTGAGATTTCAAGCTTGATGGAGAGGAAGATGTCCAGCCGCCTCTAGATTTATTTCTATATTTTTTGTGTTTGTTCTCTATTCATTTATTCTTTTTCATTTTCCTAATCCTTTTCCTTTTTTTCTTTTTATATGTATTGATTAGAATCAACGGCACAATTGTATGTGGGCCTAGCCAAGAATTGGTGAGCCTCATCTCCTTCAAAAAAAGGACAAAGCAGCTTCCAGCACCACTGCAGCTTTCCCGCAACGACTACATGTAAGTTGACTTTGATGACATCAGCAATGATTATCACCATCTAGACTTCGAAAATATTCCAATAATCCATAAAGCATTGAGTGATGTTAAGTCACTCAACGTCATCTGTCTTGGCTCTCAATGCTTCTGGACTTGTGAATTTTCTCTGGATTTGTCTCAGCGGTCTCAGCGGTTCTTATTAACAACTGAGACAAGATTTTATCCTAGCGCTTTCTGTCTCAGCGGTCTTAGTGGTTTTACTTGTTTCTTATTAACAGCTGAGACAAGCTTCTGTCTCAGCGTTTTCTTCTCAGCGGTCTTGGTGCTTTATTCTTAACTGCTGAGACAACCTTCTGTCTCAGCGCTTTCTTCTCAGCAGACTCAACGCTTTCTTCTCAGTTGTCTCAATGCTTTTTGCCTTAGTCATTTTTTCTGGCTTTAGCTGCGTTCGACGATCTTGGGCTTAGCTTGACGAACTCTGATCTTCTCAGTGGTCTCATCGCTTTTTGCCTTAGTTAATTTTTCTGGCTTTAGCGCGACAAGTATTGAGCTGAGCTCGATGATCTGTAAGTTGAGCTCGACGAACTGCAAACTGAGCTCAACGAACTGCGAGCTGAGCTCGACGAACTTCAAATCCTGAGCTCTTAAGCTTATCCCAAGGAATGTTGAGCTGAGCTCGACGACCAGGGAGCTGAGCTCGACAAACTGCGAGTTGATCTTGACGAATTTTGAGTTTACTACCAAACTCATTTTTCTTCACATGTCCAACCATGGATTACCTACATGCAAGAACTAGAGCACACATCAAATACATCATGCTCCTTAGCATGATTGGTGATGTCTCTTCAAATTGTGAGGAACATTGTCTGGCACAATTCCCAATAAGTAGCCATAGTAAGGCATATAGGATTTTGAATAAGAAAACGCTGGTTGTAGAAGAATCTATCAATGTTGTATTTCGTGAGACGAGCTTGATACATGGCAGCTCTTCTAGTGTGTTTATTGAATATGCAGGTTCAAGACTAAAGGAATTAAACTTGGATGAGCCAACTGAAGAAAAAGCTCAAAAGTTCATCAAGATCACCACTCCAACCGCAATTGGAGAGGTTGATGACCATGATGAAGATATCATTCAAGTTGATGAAGTCACCCCAGTGGTCGAGGAAGCTCCAGATACAAGAACTCTAGAGCTCAGACAATTGAAGTATCACCCAATGGATCAAATCATAGGAGACCCTCATGATGGTGTCAGAACTCGTAGAGGTACAACTAATGAAAACTTATATTTGAGCTTTCTTTCACTGGTTGAACCAAAGTAGTTTGAGGAAGCAAACTCAGACGCATCTTGGGTAATGAAAATGGAAGAAGAACTGAATTAATTCAAGCGTTGCCAAGTCTGGAATCTTATTACAAGACCCAAAGGTAAGAACGTTATCGGAACGAAGTGGGTCTACAAGAACAAGATGGACGAAGATGGTACAATTATAAAGAACAAGGCCAGACTCGTTGCCACGGGATACAAATAAGTAGAAGGAATCGACTTCGATCAGACTTATGCTCTAGTGGCAGGGCTGGAGGCAATCAGGTTGTTCCTAGCATATGCAGCACTTAAGGGCTTCACTGTCTATCAGATGGACGTGAAGTAGGCCTTCCTTAATGGTGACATAAAGAAAGAAGTGTATGTGGAACAACCTCCAGGTTTTGTTGATTCTAACTATCCTGAGCACGTTTATCTTTTATTTAAAGCTATATATGGTTTGAAATAAGCTCCTCGAACTTGGTATGAGACGTTGTCTAACTTTTTTCATGAGAATAAGTTCACAAGAGGAAAGATAGATAAGACATTATTTTTTAGGGAAATAAAATGCAAGATTTTTCTAATGCAAATCTATGTCGATGACATCATATTTGGCTCTACTAACAATAACCTCTGCAAAACATTTTCCAAATTTATGCAAGGGAAGTTCGAAATGAGCAGTATGGGAGAGCTGGAGTATCTTTTAGGACTTCATGTGAAACAATCTGAAGATGGAATTTTCATCTCACAGACGAAATTCACCAAGGAGTTAATTAAAAAATTCAGAATGGAAAATGCAACCTCTATGAGGACTCCAATGGGTTCAGATATGTCTCTAGACAAGGATGAGAAAGGGAAACCTTTTGATGAAACCAAGTAAAGAAGCATAATTGGATCCTTGCTCTATCTTACTGTTAGTAGACCAGACATAATGTTTTCAATATGTGTGTGTGCTAGATTTCAAGTGAACTCTAAGAAATCTCACTACGCTACTGCAAAGCGGATTTTGAGATACCTTAAAGGTACACCAAATCTTATCTTATGGTACCCAAGAAGTAATGATAACGAACTAATTGGTTTTTCAGATGCAGATTTTGCAGGAAGAAAAGATGATAGAAAGAGCACTTCCGGGACTTGCCAATTCCTTGGAAGGAGGCTCATTTCATGGAGCAGCAAAAAACAAAATTATGTTGCAATTTCAACGGCCGAGTCAGAATATATTTTTGCCGGCAGTTGTTGTGCATAATTATTATGGATAAAGAACCAATGTGAAGACTACAATATGAAGTTCAAGAACATTCCGATGTTTTGCGACTCCTCCAGTACAATTGCAATAGCCAACAACCCAGTCACTCATAGCCGGACAAAGCACATAGAGCTGTGGTACCACTTCATCCGGGAGCATGTGGAGCATGGAGATATCAATCTCCAATATGTTCCAACTGACAGGCAGGTTGCAGACATTTTCACAAAGCCACTGGATGAGGCCAAGTTTTCGTTTTTCAAAATATAACTTGGCATGCTCAATAAAGAAGAATGAAAAAAAGGTCACAAGCAAAGTTCAAGATCGGGTTACACTTCTCAAAAATCAGAAATTTCTTAGTTTGTACTTCATTTCTCGAGACGAATTGTTATTACTCGAGTACTCAGATATCTACTCGAGAACCACAGTCCGAGAAATATTACTCGAATACTTATTTTATTCACGAGGACTTCAAACTTCTTCTCGAGAAAGGACATCTCTACTCGAGAACAACATTTCTTCTACTCGAGAACAACATTTCTTCTACTCAAGAACAACATTTCTTCTACTCAAGAACAACATTTATTCTACTCGAGAACAGGTTTTCTTCTTCTCGAGAATATATAGATCTCTTCTCGAGAAATGATATTTCTCTCGAGAAATCAGATGTCAAGTTTCTCTCCAAGTTCGAACTTCTTATATTGGCACTCAGGCACCTCCTACCGCCATATTTTAGGTATGTGAGTACTATTATTTCCTTAATCATCATAATTTAAGAGTTATATAAATAGATTTAGTCTGGAAAAAGCCCCAATTCCTGAATCTCAAAACTTTTCTCGAGAACAAGAAACATTTCGTCTTCCCTGTCGTCATCGTTCTCCTGCTGTCGTTTCACTTTCCTTTTCTCTCAGAAGGCAAGACATCTGCTCATCTATCCTGATCGATGGCTCCTCAGTCGAAAGTTGGTATTGGCAGTGAGTTAGTTTCCATAGGGATTGCTGAACTCTATTATGATTTCCACAATGTTTTGTTGCTACTAGAAGCCGCCGGACTTTCTTTCTTTTTGGAACATCCGGGCAAGATTCTACTTCCTGAAGTCGAGGAATTTTTCCAGAATGCCAAAATTAAGAAAAATGGGAGGATTCTCAAGAGCAAAGTTCACGGACTCAAGATCAAGCTATCCAGCACAATCATCACCAAGCTCTTTCGGCTTCCTATCATCGAGGAGGAAGATTACCTAATTGAGGAAGACTATGATTACGCTTGTGGATTCCATGGTGTCTCCATTGTTGTGAGGAATATTCGCCGCCCTAATCTCAATGCAGAGAGCAAATTGATTGTCGACATTCTCGAAAAAGTTTTGTTATGCCGCACCAGTTCGATCAGCTACATCACAAATGACTTCTTTGACATGATGACAGTTGTAATCTATAGGAAGAAATATCAATGGGGTATGATGATTTTTGACAAAATCAAAGACAATATCAAGGCACCAAATTTTGGCAGAATAGTTTCTCTTCTTCTTCATGAGCTCAATCCATAGATTTTTTTTTCTTTTCTAAAGGTATTTATTTTCATCATATGAAGAAAGTCTCCATCTCTTCCATTCAAAGATGGGAACTCAACATTCAGAAATCTGCTCAAGCTGTCAAAGCCCATGATCTTGAAGTAGATGAGGACAGGACTCTATCTTCCCCTTTACATCAAGAAGTTGGCACATCTGGTGCAGTTGCTGAGGGGGAGCATGCTCCTACAATCCCAGAGTTAAGTCAGTCTGCTCTTCCTTCAGATGTTGCTCCACCTGCTGATATTACTACAGTTCTAGAAGATGATTCAGCCCCATCTGCTGCTGCCATAGACACATCTCCTTCAGAAGATAATTCAGGATTTATTCCTAAAGACATGGCTGATTTAGAAATCCTGACTGATACTCAGGTAAATGAACAAATTCAGTCTACAACTACAGATATTGACAAGATGATGGAAGAGCTCACATCCAAAGAATCTCTATCCCCTCTACCAGAAGTAGACCATCCTTCTCAGCAAGATAATTCCTATCAACCAGAACCATCCCATCCAGAAAATTCTCCTGAACCAGAACATTCTCAACCCCAATCTCCTTTTGAGGATGTACAAAACGAATAAATAATTCTTATTTCTGATAATAAAGAAGTATCTCCTGAAGAAGTTTAACCACGCCTCAGAAGCCTAGACTTATCCCTCCCTACTATTATGGGTGAGGAAGGATATGTTATGATTCATACCACTAGAGGTCTAAGCTCAGTAAGAATTGAAGAAATAGCTCCATGGACTACTCCTATACTACCTCCTCCACCTCCTCCAGCTAAAGCAAATACTGTAGATACCCTCCTGGGTAAGATTGATTTTATGCTAGCCCAGCAAAGAACGTACTATGATGACTCCCTTAAAGTTATCACTGACAGGATGACTGTTCTAGAAAAAGAGATGAGTATAGGATTTGCTGAAATACAGCATAATATTGATTCTCTCAAACACCTGTTCCAAATAGGTGGGAAAGCCTTAGACCATACAATCACTAGTATTGGTCATGTCATGGACCAATCAGTTACTTTAGCATATAATCAAATTCAATTGGAAAAGAATGCAGAAGGTCACAACTTCAAGACTTGTGAAGAATTTGGAAAGTTCAAAGTGGATGCTATCAGTTCCCTATCCATAGAAGTCAGAAAGGGGGAGAAATTGGTAAAGGAATATCTAGAAAAATCTGAAAGTACCATGAAAAATCTTTGGGAAGTAAAATTGAAAGAGATGAATGCAACTGTACATGACCATATTCATGAAATAAAACTTCACACATATGATACAGCAGTTTGGATGCACAACTAATTTTTCTTTAATTTCAAGTAGATCCAAATGCTCCTCCTCCTCATCTCAATTTTGTTGCTCAGCAACCTTCTGCTCCAATTCCCTCATTTTCTCCAAGACCTGAAGACTTTATAGAACCTCATGCTGAATATTCTCAAATCTGGTCAGAACAGGATATGCCTCAAATTCCTGCTCCAGAAATTCGAGCTTAGAAGAAAAGGAAATATCGTGACGGCGCTTCTGCCAGCCGGTCCAATCCTAATCCAGAAGATGAAAGGAGAAAAGCTCAAGAATTTGCTGAAGTATGGATCCCAACCTCCAAATCCCTAATTCTTGAAACTCTTAAACTTGTTGTTGACTTCAATGAAGATAGAAATGATCACTATAGCTCCTATGAATGGGACTTATATGAGAAATCTCTTAACAAAAGGAGACTTTATGATAGAGAATATGGAAAGAACAATCCCAAGGCTCCTCCCAAACCTGCCAAATACTTTCCTAATCCATACAGTTATCTAAAGAGGCAACAAGAGAAGAAAGAGAGGCAGCAACAACAGTAATGCTAGTAGAAATTGAGGATGATCAGAAATTTCACTTTTCAGATTTTGTGGAAATGGATTTTTCCTGGACAATATCTATAAATATAAATCCTTTAATTGTGATGACCTGATTTCTTTTTATAATAGCATTCCTCATTATTACTCTATTTGTTATTTACTTTATTTATTTATCTTGATGTAATTCACCTTAGTATAGAGGGTTCTGACTTCTATAAATATGGGGAGATTATTGGGTATCGTATCCACATTAACCCAGATTTGTATAAAGTCACCCTTGAACTAAGATGAATTAAGTTTGTATTTGATGTCTTTTCTAGTTGAGTGCTTGCAGGTTATAATTGTCAAGTGTGGACCAATGTCAGTCTACAATGAGTCACCAAATACGGGACCATACAGTGTAATATCTCATTGTGTGATCCATGGTGTTGACTCATGTGTAGCCTCTCTATTGGTACACACTTCTTTTTCAAGTGTTAAAGACATGAAAGAAACTCTGGGTTGTTGTTCTCCAAGAAGAAGAATTAAAAATTTTGTTAAGAAATTTTTCTAAGTAGAGTTGACCTTAGTACTCGAGTAAGCTCAGTCATGTATTCGAGTAGCAGAAACTGTTCTCAAGAAATCCTAGTGAAGTTCTCGAGAAAGTCTTATGGTACTCGAGTAGATCTTGACTCCTTCTCAAGTAAACTCAAAATTTAAGTCAATTTTTTTTCCAAGTCTTTTTCTCGAGAAGGCCAAAATTATTTCTCGAGAAGGCCAGAATTATTTCTCGAAAGGCCAGAAGTGTTTCTCGAGAAGGCCAGAATCATTTCTCGAGAACCAGAAGTTATTTAGCGAGTAACAAATATATTTTCTCGAGATGCATTTTTCTTCTCGAGAAATAGAAGAACTTTTCTCGTATAACAAGTCTATTATTTCTCGAGATACCAGAATTCCACCTCTACATTTTTCTAAGTATTTTTCTCGAGAACTTTATACCTCTTCTCGAGAAACAGAAATTTCTTCTCGAGATTACTTAACTCGGTCGAGAATGGAGTTCAGATTTCTGAAATTTCCTAAGTTCTGACGGATTCGATTTCAAATCTCATTAAGGTTTAATTGGTCCACATGGCTATCATTTAATTTTATTATGACCGTTAGGCAAGTCCTATAAAATGTCTTATCATAATTGAATAGCCCTAACAAGAAGATTTCCCAAGTTTCTGAATCGTTCTTAAGTTTCTAAATCGAGAAGCGTCTTCGCCGCCGCTCTGTCTTCATCGCCAATCTTCTCTCTCGATCCAAAAGATTTGGAACAAGAAGTTTCAACAGATCAAGATCTTCAACATCGATAGATCTATTCCTTGATCGTGCTTAATCTAAAGTTCTCAGATCCAAGATTTCTCTGATTTCTTCCTCAACTTTTCTGATAAGGGCTGTACAATTTTTCAAGAAGGAAGAAGCCGAGTTCAACCAGATCTGTGAAGATAAGACATTGTATTTCTAATTGTAAATTCATTTTATTGTTGTATGAGTTTTACTCTGAGTTGTAGGAGATATTCTCTGAGTTGTTGTAGGAGTGGTTTTTGCTCCGAGTTGTAGGAACTTTGTTCCGAGTTGTAGGATTGTTATCAATCCGAGTGGAGTAGTCGAGTCTAGTGCATTGTTAAATCGGTAAGGTGGAAAGTGGATGTACCCAAGGTTGGGTAACCCCTATAATTCTTGGTGTCGTCTGTGTATGCTTATTTATTTTCTGTGCACCGCTCGTACAAATTTTTATTCCACAAAAAGATGCAGAACTCACCTATTCACCCACTCTAAGTGATTTAGGTAGACAACTTAGACATTTTCAGTTATGACCCTAGGTCTGAGTCTGGTTGATGCTCAACATCCGCCGTCAGGCTCCCACCTAGCTGATTGGGCCGGCGAAAGCACCCAGTGGTTGATCAAAGTAAAGTAGGACCCTCGTTCCGGGGTTGTCCAGAGTTGCTTCGGCTGTCAGGATTTCACCTAGCTGGGAAGGCAAGGGTCCTCGGTGGACAAAGTTTTCAAGACAAGTCCTCAACTAACGTCATCAATAGAACAGATTCGAAGGCTAAGGTTTTCTTTGAAGAAAGGATAAGATCTCGGGAAGATCTCGGCAAGTAAGGGGATCTCGCCACCTGAGGGAAAGTTAGGGCAAATGTCAAGGGCTCACTCTCGTAAGACCAAGAACTTGCACGCGCATGGGCTAAAAGGGCGAGAACGGTACGAAGTCTAGTTCTAAGCAAAAAGTCGGTCTAAGGGGTCATGAGATGTTTCGGCCCTGAGCTAAGCGAGAGCATAAATCAAATGCATTTCAAAGTACTGCATTACTTGGCATCACGAAGAGTAAAAAGAAGAGGTTAGAATTTTTTATAACAATGTATTTCATTTATCTAAATATTTTTACATTGTTAAAAAGGGGGGCAAGGCCCGAAAGAAAGAGTACAAGCGAGAGCAAAATAAAAAGGGGGAGAGGATGAGAGCCTCAAGGCGACGAGACCGAGTACTTGCTCTCGCTAGAATCCTCATCCCCACTCAGCATGGGCTCGGGAACAGGCTGGAAGAGTTCCGACATCAAGATCTCTGTCGTCACCTTATTGTCATCGCTGTTGAGGAATCCGGCCTATTGCATCATCTAGAGCACGTACATAGCTCCCCTGATGGCATGTGCCCGCATTATCGGGTCGATTTCGTGTTGAGTATGCAGTAGGGCCTCCTTCGTGCCCGAGGGAGGAGGAATCAGCGAATAAATCCACTGCTGATTTTGAGCCCTTATCCGCATGTTCTCATCCTCTAGATGGGTGATACACCCGTACTTCGCTGAAACGGTCACGACATCCTACAAAATGACCAAGGATCAGTGTAAGAGCAAAGGTTTGGCGAATATACAAGGAATAGTTTACCACTCCCGCCTCTAGCAGGGTGAGATCCTTCTTTGAGGTCGCGATCTCCTCCTTCAGCTTTTTCACCTCCGAGCTAAGAGAGGATCGCGCAGTGCTGACATCCTCCATTTGATGCACAAGGTGGATATTGCGACGCACTGACATATGCACGAGCTCGAGGATGCAAAATTGGGCCCGCGAGCTCGCATAGGCGAGTGACTTCATCAGCACCCTGTCGTAGTAGGCGGTGTTGTACCGCCCATACATGTCGAAGGACAGCGCATAGGCCTGTCCTTAGACAGTATCACCCTCTTGCCAAGAGGGGAGCATGGTGGAAATAGAGGCCCTATTGGCACTTCGATCCCACACCAACAGGGGCTATCGTTCAGCACATCTTCGCACAGGCCAAAGTTCATATGTTCCCTGGATTCCGGCTTCTCCTGTGCCGAGGTCCCGCCGGTGTCTCCCACCCTCTTCACCACACCGCCGATGCTGCTTTTAGGAGACTCTACAATGATCGTCTTGCCCTTGCCGAGATCAGCAGCGGCTGGCTTCTCGACATTTGTGGGCTTCTCGGCGGCTTTTGGCTTCTCGGCAGCTTCTGGTCTCTTGGTAACTGCTGGTTTCCCGGATGTTAGATTCTTGGAAGGAGACGGAGATGCCGGTACTACAAGCTTCTAATTTTTGCTGCTAGATCCTGACAATGGCTTGAAAGAGCTCCTGCAGGCCGTAGCGGCAGCCTCACGCGCCAGCTCAAGTGAGGGTACGGCGCTTTTGGCAAATGGAGGATTAAGGGGAAGATCTCGCACCCCTGCATGATCATTATAAGTGAGAAAATTTTCCAAAGTTGATGCCCATGAAGTGGCGAATGCATTCCTTACCCTCCCCAACGAGAACTAGCAGAAGCGTGTCAACGTTCCTCCTTAGGAAGATGACGTCAAAATTCTTCCCGGGAAGAAATTGGTGGAGGTTGGACTCGTGGCCGCCGAGACTGGGGGGGGTGATAAGTAGACTCTTCTTGCTGGATCGGCGAGAGGGGAAGGTTGGCAAAATCCCCTGAGACAAAAATGAATTTCTTCACCTAGTTGTGGTTTTTGTTGGGGAGACCTCTCGCCTTAAGATTGTTGCTGGAGAAGAAGGCAATCCCGTCCTTCTTGGGGCGAAAGTTAAACAAATTGCGGAAGACCGGGAGGCTGAAATCCATTCGCTCTGACCGCATATAGCAAGCGAATGTAACCAACAGGGCTATAGAGTTCGGGTTCAGCTGTGCGGGAACTACGCCGAACTAAGGAAGAGCTTGACAGACCTCAGGCCATAGCGGGAGGCAGAGTCTTACTTCAAAGTGCTCGGCGGGGATGGCGAGTTCGACAGGCGAGAAATGGTTGATGGCTTCATTGGCTGATGGATGTCAAGCGGTGAAACCCGGCGTAATGTAAATGTTGACTATGGAATGGTATTCTTCTATGGACATGTTGCAGTTGACGAAAGGGTAGTCGACAAATGCCGTCGTGCACTTCTTCATGTCGTCCCCTTCTCCTGACATCTCGCCTAGAAGAGTAACAAAAAGCAAGGCGCGAGTGCGAAAAGAACGAAAAGCAGCGAATAAGAGCTATTGAAGACAATGATTAATATGGTAGGTGTACGCGCTATTTATAGAAAACGTTTGGGCGGGAAATGACCCTAACATGAAAAAAGTGCGGATAACACATCCTTAGATATCGCCCCAGGTTCAGCTTTGGCCTTAGGCGAGATCCCGCACCATCTCACTCGTGTTGCGGTTTCAAGCAGGAGGAACAACAAAAAAGCATCCGCAATTACAAAATATATGCATATATGCGACGAGACAAGTAAAGAAAGCGAGATCAAACGGCATACAACCACAACGAATTGTCGACATTCGGCATAATAACCAATAGTCATTATTATAGAATTGATAAAATAATAGCATGAGTGGGAGGCGAGTGCCGGTAGGCCCACCAGGGGGGGGCCGTCTTCACCGTCCCCGGCCTCCCCTTCCTGCTCTCGGCGTGGCGCGTGCATAGTGAATAGAGCGAATCTTTTGGAGTTCTCGCTACATGAGATAGAGCTGATCTTCGACCAGCGCAATGTAAAGGTCGGGAGATTCGGTCCCGCCACCGACCTCTCCTAACATATTAGCAACTAGTTGTGTATAGCTATTCTCCAGACTATAAAGCCGCTCCTCAGCAGATTCCTGATTCTCCCGCACCCGATTGGCAATCCCACACAGTACCAACGATTATTTCTGGACTATCTCGGCCACCTACCGCTTCATCCCAACAGTGTCATCTGGAATGCCTAAGTAATCGACAATTGAATCTGGAGAAGGAAGGGGCGAGATCTCCTCGTCATCAATATCAACATCGGTGGAGATCTCGCGAAAACCTCTGATAAAAGGTTTTACATATGCTTAACTCTCCCATCGTTGGCGAGAAAAGTAAGTCGTTACCTAATCTGGCACCAGCGTCCTTATCAGAAGGATGGCGAGAAGTGCCAGGCCTCCCCTCAAAGGGGGTGTCAAAGGATATATTTCTTTTCCCTAGGCCTCGTGGGAAGATGGATGGCTCAGCGAAAAGTTTGGGGGTAGCATCTGCCAGGGGAGGACCAGAGGCTATATCTGCATGCATCCCGCGAACGTGGGATCTCGACGCCAGATTTCTCGTCTCTAATGTTCCAAAAGCTGGAGCTACAAAGAAAAAACAGTTAAGCCAGGGGATAAAAAGCTAACAGTTAGAAGAAGGGTTACATTTCTCCTGCACGGGAACATCGATCCAGAGAGGGGGGTGATCTCGTGGGATACCTGGCAGTGACCATTCCCCAAGAAGTCCGGTTTAGCACTCGCCTCCTTGACTTCCTTCTCCACTGCTGGGATCTGCAAATGGATACGACGAATCAACATTCTATCTCGGCAACAAAAAAGAGATGAGCAGTACTAAGCGAATGTAAATACCAAGTATGTCTTGGGTGGGGAAAGATTTTGAGGGGTCGACTCATCCTTGGCTAGGTCGCACTGGACCGCTTTTGCTCTCTTCATCTTCGGGGATGACCTTGGTGCTCTCCGAGAAAGCCAGGGGGCGAGTGAACCCATCAAGACTTTGTTTTTATCTTGGACAGCGTGGAGACGGGCTAGAGCTTCCTTGGAAAGCGACATCGCGATTGGAGGCCAGAATGGCGACAGAGAGTTAGGGCAGTGATCATTTGCCACTATCCGGATATTTATATAGCCATGGCGGGTCCTACAGAAGATTCTCTTCCAGATCATCATCCACTCATCCAATATGCGGGGTTGGATGATTCTTTCCGAGCTTTACTGAAGCTCGTAAAGAGCAGGGATTGTGTACAACCCCACATTCGATGAGTGGACCCCCATCAGCACTCACCCAGTAGGGCAGTTTGGCTTGCACTCATCCAAAGCCAGAAGAAGGGCATTCGCGCACCCCAGGAGGGTTGGTTTAACCATTCAGCGAGTACAATCTTCCTCTAACACTCTCCTAAGGATCTTGCGCCTCAGTACGCGCACAAGACTAGTTCTCGCCAAGCCGGGCGAGTGGGCGCCTAGTCAAGCACTCGCCCCTCAAAAGTGCTTCAAGGTGGAGAATGTGTTGTGCTCCCAGCATTCGCCCGTTCCGTCGAGTTGTGCTCTCGTAGATCATTCGTCTAGTAAGGTCCAGAGGCAAAATTACCTAGATGCCCTTGCTGGGGGTGCAAATAGCTTACTAGAACAGCAGAGTTACGCTGTTGGCAGACCAATTTAGACTGCGTATAGCCATTTAGAATAGCGGAGATTTGTTATTGGCAGTCCATTTTCAGAAATCTATAAATAGACCCAAGGTGGGTACCTTAGAAGGCATTCTTATTTGTGCCCCGTTCTTCTAGCGCTTTCTGAGGTAGGCTTAGCTCGGCTTTTGGCTAAGGAGGGGAATCGCTCTAAGATCTTTTGGGTGTGTGGTCGGACCTCTACGCCGAGCCCTTGGTTCTGTTCCTTATTCTCTTCACTCAGTCATTTGGCTCGTGAGAGAGAAGTAGGTGTGTGATCACCCCTTTCCCTAAGTGTGAACTACACAAGAGACCGAGTTCTCGGTTTCAATAACCAAGGCTTCTGTAATATCAGAGTACATCATGTCAATAAGGCTACAAAATGAGTTTCTTAAAACTCAAATCAGTAACTGACGGCAGCGATGGTATCGTCACATCAGGCCCTGGCGTCCTGGCCTGGCTGGCCTCTTACATAACCTGTTGCTGCTCTATCTGCGGGGTTTACTCCTAAAAAGGAAGACATAGCAACCGTTAGTCATAAATACTAAGTGGTTATCACATCCGCTCGTCGGCGACTCTCAAGCACCGGGCGGAGAAAGGAAAAAGGGTACAATATATATATATATATATATATATATATATATATATATATATATATATATATATATATATATATATATATATATATATATATATATATATATATATATATATATATATATATGTAAGCACTAGTACAAAACAAGTGGCAAGGTGTTAAACTATATCAAAGTAATCATCAATATATCAGAAGTAACCACAACAATTTATACTAGCAGTTCTACTATCAACAGTAGTGTACAAGTCTGAATAAATAACATGAAGTAACTTAACTTATATGAATGGTCATACAAACATATAAGTTAAGGATCTGCTTAACAGAAAAGTAACTTATCATATAAGAATGCTCATACAAACCTATATGATGAGGATTTTGTGTATATAATACAATGCAATGTTATGAATGCAATGCGATGACTCGCCCATACTCACACACATGCAATTGCTATGTCGACACAGACTTGGAGTTTTCACTTTTCGAGTAAGCAGCTAACCTCTCAGGCATCATCCGTCGTGGCTAGACGGTGATAGTGGAACGGACTTTCCACTACTAGGAGGGCATCCACACTAACAATCATAGTCCTCTGTACGCCTCAACGCTAAGAACACAACAACAGAGCTCACAGGCGTACGACGGCTCAGAGGGGTCTTGGGTAGATGTGCACCAAGAACACAACCCAAACTGGCCTACCAGTGTGGCACAGAAAGGACCTCGGGAATGAGCACCGAGGATATAGCCAATTCATCCACCTGACATTACAAGAGCCCCGGGAATGAGCACCAAGGACCAAGCCCAACTGCCCAAGGTCTATCTGTCAACTCTCGTCAGTGTGACGACTAGCGAGCCCGTAGACCTACCATACTATCCTTAACCCAGGATTATGATACCACGTGTCAACTCACACCGCATGGAATTTCACATGGCCTTGCTATCAACAATCCAATGCTCAACAGCACCCAAAGGCTCCACACTAAGGCCCTACTTATTATTCATGTCTCGTGCTCACGGCACGCAAGGGCTCCACACCGAGTCCCTTATCAACACATCATTCTAGTATGACAAACACACACGCACTTCCAACCCTTCCACATTTCCCTACCACACAAGGGTTCAACATTTACACAGGTGGCAAGCCACCTTATACAATATACAAATCTCACACTGCTACTCGTAGGGAGACACAACTTTAAGCAGTGGACTATTATACACACTCCATTAATCACCCTATCACATGGTCATGTATTAACCTCATCCAATTCCTTCTTAATGTCAAGCATTCACAATCAATTATGCTTCCACAGGAATATCATTTGTACAATCAAACGTATCAATTTATTTGTTCACTAGCTTACCCAAACCATTTGTTTGGCAACCTCCTTCAAACCATTGGTACAATCATGTTCCACCAAACTATTTGTTTATCATGATTACGTATAGGCTAAGTCTACCAAAATCTCAACCTTATTTTCTTTCTTAAGGATCTATCCCATCAGTCCTTTGTTTATCATAAATATTCATAAGCTAAGTTCAAAAAAACTCAATGTTAATTTACCATGACCTCTCAACCAAATTCAAACTCGGATCTACGCTAACCCGAGAACATGTACTTAAGGCTTGATTGTACAGCAACTTCGACTGGACATTCCCGAGTCTACAGGACTCGTATGAAAATGTGTAACCATCTGTCGGAAAGATTTTTCCAAGGGATACGACTTTCGTGTTTAGTCAAAAGCCCAGATCTGGCAGTAACATACCCAAAAACAGTCTTGAAGTTCGATGCACACAGAAAATAGATTTCTCCACGCATCTTAAAGCAAGATGAACGACATCAGTTCATCTTCTTCCTTTAGAAATTTAATCAAAACTATATGCAGAACTTCCTCCTCCCTTATTCACCCTCAATAGACCATTTCTCTTCATGAAACCAAGTCCACCATCTTCACAAAGAAGAGAGGAGAGGTTGAAGATGTCAACTATCTAGGGCACAAGCCCTAGCATGGTCTCTACCAAGGAGATCTTCATCTCACAAGTCAAACTCTTTTGAGTCGACATCTCTCCTAGAAAATAACTACAGATCTAGCACTAAGTGAGAAGGTAGGAAGCACACCTCGTGTAAGACCCCATTTTTTCACAACCGGGTCTTACGCCCAGAACCGTCATTTTACGGTGACACTAACACTCTGGTTGGTCGTCACTACAAAATGTCAATCATGTCGGCATTAGTGATCACCAAAGAAGTATAAATATCAACTAAGACAAATATAATCAAGTCCACAAAAGTCACAAATATATATAAGTGAGCAATGAAGATCAAAGCAAAGTCTACAATGAGTACAAAATATGAAAGAGAGTAGAAAAATTGGCTTTAGCCTGATACATGTCTAATACAAATAATCTCTCTCTCACAACTCATACATCTAGCAAAAGCAAGTGAAAACCATCTTCGACCTATCAACATGTAGTAGTGGTAGCGTGCAGCAACTGCTCCTTATGTCCTGCCTCCTTGTCCTGTCGGTGTTGATGCTCCTGCTGCTCGGTCCCCTAAAATGATGTGGTCCACCGACCGTTAGTCAAAAGACTAAGCCACTATCGTCCTCGCCTCACCCTTGCGGCTCCTAGGTACCGTGCGTGGAAGATGACAGCGGAGGACAACAAAGTAGAGTAAAACAAGCATGTAACAACTACCCTAGCAGGTGTATGTACAAAAGAACTATAATAAGGAAGCAGTAATGTAAATAAGTAAAGTAGAGCAGTAAGTACATGTAAAGTAAACTATGGAATAAGTAACCTTAACTCATATGAATGTCCATACAAACTTATAAGTTAAGGGGTCTTTTGCAAGGCTCTCATCGTATAAGCTATCACATACTAGTTTATACGATGGGGTTTTAGGTTATTTGCAGGTATGTGTGTAGTGATATGTTATGCCATGATTCATACAAGTGCAACACACACACGACTCTATGCGCACAGACCTTTTGTTCTCCCATTTTGAAAGTTATCTTCACTCCCAGGAGCCTCCATGGTGGCCAATGGAGACAGTGGGTCAGGCCACTCCACTCCTAGGCGGGTAACCGCACTACCAGGCCTAGCCCTTATGTACGCCTCTGAAGGACACACCAGAGTCACCACGTACTATGCTGACCAACCGCTAGTCTTTTCCTTGGCTAAGTGAGAACCATACTTGCCGAGTCAACATATCGACATCGGTGCAATCGACCGTCAAATACCAAAGACCCGCCACTTTATGCACATGCATCCATGAATTTCTGAGTCATCGGCTCCCCGGACTAACCAGTCTGTGCCTATCACCACCAAGCCTATCGCTCGTGAGTCTAAACCAAACTAACCTCCCGAGTCACCGGGGTGATTGAAAGTGAAGCCCTAGTATTTACTAATTACTCTTGACATTTTAGCCTTATGGTTTAAGGTTAACCTTGGACTACCCAGGGCATTCCCTGTGAAGGGCTCTCGAGGGCACTTGGAACTACGATGGTCTGAATCCCAAAGCTCCCTTTCGTAAGTTTTTATTATTGTGGGTATATACCCATATCCAATCCTATTTAATGTTATACTAAATCTAACCCTAGTTTATTTTGACACTCTCTCTCCACAGGAAAGACGATCTTTCGTTGATCCCGAGCACCACTTAACACTAGTCAACCCATCACCCTCCCCATCATGGCTCCTAATAATGAACTCATTTTCACCTTAACAAATCAGTATACTATTAACCCCAACTCCCTATGTCCATCCTACATGTTATCACAATTCTGTAGTTTTACTATATACAGACGAACATAAGGTATATGATGAGCATGAGTGGTGACCCCTTCAAATATTCATCCAAATGCCTTAGAATTATTATTAGGGGTCTATCATGACATATTTAGACTAAATCCAGCAACTTGTAATTTTCCTAATTAATTTAGCATTTATTAAATTTTTCTCAAAATTAGACCATGGGTGGTTTTGAACATGAAGTAGTAGAATTCCTTAAATTATGTCCACCTAAAAATTATGAACACTATAAGATATCACAATGTCATAGAATACCAAGATTCACAAATTTTCATAAATGTATTAGCCCTTAATTAATTAATTCAAGATGATTGCAATAAATAAAGGTAAAGAGGAAAGTGCCACCAAGCATTATCCAAAAATTACACAAAAATTACCAGAGCTTTAATATGATCATAAAACATTATTGACTAAGTTTCATACAATTCCAAGGTCAGCAAGCGATATAGAAAAATACTTCAAATAAATCCCTAATATGGCACTTTGTGAAAAAACATACTTGTAATCTTTTCCAAACAACATGTAATAATTTCCCAAGCTTTAATTTGCCCTGAAAGGTTCTATGGCCAAGAAAACTTACTTCTCCAATAAGATATAGTATTTATTATCTATTCATCAAGACAAGGTGCACTAGTTCACTTAACACATGAAGTACTATGAGATATTGTCCAATCATTCCAAATTACTGACTAGCATATATAAATGATATTTAATCAATATTGCTGGAGTTTCAAAACACTCTAAGTTAATTTGACCATGGTTACTTCATAATCATCAAAAGGGGCAACTTGAAGGTTATAACTATATGTATGAGCTACTATCTTCTAAACATCCTATAATAAATTCCAGAGGCTCATATTGCTATAAAAACTCCTCTGCCAAAATTTCATAAAGGTCCAAGGTCATATGAACTTCAAATTTTTCCATAAAGAGGTATATGCCTAAACAATTTACAATTGATTAAAGTTGTGTGCATGTATCTAAATGTCACCAAATTTCTTCCTAGGGCTATTCACCACCCTAATATCACATGGACTAAACTCCAAGTCCATAAAAGGACATATCACCCTATGTCCTTCACAAATTCCCAAACTTCAACCTTAGGGTTTGAACTAGGGTCCTACGTAAAATCCACCCTAATCCACCCCAAACTCCAAGTGAGGGTGTTTTAACTGACCTTGAGGCTTTGGCCAAAGTCCCATCCCCTTTGGGTGAGAATTGGCTCCTCCATGCCCCAAGCACCCTTTTGCCCTAATTTACCCTTAAGGGACCATACTTTGGTCACACCAATACCTACTTAAATCAAACCCAAATATGCTAAATGTTTTGCCAAGGTCATATAATGACTCTATTGGAAAACCACCAAAATTTTGGTTGTTTTGAGGTCATTAGGCCCCTTAATTAATTCATACCTATTTTATTAAATTTTTACAAAAACATTAGGAAACTATTTTCCAAAAATTCCCATTTTTGGATATGTATGAGGTATAGGTAAGAATGACCCTCATTCCAAATATCAAGTCATTTGAATGGCTGGATTGATGGGGGGACTCAATTTAGTCTCTCGCTAACCCTATGTATAGACTGCACCATTTTGAGTGTTGTGGTCAGAACACTGACCCAAATGGATTGAAATCAATTTTAAAATAAAGTATACTTCAAGGGATAAAATTTTCATGTTGGACACTTTCATGGTTCTGCCCATAAGGGCATTATTTATTTGATTTAAAAGGATGCACAGTAAAAAGTTAAAAATACACTATTAAATGATTTATATAATATCAGATCCAATGGCTCACGGGTTGTCTTCTTCCTCCAGCCGTTGGCCATGATTTAACCAACCTGGAGGCCATTCCAAGGCCATTTATCGACGATCCAGCTCCCTCCCAGGCCGACCACCACCGCCACCACCTCTGTTGAGGTGGTGGCTATCGCCGGAAGGCAGCATGGCCGCCAGAGGGGAGGTTTCCGGCGAACCCGCAAGGTATAAAAAGTCATGAAAATTCAAAATTTCTCTCACCCAATCGGGCTCAATTGAGCCTGATTTCTCTCCTAATTGATCTAGGATTCTAACACAAGGGGAGAGGAGGAGAAGTGGACCTGTGTGGGGGGTTGTTGCCTTGCCGATCTCCTAGTCACCATGGCCGGTGGTGGAGCATTCGGTGCTCTGCAACTATACAGCCAAAATGTTGGGTACATTGGAAAATGTGTACCAGATTTGGAGAAGCCTTTCCTATCTCAATGATATGCATCAAGTTGTATTTGATATTGTGTTGAGTTATCATGTGCAGGTTAAGTAAATGGGAAGAAAAATTCTCTAAGTACAAGTGTCGACACTTGGGAATGATTGTGTCGACACCAAGGGCCAGATTGTGTCGACATCCAGAATTTGTGTCGACACACAGAAAATCTGTCGACAACGCTATGTCGACAGAAAGGGCCAGATTGTGTCGACATCCAGAATTTGTATCGACACACAGAATTCTGTCGACAATGATGTGTCGACACTAAGGACCAGACTTGTGTCGACATTATCAGGAGCTGTGTCGACATACAGAGGAGCTGTCGACATATTCTAGAATTCTATCGACAACGACTGTGTCGACACACAGAACTTGTGTCGACACACACCAGAATTCTGTCGACACCAAGTTTGTCAAGACAAGGAGTGTTTGTGTCGACACACAGAGCTTGTGTCTACACATTGCACAGAAGCTGTGTCGACAAAAACAAGACTTGTGTCGACACATGGACTATGTGTGTCGACACATATGAAGAATTCAGTCGATATTCTCTGCTGCTGAGTCAAAGTTCAATGAAGGTTGAAGTAATACAAGTGAAGACTTGACAACTGTCATTACTGACATTGTTGTCACATCTGTCAGAGGTGTCAGAAGACTGTATGAAACTGGAACAGCCGGTTACCATGGATGAAGCCTATATATAGATGTGCTCTCTCAACAATCAGAGTGAACAACAACTACAAGAACAACACTTATAGAACAGATAGAAGTTAATCAAGCCGATCAATTATAATCTCTGAAGGATTGAGAATCCAGAAGAAGAGAAAGAAATAGTCAACAGATTGTAGAGAGAGAAAAATAAGGAGGAGAGAAGTTCTCATCCAGTGAAGGCAGATCTTGAACAATCTGCCTGAAGAATTCAGATTAATTTCTAAAGGAGGAAGATTGAAGATCAACTCCAACATCAAGAAGATCAACCCTACTTTGTTCAATTCAAGAAGCTTTGACGAAAGCTAAGACAGGTTGATCCTTAAGCAATCAGTTCTATCAAGAACTGGTCAAGAAGCCTTCAACCAACTCTCTCTCTATCTGGTTGGAGATATCAACAAATTTTCATCATTAATTTCTGTAGGATCTGTACTAGATCTGAGTGTAGGAGATTTACATCTCTGAGTTGTAAGCCTAAATTATAAAGGCTGAGGAAGGGCTGTGTGCCTGAGGTAGGGGAATCTGTTCCCTGAGTTGTAGGCATGTGAAAGAGGCTGAGGTAGGGCTGTTTCCTGAGTTGTAGGAGTGGGGTATCACTCTGAGTTGTAGGCTTGTGAAAGAGGCTGAGGTAGGGTTTGTGCCTGAGTTGTAGGAGTGTGGATTCACTATGAGTTGTAGGAACCATTCTTGGTTCTGAGCAGTAAGATCTGCGGATCTGAGAAGAATGAAGGAAGTTAGGCCGAATCTAGTACACTGCTAGATAGGCGAAGGGGGGAAAGTGGATGTACTCATCATTTGGGGAACCACTATAAAACTGTTGTGTAATCTGTGAATGTTGTGTATGTGAATGTTGTGTTATAATTCTGCCGAATACATTGCTAAACTAGATAGAATTATCTGTCTAAGTCAGAAAAAGAATTGAACATATTCCCCTCCCCCCCCCAACCCTTTAGGTGTTTAGAACACTTGAAACCAATTCTTTCACAGAAGTCTCAAAATCTTCAGGGCAATAGTGGGAACGACTTCTCTAGGTATGGGGAAGCTTTTAAAACAACCAAACGAGGGAGGGAAGGAGTCTAGCTTCAATGGCCATTAATGGCCTTGAAAGCTCATTTTCAGCCAAGGTGGATTCGCTGCACCCAACCCCTGAAAGGGCCTAGAAAAGCCCTTAATCTTCTCAAAACTGATGGGGGAGATGAATCAAGCCTTTGGAGATGGAGAGAGGATGTCCCTTTGCCATGAATGGCCCTCTTTCTCTCTCTCCTCCATTAAAGGGCAACTTGACTTTCTCTCTCCTAGTCACTTCCTCCAGAATTTCAATGGTAATTTAAGTAAATATCAGCATCCTAAAGCTAGTGGGCCACTCAAATTGGGCTTAGCCCAAGTGGTATGGGCTTGTTTAGGTCATTTGGGCTAGTTTGACCTATTTTAGGGTTGAGTTGACTTTGGTCAATTTGACCTTTTGGGTTCACCCTAATGGGTCCTTAGTGACCCATTGGCCCTCCTAAGGTCTATGGAGACTTGATTAGGGTTGGTTTGACACCTTGTAGGTCACTTGACCATTAATTAGGGCACTTTGACCACTTTAGGGTTTAGGTTGACTTTTGTCAACTTGACCACTTGGGTTGACCCCAGTGGGTCCTTAGTGACCCAATGGACCTCTTAAATGGTTAGGGAGGTTTAGGTGGGGTCATTTGGGCAAGTTGGAGGTCCATTAGCCCTAGATATGCTACTTTGACCATTTTAGGATTAGGGTTGACTTTGGTCAACTTGACAACTTTGGTTGACCCAAATGGATCCTTTGTGACCCAATGAACCTTCTAAAGGGCTAGGGATGTTATGGTGGGGTCAAAGAGTCAAGGTGAGGCCCTAAAGTCTAACCCTAGGTTAGGTAATTGGAATGTGTTATTTACAGACCATGGTGATCTCACCTTCATTCCTAAGTTCACTTGGTCTTCATGGGCTTCCTAGGGTTTTGTCATGACCTAGTCATAACAAAATCACTCCTAGGAGTCTAGTTGTTTGAGGGATGTTATAAATCTCAATAAAAAAAATTCATCCCCGAAATTCAGGTTAGGCCTACGGGGTTTCTACTGAGAGTAACTGGATGTAAAATCCCTCAGAAATCAAAGTTATACCTGATGCAAAGAGCTTCAGGTACTTTTGCTGTATCAGATCTATTGGCTCCCAGGTATGCTCCTCCTACCCATGATTTGCCCACATAATCTTGACCACCAAAACCTTCTCGCGCCGCAAGACTTGCACTACCGTATCATCTATCCTGACCGGCTCTAAGCGGACTGAACGATCAGAAGCTATCAAGCCATCTATACTAGTAACCTGCTGCTCCGACCATAGTAGAGCCTTCCTAAAAGAGGAGACGTGGAAGACGTCGTGCAAACCCGCTAACTCCTATGGTAGCCCCGGTCTGTAAGCAAATGGGCCGATCCGCTCCAGGATCCTATAGGGCCCCATATTCCTCAGACTGAGCTTCTTCCGCCCGCGTATCCATGAGACTCCATGCATCAAACATATCTTCAGGAACCCCCCCTATATCAAACCTAGAACTCTACTTGATGATGTCACACATCATAATGCTTGGCCTGTCCGCTCTCGGCTTCCAGCATCCTATCTCGAATCTGTCACACTTGGGCATCTGTGTCCTACACAAATTCTGAGTTGAGTGTCATTGGATCCTCATCCTAGATCCAAGATAGTGAAGTCCTACACCTTTGTTCGTATAATGCCTCATAAGGGTCATGTCTATGCTGGACTGATGACTGTTGTTATAAGAGAGCTCAATCACCGACAACAGTCTCTCCCATGGCTCTCTGCAGTCCAGAATGCATAAGCGTAAAAGATCATCCAGTGTCCTGATGGTACGCTTCGTCTGCCTGTCCTTCTGATGGTGGAGAACTATGTTGAATGTCGACCGAGAGCCCAAATAAGCCTAAACTGATCTTCTCTCCTTGTCGAGCATGATTGCTCGTATTTTCATTTTCCAAACTTGTCCAAGTTACTTGAGAGCTTTATAACGGATAAAGATGAGGCAGTCAGTAGTTCCACCAAAACCTCAGAATGCTCAAAGCTTGGGTATTCTCCTCGGACACTCTCATTGGTAAAATAATGTGGACTTATTATTAAACACAAAAGGATGGTCGCGCTCTCAAATTTTTATTTTGGGAAAATCGGACGCATTAATTTTTGTGTGCGACCCTATATCATAACCGCATTTTCTCTACATTTAACAATGTATCATAGTAAGGTAAAATGTGTGTTATGATGCCACATCAGTAGGGGATAACTGCAGACGCTCAGGCAAGACATTAAACCCTACTATTTAGATGAAATTCATAAGTCGTTATGAAAGAAATTCAATTTTAAGTTAAGATGGTTGTATTCCTCGGCACGGTGGATCAACTAGTCCACATGTAAAAATATAGTTATACGCTGCAGAAATACTTTGCTTATGTTGATTTAACATCTTACACGAGCATAAACAACCCCATAGGATAACCTGCGGCATGCAAGACTCTAGATTTATTATAAGTATAGAAATAGTCTTTACGTTAGCTTAGAAAATAGTATATTAGTTTTAGAAAGATGACAGGTACGAAATACGAGTGAAAATGCTTTTTATAAGTTAAAATAACTAACATTCAACCTAGCATAAAATATTCCCCAGAGAGCAAGTATAAATAACCACAGAAAAGACAACTCAGCAGCACAGCAAAGTAATTAGCATTTCAAAATAAAACCATTAGTGGGCGTCAACTTCCTAACAAGAACCCACTGGACAGCATGTATGTCTTTACTAATAAGAGAACAACCAAAACCTACCTCATAAGGGTGAGGAAAATCTCTGCAACAAGCAGTCGCTTAACCGGCTACTGCCCTGAACCTGAGACATTCAAAAGAAGAACACATCAGCAAGAAAAATACAAGTGGCAAGGAAAAATAATCAGGTGATAAGTACAAAGCAAGAAAAGGGTTTACCAAACCCGAGTAAAAGAATTGTTGAAAACCACAGCTGATTAGCCAATTTAATACAAGTACAGAAAAAGTTTATAGTAAAGGAATTAATTGGATAAATGCACCAAGTGCGGAACGAAGCCATGCTTCGACAATATCTGCAAGTATTAACATGAAAAGTATAGACTGATCTAAGAAACAACCTGAGAACAAAACAGCTCGAAAAAACGTGAATCATTAACACTTAACAAAATCAACTAGGACGGAGTCGGTGACCAATTGTCCCATACCAGGCTCCCAGACCTAAATGTCTCAAAAAAAGAAGGCCCTGCGGTGGTGACCATTTGTCCAAACCCAAACCAACAGTCCTCGAAAAACAGAGACCAAACATCCTCCAAGTATAATGATATACAGACCGACGTCCAGTTGGCGGTCCTTTATCCACTGCCAACCTTCACAGTCGAAGAAACGTCAAACCTTACCAAATCCTAAGTCTAAACCCAAAAAGAAACTCAAACGAGTCCTAAAACCACTCTAAGGACCATACACGACGAATTGGGACAAAAACGGCAAAAACAATTCTAAGGCTAGGCCAGATTCGGCAAAATCACCAAGTCCAACGAAAATTCGGCGAGTATACTCGACACACGCGATGATACTCGTCGAATCGGCGAAAAAGACTTGGCGATGAAAATTTACCCGACGATACTTGACAAAATGGACCAGCGATACTGGCCGAAAACGACTTAACGAAAGACAGACTATACTCGTTGAATTTACCTTAAGCAAACTTATGTTATTTTGCGACTACGAAATGATACACGCCGAAAATGACTTATCCTAATTTGGCGATACTCGCCGAATTTCTACCCGATGCCCGTCAAATTCTACTTAGGCTACATACCGTTACTCGATGAAAATTCCTTACCAAAATCCGACAAATTTAAGGTTCTCTACACATATACTCGTCGAATTTCTCTCATGATATACGCCGAATTTTACTTAACCTGAATTTCCTAATTTTTGTGGTTTTGGCCGAAATCTTGCCCTAACCTAGGGGTTCTTCCAAAACTCATTCTACATTACTCCTATTATCTAGGGAAGGAGGAAAGAGAAATAAATAAGGACTGAAGATGGACATGCAAGGGAAGAGAACCACTTGCCTTGAAATCTCTGAAAAAGCGCCGCCCGCCTGCACCGCGACACGGATCGACCATAAAATGCCCTAAGCAATGTTTCCTGAAACTTTTGAAGGAGAAAGGAGGTTAAAACCTCAAATCCTAAATCACAAAGATCGGGGAAACAGGAAGATCTTACCACGATTGCGAAGCCCTCGTCGAGAGCTTCCCAAATCTCTACTCAAATGACGGATCTGACCACCGGATCACCGGAAATCGCATGTCGAAACAAGTCGTGACTGACGCACGACTTCCGCGAAACGACCGTCGCGGGTGAGGAAGAAGGTGAACAGTAGGGTTTTGTTTACGCGGTTATATATATATATATATATATATATATATATATATATATATATATATATATATATATATATATATATATATATATATATATATATATATATATATTAATAATTAATTAATTCATAATACATTATTACATTACAATTAATATTAATAATTCCCAAAACAATCCGAAATTCAAAATAACTCGAAATTCTACGAAATTCGCATCGTAGTTAAATACCGACGTTACGAATCTAACGGCGAAATAGAAATTCAAATCCGACAATCCAAACTCGGGAAAACACCTCCCAAAGCTCAAACACAAGCATTCCCAAAAAGGCTCCACCGAGTCATCAAAACAGACCCGGCTCGTAAGGGAATCTTGCAAACAGGCTAAACCCGGCCATATAGAAAAACCTAAAGAGCAAAACCACACTCTAACCATGGCACATGCCAAACATGCATCGACATAATGCCTTGACGTCATAAATATGCCAAACAAAGATTTAAACCAAACATCGAAAAATCGGGGGCGTTACACCCTAGGCTTAAATTAAATTGGAAAAACTCCGATTTTTCTCCCAAGGTTCCTAAAATTTAATACAACTCTTAGGGAGGCCTAAAATGAGCACACAATTTTTCTCAAATTTTTTGAACAACTTTGGGCCTCTAATTTGGCCAATTAAATCTCATTTGGGCTTTTAAAAATATTAAATCAATTCCGAAAATTCTCAATTTTTTTTGTCGAGAAAGCACTTATTGAGGGGAATAACTTTTATGTTCAATACTTTTTTCCTGAGAAGTCTATATTTTTTATAAATGTTATCAAAGGTTCTGATTAAAAATTGGTCTACATATAGCAGATCAGGCTTGATCCTGCGGCCAGGATTGAGCCAGACGGGGAAAACAGCCAACACTTCCCCACAACAAATCTGCCACAGATCCGCTGTGGGGGCATAGAAGATGAGGCGGGGGGGGAATTGAGAAGATCATGTTCGTTCATCTCATTCCCGTGAGATGAATGGTGATGATCTTCCCCGTCGGAGAAGAAGGCGGTGGCCCTCTACCACCGCCAGCCGGCCACTATTGGGCGTCGGCGCCACCCCCGATCGACCCGTCGAGGGCCGGGGAGCATCTGGGTGGTGATCCGGCGGCCTACTGCCGCCAGCCACCGCCAGCCCCCGTTGGCCACCGCCGGGATTCGAAAACCCGAGAGCAAGGTGACAGCGGCTATGCTCCCAGTGCCACCGCGCCACCCTTCCTCTCAGGTGACCATTCCGACCACGAAACCATCCCAGCCAGCGCGTTGGGGGTTGCGCTCCTCTCCGATGGTGGCCCGGTGACTTACCGTCGCCGGCCGCCGCCGGATTAAAAACAGAGGAATTCTCTTTTTCTCGAGTGTCGTCGGAGCGGCATTTTCCAGCAACACCCTGCCCTTCCACCACCATGGAGGGGTATCCCTAGTGGACTAGACCTTCCCTAGCACCACCACCGGCTTTGGGAGAAGCTAGCTTCCTAGGGTCACCACCTGACTTGGAGCATTGTTCGGGTGGTGTAGGGGGCGCTCCGGACATCGGGTGGCCCATGCAGGATGTCCAAAATATTTGAAAGGGAGAGGGGAGAAGGTTATACCTGGCCTGAAAGAGCTTGAGAGGGCCCCAGCCGAGTTTCCATTAGAGGCAGCGTAGAGCTTGGCTCGGGTTGGCGTTTCACGATGACTTAGGGTTCTGGCAAGGGCTCCCTGGGTTTGTTTGGGTTGGTGAGGAGGAAGGCAGGGGGCATAGCCTTTTATAGGCTTAGGGAGGGTGGCCACTCCTCCACTAGCCAATATGGGATTAATCCCATGATGGGAGGAAGTCCTCTCCTCCCCTCCACTTGCCTTGGCCATATAGCACCATCCTAGGGCCTCTAGGTGGCAGTCATCCAAGGGGAGAGGGATGGGCTTGGGCCTTGATTCCTAAGGAGAGAAAAGAGTTGGGGAAGGAAAAATTAGGCCTAGCTTGGCCCATGGCCCATTCCCATTATATAACTGATTTGAGTAGCCCATGATGTGAGAGGGGGTAGGGCATTAGCTATTAATGAAGAGGAGGTGTGCACCTCCTTAAGAAAATTTCCAAAAATTGATTTTTAGGGGGGTTTGACAAAATTCAACCCTAGGGTGGGTCCCCCTTGTTAGTCAAAGTCAAAATAGGTCCATGTCATTGGGAGTCGGGTTAAAGTTGGGGTGTCATGTCATAATTTGTGTGTGCATGTTTTTGCAGTGCACAATTATGCTTAATTTGACCACGGGTTGACCCCCCATAACTGAAATTGACCAGGACGCACTTGGTTGTGCTCGTATTGAACATTCGAGTCCAATGCCACTAACCGGGATCGAATCATAGTTCGTTTGCTAGTTATTCAAAATTTGTGCGTCGCAGCGCGCTAAAATGGTCAAAACACGTATAATCATCGTTAGACTTTAAAATGCTACACAATAAGTTTCAGTGGGTTCGTATTGACTATACAAAGCCATAGGAACTGACAGAACTCAAATTGGAGTCCTCTAGGTCATTATCTGAGAATCTCATTTTTGCGACCTTTTACGAGGAATGGCCCTACTTACCATATGACCTCAGAGTTCAACGGAACGAGTTCCAATGCGTTTGTATCGATTATACAAAGCCAAAGAAGCCGACAGAACTCCAATCAAAGTTTCTAGCTCTATAGGAGCCTAGGGTTACCTTCTAACCTAGTGTGGGCCATGGGTAGAGGTTCGGGTCACTTGTATTGGGCCCATTAGGGTCTTGGTGGCCCAATAAAAGTCAGGATGTTACAATACAATAAAAATAAAATGATTTTTGTCCCCGAAAATTTGCTTGAAGTACGGGGAAAGAAACAACATACCTGGGGAAAGAGTTCTGGGTGCTTTTCTCAGACCAGTACTTCAGGTTCCCATGTGTACTCATCTCGTCCATAATTTGACCATAACATCTTAACCATCGAGATGGCATTGTTATGCAGATTCTTCACTTTATGATCTACTACCCTGACTGGTTCAAGCTGGACGGATCTATCGGATTGCAGTTATACTAGTGGTGTATTTAGATGTTGCTCTGGTTGCCGGAGGACTCGTCTCAAGGATGAGACATAAAACATATCATGAAGATTTCCCAATTCTGGGGGCAGGGCTAATCGATAGGCAACGGGGACAACACGATCTATCACCTGATAGGGGCCCAAGTAACAGGGATCTAACTTTTTTTATTTCCTTAATTGGGAGACACCATGCATGGGCTTGATTTTTAAGAACACCATTTCT
Organism: Platanthera guangdongensis; assembly: GCA_039583875.1. Classification (NCBI taxonomy): domain Eukaryota; kingdom Viridiplantae; phylum Streptophyta; class Magnoliopsida; order Asparagales; family Orchidaceae; genus Platanthera; species Platanthera guangdongensis. Next base: position 170,396,524 of record CM077162.1, read on the forward strand.
CCCACGCTAAACTCCACCGATCGGTGCCGTGCATCATAATATTTGACTTGTCGACTCTGTGCTTCATGTACTTGCTCCTGGATTAGCTGTATCGCTGCCGTAGTATCATCAATATAAGCCACTCCCAAGGCTTATGGGTCCTCATCTTGAGCCCATGTTAGCGGAGTTCTGCAACGTATCTCATACAATGCCTCGTATGAGGCCATTTTGATGCTGGACTGATAACTATTATTATAAGAAAACTCAACTAAAGGTAGCAGCTGCTCCCATGGATCGTTGTGTTATATTATGCAAAGTCGGAGTAGATCGTCCATTGTCCGGTTTGTTATTTTTGTCTGTCCATCTGTCTGCGGATGGAAGGCGATGCTGAAGGCCAATAGGGTCCCTAAGTATTCCTTTATCTGTCTCCACTCCTTGGATGTGAAACGTCCATCACGATCCGACACAATGGACTTCGGCACTCTATGGAACCAGACTACTTGTTCTATGAACAATCTGGCCAGGATGTCAACTCTGTCGCCCTGCAGGTTTGGAATGTATCGTGCTACTTTGGTAAGACGATCTATGATGACCCATATGGAGTCATTTCCGGTATGAGATCGGAGTAAGTTGTGAACGAAATCCATGTAAATATTCATTTCCATTCTGGTATCGGCAGGGGCTGCAGCAGACCTCCCGGGTTGCAACATTAAGCTATAACCCTTAGGGAAGTCTAATACTGAGCCACGAAGTCGGTGACATCTTTTTTCATTCCGGGCCAATAAATGGTCTTATGTAGGTCAACATACATCTAAACTACACTATGATGAATAGAATACCTTGACTGGCGCGCTTCTTGAAGGATATCATCTCGGATTCCTCCGGTAGAGGGAATAAATATACGGTGTCTGAACTGCAAGATCCCATCATGCAGAATAAACTCCTCCTGCGCCCCATCTTGTAGAGACTAGATGATTAGAACTATTTCTGGGTCGATCTGCCGGGCTTCTCGTATTCGATCTCGAATATCGCATTGGATCTCCATCCAATAAAATTTTGCTTGGTATTCTTTCGGATCTCTACGAGCAACCAGGGTGATTTCCAAATCTATCAGAGGCTGAAAGCAATCCCTTAGAATCTGCTCCATCCAGTTTTTGGCGGTCAAGGGTTGGAGGCTCAGTGCGTCGATGACTTTATTATCCTTCCTGGGGTGGTACTGGAGTGCGAAATCATAATCACATAGAAATTCCAACCACCAACACTGTCGGAGGTTCAAGTATTTTCTGGGTAAAGATGTATTTTGAGGCTCTTATGGTTGGAGAAGATTTCGCACCTTACTCCGTACAGGTAGTGCCTCCAAATCTTGAGGGCGAAAACGACGGCGCCCTATTCCAAGTCATGAGCTGCGTAGTTCAGCTCATATGGCTCTAACTGGCGAGAAGCGTAAGCCACCACGTTATTGTGTTGCATTAAGACATCTCCTAATCCTTTCAGGGATGCAACTGTATAAATCTGGAATCCTTCAGTCCCTGAGAGGATTGTGAGGATCGGGGCAGAAGTTAGTTGTCTCTTCAATTCGACAAATGCAGCCTCGCATTCTGGCGTCCACTGGAACGTAACGTCCTTCCTGGTGAGGGCGGTGAGGGGGTAACACGGTCTTAGAGAATCCTTCCACGAACTTCCTGTAATAACCCGTAAGACCGAGAAAACTTCGAATGTCTGCTGCCGACTTAAGCGGCGGCCAGTTCTGAACAGCTTGGATTTTGTATTGGTCCACCGCCACTCCATTCTTGTTGACAGTATGGCCCAAAATCTGATCCCTTCTAACCAGAATTCACACTTGCTGAATTTGGCGAAGAAAGAGTGTTCTCAAAGTTTAAGCAACACCAACCGCAGATGTCTAGAATGATCTATCTTAGTCTTCGAGTAGATCAAGATGTCATTGATAAAGACGGTCATGAAATGATCTAGGAAGGGTTTGAATACCTTATTCATCAGTCATAAAGGTATAGGGGTGTTAGTGAGCCCAAAAAGGCATCACTAGAAACTCGTATAGACCATAGCGAGAGCTAAAGACAGTTTTTGGAATGTCATCTTCCCGAACTCGCAGCTGATTATTTTAGGATATTAGGTCCATCTTGGAGAATACGAATGCACCTTGGAGTTGATCGAACAACTCGTCGATCTATCTACTGGCTAACAGGGTGAACACGTTCGAGCTCGTTTCACGACATCAAATCGCACATATTCAACTCTGTTTAAAGGTTATCGCAATGTTTTCCTTTTGTCAATTTCGTCCTAGTGGATATACTGGCAAAGGTTTGGAGAAACACTTCCAAGAATACGGTAATGACCGCGACATAACTTCGCGCTCACGCGGTGAAATCGCCGCCACTTCCCCACTTTGGATATGCAGCATAGAGATGGCGGCGTGGCGACCCGGCCGTTGCTGCGCGTAAAAATTTGAGCCTCCAAAATTGCTTAATGCGAATGGAAATGGAGACCGCAAACCGAAAAATCGCGCGTTGTGGAGCTTGGCTTAAATAAAATGTGTCAGACTATTCCAACATGTGCGACCATACCATCACTAGAGCATCGGATCCCATCAGAACTCCCAGTTAAGCGTGCATGGGCGAGAGTAGTACTGGGATGGGTGTTCTCCTGGGAAGTCCTCGTGTTGCGCCCATTTTTTACCGCTCGGTTGCATGAATGTCCATTTTTACCTGCGACGAACACGCTCTCTCTACGAACGCGTGCCAGAGGGTACCGCCCATGTGATCTGGGAGGAATTTTCGAAATCAACAGAATGGGCACGTGGCCTTAAAATCTTGCGCAGACGATGAGAATGAAATCAAAAGAAAGGCGAGTCTTAGTTTCCAAATGCAAGACACTTAAAACGGCCATATGTTGAAACCGAAAATCGGTCTCCTGTGGAGTTCGACCCTTGGGGAAGGGGTGACCGCGCACCTACTACCCTCAAGCGAACGATCTAGGCATGAGACTAGGAACACAAGGGACAGACCCAAGATCTCAGAGTGGAGGACCCGCTGCATACCCGGAAGACTAACGAACTATTCCCCTCCCAAGCCAAGGGCTGAGCTAAGGCACCTTCGGAGGGCTCTCTTGGCCGACCGGAACATATAAGGAGGATCTCAAGATCCACTCCCTAACTAGAGGTGCCACCTCGAGTCTATGTAAAATGTTCCCAGCCCCCCTTACTATTGGCACAAAACCGCCCAGTAGCCCTACTCTACGCAGCCCCAATTGGGCCCCTAACAGTGGAACTTCGTTATTCTGAAAGGATGGAAATAGGCCATCAGGGGCTTCCCGGCATCTATACCTCGGGGCCCCCACGGGGGGAGCGGTTCACGAACACACTGCTCGCCCAAGATAGGAGGAGTAAACTACATATTCACAGAGCATCACAGATATTAAAAAATATTACAGGAATATGAATTTCATACTCAGCACGCAGGCCGGCAATATAAACAAAAAAGGCCTTCGAGGGCCGGCACGAGCTCGGGCTTAAGCCTGTTATTCTCCGCTTGGTACTGCAACACCTGTACGACAACGTCTCCACGAGCGGCGGCCAACTAGGCATCGGTCGGCTAACATAAGCGGGCCAAACATATTGCGCACACCCACTTTTTGGGGCTATGGCGCGCATTCCCTGCAAACGGCTAATAAACAACTTCCTCGGAGTCTTCTCCGGGAATCCCAGAACATCACCAATCCGGCTCACACGTCCGGATGGGCTTCACACAGCATGCCTAAACCCATACTCATGCTTCCAGGTACCAATGCAATTAAAAGCGGGGACGCACATGTCAACCCGTCGGAAAGCTCCCTTCCCCACACCCGTTGGTGGAGAGGGGCTTCCATGCAAATATGTAAACTGAGGGCTTCACCTGCCCAAGTAGAAACATCGTTATCCTTGTCGCGTGCTTGGCGGCGGGGCCGGGAGAGGAGCTCCGGGTCGATCCTACTGCATGCGGCCGCGTCGATGGTCGATCTCCACTCTAGGCCGAGCCTTGCTCCAGGCCGAGCTTGCTGCCGGTGGCGGTGGCCAATCTCCACTCCAAGCCTCTTGCTGTCGGTGGTAAAAAGCTAGGGCCCGGCTCCAGGCCGAACCCCACTCCAAGCCGAGCCCTGCTCCAGGCCGAGAGAAAGAGAGGGGGGTTGGGTTGCTCCAGGCGGCCGGGAGAGAGGGAGGTCGAGGTGTGCTGCTCCAGGTCGGGAGAAAGGGAGGGGGCCGGGTTGCTCCAGGCGGCCGGGAGAGAGGGAGGTCGAGGTGATGGGGCTCGGCCTGATCTCCAGGCGGCTGGAAAAAGGAGCGGCGCGCGGTTGCTGCTGCTTCAGGTGGCCGGAGAGAAAGAGGGAGGCGGGGCTCGGGCTGCCACTTCAGACGGCGACGGGAGAGAGGGAGGGGGGCAGCGTCGGGTTGCTCCTACTGTAGGCCGACGGGAGAGAGAAAGGGGGGCCGGCTGTGCTGCTCCTGTTGGCCGCCGGGAGAGAGGAAGGGGGGCGGCGGCTGCGCTGCTCCTGGCCGAGAGTGAGAGAAGGGGGCGGGCCGATCCTCCTGTGCCGAACCCTAGTGAGGGAGTTCCAAATAAAATCCCCCCTGCCTTTCCTTTTTTCTCCCTTTTTCTGTTATATCCCACCTCCCCTCCTAAAATCCCCTCTCCCCTTTTTATCTATCTTATCACATATCTATAATATATACATAATATATTATATATATTATAATATAATATATATATATATATATATATATATATATATATATATATATATATATATATATATATAAAAATTCTAAACCTATGCGAATAAAACCTCCGCACGCACGCACGAGGACACGCACATCTTCGAACGGGGTCGCACCAACTCGTCGCCCATAACACGCCCCTGGGCTGATATTTGGGGAGGGTCCCACTCGCCCGGCTACGGGGTTATACACTATAACTTTTGATTAGACCGTCTGATTTTCTCTCACAATACCATTTCGAAAAGCTCTCAGAGTTGTCCATCCACTGGCAAACTGGGTGAACCTGTTCGAGCTCAATTTGCAATCTCAGATTGCGCATATTCAACTCCGTTTAAATGTTATCCCAGTGTTATCCTTTCGTCAATTTCGTCCTAATGGATATTCCGATGAAGGCTTCAGAAAACACTTCCAAGAATGCGGTAATGACCGCGACATAACTTCGCTCTCACTCCACTTCCCCATTTCAGAGATCCCGCGAAGAGGCGGCGGCGTGCCAGCCAGGCCATTGTCGCGCGTAAAAATTTGAGTCGCCAAAATTGCTTAATATGAATAGAAACGGAGCCCGCAAACCGAAAGATCGCACGTCGGGGAGCTTGGCTTAAATAAAATTTATTGGACTATTCCAACGTGTGCGACCATACAAGCACTAAAGCACTGGATCTCATCAGAACTCTATAGTTAATCGTGCTTGGGCGAGAGTAGTACTGGGATGGGTGACCTCCTGGGAAGTCCTCGTGTTGCACCCATTGTTTGCCGCTCGGCTGCATAAATGCCCATTTTTAGCCGCGGCGAATGCGCTCTCTCTACGAACATGGGACCGAGGGTACCGCCTACGTGGGGTAGGCGGAATTTTCGGAAACAACAAAATGGGCATGCGACCTTAACATCTTGTGCAGGCGATGAGCCTGAAAACAAAAAAAAGTCTCTTCTTAGTTCCCAAATACAAGGCACTTCAAAAGGACATAACTTTTGATCGGACCGTCTGATTTTCTCGCACAATACCATTCACAAAAAGGTAAGCAGACATCTGTGATTTTCACATCAAACACAACTATTGTCAACACAAATGCTTCCACATCATGATATGACGTCATAACTGCATCTTAACATATCACTTTCTTCCCATATGGACTCTTATTACTACGGGCATGTCATTCCACTCTTACCTGTGATACAAAGATAAGCACATAGGGCATACATTGAGGATTAATCAAACGACTTCTTGATTATTCATCACAACATGTATTAATACGCAAAACAGGCATTGTATACATCATTACTTATGAGGAAATGTACGATACACAATTATAGTTATTTATGTACACATACTCAACATTCCCTTTCAGTGTGGTGTTGTCTAAGGGCCACTTCGGTGGTCCTGAGCAATATGTCCCTCTCTGCCACACGAGTAGCAAGCATGTGGAGTTCGCCCTACAACTGCTCCAGCCTTAGCTTTCTTTGTCCTTGGCGCATCACCATGACATTCTTGGGCAATATGGCCTACCACCTTTTTTGTGATCCTATGATTATGGAAGTTTTTGATTCCAACAGATGTAACTTCTTCTTCCACTTGCACAAGTTTGATTTTGAAACATTTGCAAAGTTCAGCACGTTGAACTCTCGTTTTGCCCTGAACTTTTCCAAGTCTATTTCCAAAGACCTAGCAGTAATTACCAAGGCATGGAATCCAATTAACCTTGGACCCACCAATAGACGTCGTAGTTCATCACACAGACCATCATAAAATCTGTTGGCCTTAGTCTTCTTGGTCTCAAACACAAACCCTGCATGTTGTCGTAACTCAACAAATACATGAAAGTACTCCTCAACCATGTACGGTCCTTGCATCATACACATATTCAATGACGGGGCCGATGTTCTTCCCCTTGCAATTAGCTCAAGTACACCAAACGACATTGCACTCACCACCGGAACAGAGGGTTGTATATGCCTCCCATGTTGGGCCTTGGTCATTGCGAAGACCACATCAGCGATCAACCGAACCGTCTCTACCAAAGGAGGAGGTGTTGGCACCTCAGTTAGCGCATTTCTCTCCATCGAATGCTGGGGTTCTTGCTTCCCCTCAACACTTTTAGTCGCCTACCATCGTGAAACACACAATTAAGCAACTCACACTATTGCAAAAGCAATAATATGAACACACAAGTTCCTCAAACATGTGTATTTTCATTCCTAAGTGGACATTCTTGAGTTCATTTATGTTATAACGGTAAGCACTTACATGTGCTCATCACCCCACAAAAATATACGACCACAAATTCGCAGGAGGAAGACCAGGACAAGTTGATACTAAATTGTAATGCCTCCATCCGTCGCATGAAATATAATAGAGAGTTTGTGTTTGGTCTATTGATCTCAATATCCCAGATTTTTAAGAAGTCAAACGAGTCAATGACATACACACATAATGTATTTGATGTGTGCTTGAGTTCATGCATGCAGGTAGTTCATGATTGGACAGGTCAGCAAAAAGAATATGCTGTAGAATTCAAATTTTGTCAAGCTCAGTTCAAAGTGTGGGTCTCAGATTTCGTCGAGCTCAGCTCATAGTTCGTCGAGCTCAGCTTGCAAATCGTCGAGCTGAGCCCCTCCTTGCCTCCATGGACAAGAGAGCTCAAAACAATATTATAAGTACAGTAGATGATTCAACGTTCCAGAATCTGGTGCACTGCAAGACCTCCAAGGAGATGTGGGACATCCTAGTTGTGTTCATGGAGGGCTCAGAGGAGGTGAGGGATGACAGAAAATCCATGCTCAATCAGTAGTATGAGGCCTTCAGACAAGGAAAGTCTGAGGGCATTGCTGAGAGCTTTGAGAGATTTTTCAGAATTGTGAATGAACTGAGAACATATGGAAGGGTCTTCAGCACCTATGAGCTGAATGATGTATTTCTCAGGTCCCTCTCCAAAGGATTGGGACACAAAGATTTGTGTCATTAGGGAAATGGGAAAGTTAGCTGACACTCCTCCTCCAATTCTATTTGGAAAGTTGTTGTCATATGAGATGCAGCTTGCTGTAAGAAAGGAAGAAGAAAAGTGCAGTAAGTCACAGGCTAAGGAGAAGTCTGTGGCCTTCAAAGCTGAAGTCCCATCCAGGAGCAAAAGGAAGAACTCTCCACTCAGGAAAATTACTGTGTTAGATTCAGAGAGCTCAAGGACCAGCACTACAGACAACCATACATCTGATGAGGACCTTGCAGCCTTCTCCAGGCAATTTCAGAAGTTTATGAAGAAGGGGCATTGGAAGAATAGAAGGCCATCCTTTTCCTCATAGCACAGAAGAAAATCCTCTAAGGATGACAGGTTTGCTCCTAACTCTAGCAAACATACTTCCTCTAATGTTATTTATTTCTACTATAGCAAACCTGGTCATGTAGTTGCTGACTGCCTAGTGAAGAGGAAAGAAGGAGTAAAGAAGCACCATAAGGGAAAGAAGAAAGAGAATTCACTTGTGGCCAAGAAGGAAAATACATGGTCTGACTCTTCCTCTAGGTCAGATAGTGAAGAATAAGAAGACTGCATTGGTCTAATGGCTGTTGCTGAAGGAGAACCTGAAGAATACCTTGCTACTGGGATAGGGATCAGGGCCCCTCTGTCATATTCAGATAGTGACTCAGAGGTGGATAAAGATGAAGAAGATGCTTAATGACATGGACTGATGGCAATTACTGATGATTAGAGTAGCCAAGATCAGCCTGGACAAGTTCAGGTAAATTCAAAATCTTTGCATTATATTTCAAGTCATGAGGCTAGCTCAAATTCTGAAGCTCAATCATCAAGAGATGAAGGGGATTCAGATTCTGAGGATGATGTCAATTCCTTAATTGACAAGTATGGAGAACTTATTGAAGCATTCAAGAGGTGCAAGCTCCTTGCCAAGAGACAGGCAAAAGAGCTTCTCAGTCTCAAGAGAAAGTGTGAAAGCCAAGAAAAAGCTCTCACTGACATGGCTGCACAGTGAGCCCAACTCAAGGTGATCATTGACGAGCAGTCTGTGGTAAGAGTCTCAAATGAGAAACTTATCCAGAAACTTAAAAATGATCTCCTAAATAAGAAATTGCTAGTGACAGAATTTTCTAAGCCAAACACTGTGCTTCCCTTAATTGACACCCACCTCACCCAAGTGGGTAAGAAAGGGTTAGGATTTAAGGGACCTACTAGACCTCCCAATCCAAAAGGAAAGGGAAAGGGAAAGGCACCAGTTGTGTCTCTAGCCTCATTGCCTCAAATTCCTTTTCAGAGAGTCATGTTGGCTTCAAAAAGGTATGACCATGAAAGCTGTTATGGTCACTGGGAGAATGGTAGATCCACTGGTATGGACCAATATGGCCCTAACCAAGGTGGAAGATACAGCCATGTGAGGGCCTTTAAGGATACCCATAAGGAAATTCAAATGGTCCATCCTAGACCATTTGTTTTTGGGGCTGCAGCCCCAAAACTCAAGGATATTGCTGCTACAGGAAATCTGAGTCAACCAGCAAAAATAATGACCCAAGGTGAGTCTTCTGCCATGGCTGGGATGGCAGTTTCTTATGCTATCAGATGCATGTTAGCTGAAAAGAGACATGCAGCGGGTGGATCTTAGAAAATTCCAAAACAGCCAGCTGAAAGACTCTTCTTCAGTCGAATGACCGCTGGAAGAAAGCAGAAATGTACAGTAGCACATCTTCCCACTGTTCATGGAGCAGTCAAGCCAAGTGCTGGTCCTAAATAGAAAAGGAGATATAATATCTATGAGTGTTGGTACTGTGGCAAAGTGGGCCACTATGTTGTGGATTGCTGGCACAATCCTTCTGTGTCCAGAGGTAGCCAACCTATCAAGAATACTGCAGGAAGACAAGATTATTTTCAGACTAATGTGAACCTAGGACCCAATAGATATTGGGGTCCTAAGGTGAGATAATTTGTGTTCTTTTCAAGTTAGTTCAGGTACCTATTCCACTAAATGGTACCTGAATAGTGGATGTTCCAGGCACATGACTGGAACAAGGAGCTGTTGAAGGAGTACACTCCAGTAAAGAATAGACCTAAGGTCATCTTTGGAGGCTCTGACAAGGGAATAACCAGAGGTTATGGTAATATCTCAAATGGCATAATCATCATCACAAAGATGGCTTATGTGGAGGGGCTACAACACAACCTCATAAGCATAAGCCAATTATGTGATCTTGGTTATGACATTTCCTTCCATAAGTATAAGTACCACATTAAGAGGTTGATGACTATTCCAGATTTGTTTGGGTGTTCTTTCATAGAAGAAAAGATGAAACCCTTGATATTTTCATGAATTTTGTCAGGCAGATTCAGAATGAACTTACATGCTCTGTGGTCAAAATAAGAAGTGACCATGGAACTGAATTTCAGTCTCCTGTCATGACTACTTTCTTTGAGGAGCAAGGGATTCATCAGTAATTCTCCTCTCCAAGAACACCCCAGTAAAATGGGTTAGCTGAGAGGAAAAACAGGACACCCATAGAAGCTGGGAGAATATTGTTGAGTGACACTTCTCTCCCTAAGTATTTCTGGGCTGAGACAGTTAATAATGTATGTCATGTTCTCAACAGGGCTTCTATCACCAAAGGCCACAAGAAGACTCTCTATGAGATCTTGAAGGGTAGAAAACCAAGCATAGCCTATTTCAGGATATTTGGTTGTAAGTGTTTCATCTTGAACAATGGTAAGTTAAAAGTGACTAAGTTTGCTGTCAAATACCATGAGGGGATTTTTGTTGGGTACAACAATAATAGTAAGGCATATAGAGTGAACAACTTGACTAATCAGGTTGTAGAAGAATCTGTCCATGTTGTGTTTGATGAGTCAAGCATGATTAACAGTAAGCTGTCAAGCTCCTTGCCTAGTTCTGCAGGTATAGAAGTCATGATGGAAAAACTCTCCATCAAAGATAAAGACCCAGCCATGCATAAAGAATGTGGAGAGGAAAGCTGTCCAGAGAAAGCATAGGACAGTTTAGCTGGAGATGAAGACCAACCAGATGAAGAAAATGGTGCTCAGCTAGAAGCAGTCAGGCTGCCCCCTACAGTCAGATATCTGAGAGATCATCCTCCAGATCAGCTAATTAGTGAGGCCAGCCAAGGTGTACAGACTAGAAGCAAAAGTTTCAACACAGCTCTATATTCCAGCTTCATGTCACAAGAAGAGCCAAAGAAATTTGAAGAAGCATATCAAGAGCAATTTTGTATTGGTGCAATGCATGAAGAACTGAAACAGTTAAAAAGGTGTAAGGTCTGGAAGTTGGTTCCCAGAGCAGATGGACATAATGTCATTGGAGTCAAGTGTATTTTTAAAGATAAACTTGATGAAAATGACATTGTAATAAAGAATAAAGCTAGACTGGTGGCCAAATGTTATATACAGGAAGAGGGGATTGATTATGATCGGACTTTTTCCCCAATTACAAGGTTGGAAGCAATCAGACTGTTCCTTGCATTTATAGCCTTCCAGGGATTCAACGTATTCCAGATGGATGTAAAGTCTGCCTTCCTGAAAGGAGACTTGAAGGAAGAGGTTTATGTAGAGCAGTCTCCAGGTTTTGTAGATTCCAACTCTCCTACTATTGTATATAGACTTAGGAAAGCTCTTTATGGGCTCAAGCAAGCCCCTGGAGCATGGTATGAGACATTTTCTACCTTTCTCATTGAGAACAAATTCTCAAGGGGGAAGATAGACAAGACTCTATTCCTAAGGGAATCTAAGGGCAAGATCATCCTAGTCCAGATTTATGTTGATGACATAATATTTGGCTCTACTGATGACAACCTCTGCAGCAAGTTTACAAAACTTATGCAAGGAAAGTTTGAGATGAGTAGTATGGGTGAACTGAAATTTATCTTGGGACTCCAAGTAAGACAGACTGATGATGGTCTATCCATTTCCCTATCAAAGTTCACCAGGGAGATAATCAAGAACAATGGCATGGAGTATGCTTCCACAATAAGACCTCCCTTGAGCTCAAGTATGCCTATAGGCAAAGATGATCTAGGGAAATCTGTTGATCTAACTCTGTATAGAGGTATAGTTGGCTCCCTTCTCTACCTCACTGTAAGTAGGCCTGACATTATGTATGCAACATGTGTCTGTGCTAGGTATCAGGCCTGCCCTAAAGAGTCTCACTACCCTGCTGTGAAAAGAATCTTGAGATTTCTTAAGGGCACCGCAGATCTTGGCCTATGGTACCCCAGGAATGGGTAATTTGAACTAATAGGCTATTCAGATGCAGATTTTGCAGGTTGTAAGGAGCACAGGAAGAGCACTTTTGGCTCCTGTCAATTTTTAGGTGGAAGGCTTGTCTCTTGGAGCAGCAAGAAACAAATGAGTGTTGCAATCTCAACAGTAGAGTCAGAGTATATTTTAGCTGGATGCTGTTGTGCTCAGTTGTTGTGGATCCAGCATCAACTTCAAGACTATAATATTCAGATAAGTAGAACTCCATTCTTTTGTGATTATACTAGTGTAATTTCTATAGCTAGGAATCATGTCTCTCATACCAGGACTAAACATATAGAAATTAGGCATCACTTCATTAGATAACATGTGGAAAGAGAATACATCAGCCTTGAGTTTGTCTCCACAGACAAGCAAGTGGCTGATATCTTCACTAAGCCACTAGATGAAGCCAATTTCAACACCTTCAAATTTTAATTGGGTATGTTGAATCTTGTATAGCTTCAATTCTCTCTTCTACCATATGCTACACTGTCCATTTTGCAGGTAGTAAAAGTTCTTCCTCTAAATAATGAAGATGGTGTGCAACTGTTGAGGGGGAGCGAGCCAAACAACTGAACTGGATTGAGTCAAAGTGGGAAGATCTACTCCAAATAGATAGGGGGAGAAAACCCCCACAGAATGCTCCCTATTGCAGAAGTTAAAAATGGGGAGGATAGTCAAGGGGTAAGAAGAATAGACATGTGGAATAGTAAGGGTGGCAGTATGCCAGGGGGAGTAAGTAATTCTCCACAGGCAGGAGAAATATGGTAACATTTCCACACTCTAATAATGTTAAATTTTGTTTTATGATGAATATGTTGTGTTATCAATGACCTGTATTATTGATCAAGCAAAGTTTTGACTTCTTCAAATAGGGGGAGATTGTTTGGTCTATTGATCCCAATATCCCAGATTTGTAAGAATTCAAACGGGTCAATGACATACATATATAATGTATTTGATGTGTGCTTGAGTTCATGCATGCAGGTAGTTCATGATTGGACGGGTCAGTAAAAATAATATGCTGGAGAATTCAAATTTTGTCAAGCTCGGTTCAAAGTGTGGGTCTTAGATTTCGTCGAGCTTAGCTCGTAGTTCGTCAAGCTCTGCTCGCAGATCGTCGAGTTGAGCTCACCATTAGTAGAACGGAGTTCAGAACTCGAGATTTAGAAATCATCGAGCTCAACTCACCTTTCGTCAAGCTGAGCTCACCGTTCGTCGACCTAAATTCAGAAGCTTAGGATTCAAATTTCATCGAGCTCAGCTCACAGTTCGTCGAGCTCAGCTCACAGATCATCGAGCTCAGCTCACTACTCATTGAGCTAAATTCAGAAGCTTGAGGTTCAGAATTCATCGAGCGCAGCCCACCAATCATCGAACGCAGTTTAACATTCGTTGACCTAAAGTCAGACAAATTGACTAAGTCAATACTGCTGAGACAGCTGAGACAACTAAGAAGTATGTCTCAGCATAACCACTGAGACAATGCAAGCTGCAATTTCTCTAAGTCCAGAAGCATTGAGTGAAGCAGGTTCACTCAACACTTCTAAAGAAGAAGGAAGTGCTGAGACAAAAGATAGTCTCAACTGTGAAGCAGACACCGCTGAGACCGCTGAGAAGAAAATCATTGAGACAGGAGTCAGTCTCAGATGAGAAGAAGAAAGCGTTGAGACTGCTGAGAAGAAACTGCTGAGACAGCTGTGAAAGAACCGCTGAGATGAAGCCAGTAAAAATTCACAAGTCCAGAAGCGCTGAGAGCCAAGACAAATGGCATTGAGTGACTTAAAATCACTCAACGCTTATTGAAGATCTGGAATTTTTTAAGTCCAGAATGTGATGACCGCTGCTGACATCATCCAAAGTCAACAAGTCAAAGTGGTTCAAGGCATTGCGGGAAAGCTACAGCAGCACCAGGATGGCCACTGCTGACGTCACCAAGAAGTCAACAAAGTCAAATTACAAGAAGCCGTTGCGGGAAAGCTGCAGTAACGCCAAAAGCTGGTTTGTCCTTTTCTGAGGGAGGTGACGCTCACCAATTCTTGGCTGGGCTCACTCCTCAATTGTGTCGTTGATTCAAATCAACAGATATAAAAAGAAAAAAGAAAAGGATTACGGTTACGGAGAACAAACACAGAACATACAAAGAAAACCTGAGGCAGTTGGACTTCATCTTCTCCGATAAGCTTGAAAGCAAAATGTTTAGTATAGTTAGCCATAAGGCAAAGAACGAAAGCTGAAGCTATCTCAGGTTCAGCAAGATAGTTCTCTCCAGAACAAGGCAGCTGATTCATCTATTCAGCAAGGAGATAGCTGTGTGAAGGGTCATCAACCTTCAATAGCAGATTGCTGCTCACCAATGCGGCAAAGGAGTTAGCTATAGAAGAAGACTCATTCCTTCTACAGCAAGTGGGCTGGATTGATATCTGCTCAGTCCAGCAAGGTAGACTCATCTCTCATCTTGTATGAAATGCGGCTAAAAGGAGTTAGCTGATAGAAGAAGACTCATTCCTCTGACTCACATCTGAACAGGGCTGGTATAGCTGCTGCCACTGCTTAGTCCAGCATATCAAGGTGAGTTAGTCTTGAATTATCTCGTTTCATTACGTGTTGTTTCTTGTTTATTTTCTTGAGTATAACTGACTCAGATTTCTTAACCTCTGAGTGGTGTAGGCCTTTTGCAGCTTGAGTGCTGAGTAGTGATTGTAGCCTATCGTCGAGAATCAGGTGAAGAGAATAGGATCCACTGAGGATGCTGCTGGACCGGATCGGATTCAGGGTAGTGTCCACGGTGTACCTGTCCTCGAGTCTGAGTAGTAGGCCTTAGAGCTCTGAATAAGGCTGAGAAATAGGTGACTGGTGAGGTCTACTGAGCTGTAGGTGAAAAGTGTGTCCTAGAGTTGTAGGTACACTTATTTAGTTGAGGCTGTAGCTGTAGTGCAGTAGAAGGGCACAGGTAGGTACCTGAAAGGGTACTGGGTTGTAGGAGTAGCTAAATCAAGCACTCTGAGAGTAGGGCTATGTGTCTGAAGTTATAGAGCTGAGAAGCATAAGCTGTTGGTCTTAGAAATAAAGTTGTGGTAGGTGGTCAGTGGACTACTGAGTTGTAGGAGCTCTGCAGGGCTCTGAGGTAGGAACCCTTGTGGTTCTAAGATTGGGTTCTGAAGAGAACCTGTGTGCAAGGCTGAGGGGCAGAGGTGTAAGCTCTGAGTAGCATATTGGTGGAGTTTGTGTCTTGTCCAACAAAATAGTTGGATAGGTGGGAGGGAAAGTGGAAGTACCCAATTGGAGAACCACTATAAAAACTTGTGTGCTTGGCTGTGTTGTTTGTTTTCTTTTCATATTGCAGGACCTGAGGACAAGCTCTAGTTCACACAAGAAGAAAATGGCATAAACACTAATAAAATTTCAATGACCTATTCACCCCCTCCCCCCCCCCTATAGGTGACTAGCTAACCTTAAGTAAATAACTTTCAGTCCGGGCCGGGACCTACACCATATTCCACAAACAAACAATGGAATTACATGTTAATATCAAAACTACTTGAATCCTAACGCAGAGCATTCTAGAGGAAGCTTTAGGGTTGCATGAACTCAAATACCAATTGAATGTCCATTATATATAAACCAAACCATTTATATATATAACAGGAATATCATTTCAAATACACAAAAGTTATGACCTTAAGGCCTTACAGTTACATTTCACAAGTGTGATTTACAAACATTGGCGCAGGCCGATCACACATGAAAACAGTAAAACATCTTCGCTCGGCCTTCGAGGGCCGGCATAGCAGCAAGGGCTTCAGCCCACTATTTCCTGCTCGGCTCTCCAGCACCTGAACAAGGACAATCCACCACAAGGTAACAGTCAACATTCAGCTGACCAATTTATAACAACCCTACCCCTTTCTCTGGGCAGTGGTATTCCTTCCCTACAGGCATAGCATTAGCACAAGCAGATATATTATAAGAACGTGCACTCACGCACAGTTCAATATATCACAAATGAATGTCTCAACGACAAAACGCTCCGTGCACTCAGGGCTCATTTTCGGTGTACCTATTGTCGGGGTGCCACCACCGTTCAGAGGTCCCAAACATAACAGTTAACTTTGAGAATTTATAGTCTCTACGACCCCCGACCTGAGACTTTAGTCTTGACGACATACAGCCTAAGACTCTCATTATGCGATCCTAACGAACGCCAATAACTTAGGCACTTGAGTAAGACAACCATAACACAGATACAGGTCAACCATTACTCGTTGCTCAAATCGTCAATTCAATGTCTAGTCTGACGCGAGTTAGCTTCCCCTTGTTTGTTCGGCTCATTGGCCTTTAGGAGCTCGCAGCTCACAGATTAGTCTCACAGTCTCCTAGTGACAAGCTTTACAATCAAAAGGGTATCTGGAAGCTATCGCCGGCGATTCTCACTGTCGCAAGATGTTAACAACATAATTCACTTTCTATACCAAACCCAGCAAAAACCCTGCAGTAACCTGTAATGCAAGAAACACTGGATTTTTATAGTATAAATAGCTCACCAAGAGCTATTGTTGTTGGCAATACTCACTGTCGCCCGGCGATATCCAACAGACATTCAAACTGTGGTATTTCATGGGTATTTTCCTGGAGTGCAACTTTAGTACTTACTATTACTTTCAATTCACAGGTATAACCTCGCAGACCCCGTAAACTACTCGTTTATACTCGGAGTCTTCTCCGGCACGCAAAAGAAAATAACACCAATCCAGACCAACCTGTCCAGATGGACTTCACACAGCATGCCTATTATGTACTACATATTTCTAGATCTATATACAATACTCACTGGTAATTTCACGAATCGACCCAAAGGAATTCCCTTCGCTTTTCCACCTTTTGGTGGGGGGATTCCATGCATATGCCAAAAGAAGGACTTCACTTGCCCAAGAAGGAAGATAGTTACCCTTGTAGTTTTCTTCAGAACCATGGCGAAGCTTTTCTACCCTGACGGAAAGTAGCACCTCACTTCCCTCTTCACAGATCTAGCCTCGGCTCTGACTTCCAATTACCGAATATCCTCCAGCACTCACAAAGATCAGCCTAACTCTTCATTAACTTCTTCTTCTTAAGATCGTTGAATGAAATGAAGAGAGAGTGTGAGAAGAAGAGAATGACTTCTCATTCCTCCACTCATCTGGTTAAGTGGCATCGGGATTAATCACAGCCACAAACTTATTCCATCAAGAGAAACAAGTGGCTGCAAAATCAGCCGAAAAGTCAAAATAGTCGTTATCGTCGCGTGATATCGATGTTGCCTGGCAACATCGACTTCATCCACTTAACTCCAGTCAACCACCGCTCTTTGGCCTCTTAACAGTCATCTTACACGTGTCCATATCACGTGGCACTATAGCTTAGCGATATCCATTATCGCCACGCGACATCAAACTAATAGCTCACTCAACGCTTTCATGCGTTGAGTGTGTTGAACTCATTCAACGTTGTGGCATTGAGTGCATTGCGCTCACTCAATGTTTTCTCGTTATTGTCCAGGCGATACCTACTGTCGCCTGACATTATCGAAGTTAGTATCTCACTCAATGCTTCGAGGCATCGAGTGCGTCGAGCTCACTCAACGCTTTAAGGCATTGAGTGTGTTGAGTTCATTCAACGCTTTAAGGAGTTGAGAGCATTGAGAGTTGGGCCATCGCCACACGATACCCACTAATTCCATGTGATAGTCTCTTACTCAATAATTCATTGAAAGGTGTCGAATGATAGTGGGTATCGCCGCCGGCGATACCCACTATCGCCCGGCGATAGCAACAAAATGTTTGGCTGTCAAATTTGGGGTGTTACAATTCGTCTGATAAACGAATCTGTATAGACAATCCAGACGGGCGGACGACATTTTTCTTAGTTGCAATAAAGTCCTGAGAAACAAAGGAGTGTGTTGCTTTAGTATCAAAGAGACTTTTTGCGGGGTGTCCTACCAAAAGTAGTCCTATCACTATATCGGGGGCTGGTCCATCCTGAAGGTTTAAGGCGTAAGCCTCCAAGGGCGCTACTTGGCCCTGCCAACCTCTCCTACTATCTCTACCTCTGCATCCTCTCTATCCCTATCCTCGTGCTACATGTCCTCCCTGAACAACTCCTAATCCTGGTCTTCCTGCCGCCTACCGGAAAAAAGCCGTCACGTGTCTTGGTTGCTAGCACAGAAAGCAGTTCCCTACAAATGGAACATCTCATCGAGCTACTGGTGTGGGCTATGGTACTAGAGCTAGCCTGGGCTCTTATTGCGGTGTTGGGGATACTAGTGGTGTTGGTGGGCACCTATAAGGCTGCCTGCACTATCTTTGTCTGCGGTTTATTTCTTGTCAGCGGGGAGCAGCTCCTCTATCTCGTCCCTGACCTCTGGGGACCTCAACCTGTCCTCAGTGCTGCTGGGCCACCATCCTCTGATCTAACTCTAACACCACGGCGTGAGTCACTATGGTGTGTGGGACCGCATGTTTGGGCTTTCCCCATCGCGTTCCAGGTCTGGGTGTTGACCCCGGTGGGCCCCCTTATGTGGCGGAATATCCCCGCGGTCATGTGGTTGGGGTTAATCCCACACCGCCTGCAGACTTCTCCCCTTTGTGTTCATGTACCCCGCCACCCTTCATCTCAATACCTGGGTTTTGAGATGAACTAATGGGTTGGCGGGTTCTAACTTGGTATCAGAGCCAGGTTGTCCTGCTGCGGGGGTGTGTTGAGATTATATTAGCCAGCAGGACGCGTGTGTGTGGGACCGCATGTTTGGGCTTTCCCATCGCGTTCCAGGTCCTGGGTGTTGACCCCGGTGGGCCCCCTTGTGTGGCGGAATATCCCCGCGGTCCTGTGGTTTGGGTTAATCCCACATCGCCCGCAGACTTCTCCACTTTGTGTTCTTGTACCCCGCCACCCTTCATCTCAACACCTGGATTTTGAGATGAACTAATGGGTTGGCGGGTTCTAACTAAGGGTGGCGGGTTCTAACTAAGGGTGTTGAGATGAAGGGTGGCGGGGTACAAGAACACAAAGTGGAGAAGTCTGCGGGCGATGTGGGATTAACCCCAACCACAGGACCGCGGGGATATTCCGCCACACAAGGGGGCCCACCGGGGTCAACACCCAGACCTGGAACGCGATGGGGAAAGCCCAAACATACGGTCCCACACACACGCGTCCTGCTGGCTAATATAATCTCAACAGTGTGGAAGGTGGACTGATAGATCATAATCAAGGTCTGTCTCAGGTCATCTCGTAAGCCTCGATAGAAGCGAGCAGCTCTATCTCTGTCTATGACTACTAAGTTCTCAGCAAATCGTGCTAGGTGGATGAACTCTCTCTCATAGTTTGGCACCGCCCGGTCACCCTGATGGATGTGCAAGAACCTCTCCTGCAGCACAGCTCGGTCAGCGTCTGAGATGAAAAGCTCTAGAAAAGCCTCTGAGAACTCCCACCATGGCATCGTGCTCAAAGGTCGTCCCCTGAACGTCGAGCGGTCGGCCTCTCTCCACCAGTCTCTAGTATACCCTTCTAACAGAGTCACAACTAGTGACACTGCAGCTATTGTCGGGCACATCATTCCTACCAACAGCTTCTCTACACGCTCAACCAACTCCACTGTCTGTATGGTAGTCTACGTGCCTCTAAAGGTAGGAAGCCTTAGCCCCTAGAATGTCATCAGTAAGTCAGTGGGTACCACCAACTGCTGTGTTGGTTGTGCCTGGGTATGCCTGCACGTGGGTCCGCCCCTGCATATATGTATATGTATATATAAGTACAAATATATGTATACATATATTTGTACATATATATGTATACATATAAATGTATCTATATATGTGTGTATATATAGGGCGTTGCTATCCGCACCGCAGTTTTGGCTAGTCGCACCGCACTTTCTCCTAATTTTTCGTTGTCTTTTGGAAATACGTCTTGTACATGCATTTTTAGGAAAAATATTCAACACGAAAGTTGTAGATCTCGACGAGATCTACAACTTTTGTGTTGAACACTTTTCCTAAAAATGCATGTACAAGGCGTGTTTCCAAAAGACGCAAAATATAGACGTATTTCTAAAGTACGCCTTGTACTAGCATCTTCGAACGGACTTCGCCCGTTCTCGATGCGTCGTTGCGGGCTTCGCCCCCCCCCCCCCCCCCCCCCCGACAAAATTTAAAACTATTTAAAGCAATTATTTAAAATTTTATAATTTGAAAATATTTGAATTTCTAAAATAGAAATTTTAATAATTTTATAAATTATAAACAAATTACTTATTATTTTTTAAACCAAATCATATTATTATATAAACAAATTATAAAATTAAAAAAAAACCAAATTATGTAATTTATTAAATTATATTAATACTTATTATTTTAAAAATAAAAAAAAACGAAAACGCCTGTTTCAAACCCCCCCCCCCCCCCCCCCCCCCCCCCCCGCACCCGCTTCCACCTGCTCACGCAGCGCAGTCCAACGTCATTCTCTGCCGCCGCCGGCCTGCCCAGCACCCACCGGTGGGGGGAGGCGAACCCACCGGGGGTGCCGGGCAGGCCGCCGGCGGCAGAGAATGACGCTGGACTGGTTTGGCGAAAGTGGGGGATATCGGGTTTTCAGGAGAGATGAACAGTAATTTTTTTTAGATTTGGCTAATTGCAGGCCTATCTTTATAGATCCAACGGTCAGATGAGATTTTCTGGAGATCGGACGGTCCACATGAATTTCATGGTGTGCTTCCAAATATCACTATTGTTTTATATAATAAAGATATATATATATATATATATATATATATATATATATATATATATATATATATATATATATATATATATATATGTACATATATATGTGTATATATATGTGTGTGTGTGCGCGCGCGCGCGTGCGTGCGTGGTAGGAATCGAATTTCATGAGTGTTGAGATAAATACCCACTGAGTGCGGCCAGAGGCCTTATATCCATATCCACCTTCTATATAGGTGGATTAATTTATTTAGAAAAGATGGAGCATGTGTGTGTGTGGGGGGGGGGGGGGGGGGAATCGAATTTCATGAGTGCTGAGGTAAATACCCACTGAGTGCGGCCTGAGTCCTTATATCCATATCCATCTTCTATATAGATGGAGTAATTTATTTAGAAAAGATGGAGCATGGATCTTCCTCAGAACGGAAGATACCCTGCCATTGTCTGTCAACTTAACTTGAAAATAATCAGAAGTCAAAGTTTATGGAGGACCGATCGGTCATAAGGTAACAATGGAGCTTTCCCTACTAAAGTCATCTACTTGGGCAATAGGTGTCCAGAGGCAGAGCATATTCCTCAGAAAGGATGTTTAGGGAGCTTAAAGCATAAACTAATCGACCTAAGGAGCCTATCTCCAGAGGCAAAGGTGACCAGTTGGGAATAAGGCATCTAAGGAAATCTCCTCCGCAAGAGCCATCCAGTTGGACTATATCACTATCTGCAAACAGAGCTCAATTCTCAAAAAGGATGTCGAGGAGGGTTAAAGCATTCATTACTTGGATATTGTCTTCAGAAAGGTTTCAGTGCGACAGTGATACCTTTGTTGATGCACGACTGGCTATATCAATTAATCACTCAAACCATCATGGACTCCCACACATGCGAGCTGTGTGAATATCCAATGAAGAAATTGTAGTGGCCTTACAGTAGTGTTAGAGGAGACGAGCTTGTGCCAGTAGAGAGGGTTGGAAACTTAAAGACTTTTGCAAGAAGTCAAGTCTGAAGATCGCAATGCAAGGGGGATCAAGTAAGTTCTCGGAACTCCGCGTGATTGGATCTGGGGATCGCACATCAATGGGGAAACAGGTAAACAATATTATGATAAATGGGACCTTATATGATCAACCATCTCGACATGATCCGGAGATCTCATACCAAGGAAAACAAGTCTGTGAGCGGCAAAAACTACTGCTCGTGCATTAAGGCTCTATTTGGCATGGTGTTTTTAGAGCAGCACATGGCCACTTATTGAATGGCCCCACCAAATGCAAATACACTTGAAATTATATTGTTATTTGAATCTTTACATTATTGTTATTTTCACATTGTGAGAAGTTCGAGACAATTTATGTTTTATGACTGTTTATTTAGGATTTATATAATATTTGTTTATCTTTGCGTTAAATGATTAGTATCAAATATATTTATTATTAAAAAGTGAAAAAAAATTAAATTATTTTAATACAAAAAATGCAAAACATTATTTTAAAATGCACTTAAATAAAAAAATTTCAGACAATTCACAGTTTTTCCAAAACAATTTTTGACAACTCCAATGCAATCATTGATTTTCCACCACTATTTTTTCTACCTCCACCAGTCCCAAAAAGAGCCAATGTTTGATAATTTTTATTCAACACTACCATGCATGTATTATCATAAGTTTTTGAAATAGATACATGCATATATAATATAGTTTTTTTATTTGGGAAAATAAAAATATGAATAAATTGAAAAGCAGCTGAAAGTACTAAAACTTGCATCATTTAATTTTAGGTCATAAGTAAATTAATGCAGTCTCATATTAGAAATAAAGAAATCATTAACTGAAGTTGCTGCAGAAACTAGCGGCATTCACGAAAAAAACATGTTGCCAATGTTGAACTACATAAGGAAAAGGAAAACAATGCAGCTGTAAAATAACAGAACTAACACATACTAAATAGATAATAATAGATCACGTGCTTAGTTATTAAAGACGCAAGGTGCATCAAGTCACAAAGGGGTCTTGGAGTGTAGGTGCAAGGCGCAAACGTGTGGTTGACGAAGGCAAGGCGCAACCACATACATATTAAATAATCAGCATCAAATATCATTTCAGCTTCTCGATTAACTTTTTCATGTAGTCTACTAATTAATCATTCATTAGCATCATTTATATCTCTTAAGAAATAGAATCAATGTGGTTGCGTGCATCATATCTAAGTTTCAACACGACTATCTTTTACAAACACTAAACCGATAAAAAAATTATTGAGTTCTTACATTATTTTTTTCTTAATTTTTGAGGGAAAAAATTACAACAAAAATTTCACTCAGACGCACCTTTTATATTCTAAAGGCATAGATATGGCGCACAGAGGCGGAAACCTCTGAGTTTGATGACCCTGAAGCCTTAGGCGCGCCTTTAATAACATAGATCACATGATAATAAAAGTTTAGCAGAAATAGATATGAAATCTACATTCAAACCACACAGGTTAAAACAAAAAAAATAAATTGTAAAAAGTCGGTTTCACTACTACAAAGAGCTGACTCTGAAATACGGAGAAACTGCTCTCTCAAACTGTGCATTTGACCAGAGAATTCGACATCTTGCCAATGTTTTCCCTGCTTGAATCAAGAAATATTGTCACTCTCCTTGCAACCTTCATGAATTCACTGCACATGAAACATAAATCACTAAATTGAAGCTAAAGCAGTGTTATAAGAGAAGAGCTCATGCTTAAATTTAACACAAACTTCACAATGGCTTATGTAAAAGGCGCATTTTCGGTGTGTTTAACCACACCCGTAGTATCTCCATCAAGAACACGACTGCTCAAATTCTGCTTTACTGATTCCAGACATGTCTGCTAATCTTCTATCTAGCTCCTCGTATGAACCAAATGCAGAGAGGTCAAGGGCGTGTCCTATATCCTCCGAACCCAAAAATAACATGCATTGGCCAAACTCTGATCCAAACTCGTTTGCTTTTCGAACTCGATACTACGAAAGGCCGCCAGAAGATGAAATATCACCCATGCCATTTTGATGAATCAATGATCCGGAACCATCTAGCAAGTTTGTCATCTTGTCATAATACTTATTAGAAGGGATGTTTGCACAATGAGAGAGTTCATGCTCAGTGAAGATGGGTTTGCCAAACAGCACAAACCGAGGCGTTGTGGCAATGCACACTTTGTTACAATTCTTCTTCACATTCAGAGACTTTGCATTCCACTCTTTGTTGTGAAGAGCATTAAGAGAAGGATTCCCAATGGTTAATGTGCAGGACACATCTTCATGGACACCCAAATTTTGAACAATGAGGCCTGTGGAGATTCTAGGAGAATGAGCTAAGTGATCAAGTCGATGAAATCCAGTATGGAGATTTGGACCAGCCTGCACCATTCCAAAGTGGAGCTCTGGTATATCTGTTCCATAGTGGCAATGCCTGGGTCCCTGTAAGCCAACTGCAGGAGTGTCATTTCGGAGACAACACGCTGGGCTGCTGCTGGGAATGAAGAGGGTTTGAGAGAATGGCGATGTTGGAAGCTGAACATTCGGGTAAAATTCAGGGTGCTGGGGGATTCTAGGTTTTTTGGGGGGAGGTGAGAAAGGCGACGAGTGGATAGATGGCATATTTGAGACAAGTTCAACCAACCATGGGCTCACCAGTTTTACATTTTGTAAAAGAGCAGGCTCATCCCATGAAACCTGCAAAATCAATTTTGAGATAAACAGATATCAAAGTTTAGGTCAATTGCTTAAACTAACAGTAGTATGTAAAGGTCGGCCGAAAAAGAAACAGTTTTTAGATTTTGTTGGAAGATATCTCTATACGAATTTGCATTAATCTGAAGAATCTTATGGTGTGGTCTAACATGTCCATCAATATGTCATTTTGTCGGGAACATGATATTTTTTTCAGAAAAAATAAATCATGTCTTTTAATAACATACAAGGTAACATATTTGATTGTCTCTGATATTGCCCACAAGACATTCGAACATATACTAGGAATATATATTTAAACACATATATGTATTAAACTTATTGTTTAGTTATTTTTAATATATGTTTTTTTATAATAAATTTGTACCATTATTTCACAATATATTTTTGTTAATTCATATTACAAAACGTGTTAAAACATTGAACACATCTAATAGTTGATTATTTTTAAGTTTTTAACATAAAATTATTTAGGCTTTAATTATTTTTAATAGCTATAAAATTTGGTGTTATCAAAATAAAATTATTATATAATATTAAACATATTTGTAATATATCTATATGTACTTTTTATTGATATTTTATTTTGAAAACTCTTCAAACTTATTTTGGGATATATATGATCTATTGTTCGTCTATTTGTTCTTTTTATTAATATTTTATTTTGGAAACTCTTCAAACTTATTTTGGGATAGATATGACCTATTGTTCGTATATTTGTTGTGTTTGTTTTTTTTTCTTTCAAAATGTATAATTATATACAAAAAAATATGTTTTTTTATTTATAAGGTCCGAAAATCCAATATTTTAAATTATTTCTACATATCTTCAATTTCAGATATCTCTGAAATTTAAAACCCTTAGGTGAAACACACTAGAAATTCAAGAGAATGTTAGATACGAATGACAGAATTGGCCAAACCATCAATACACCACATAATTAGAAATCATATGCATTCGGAAGCAAGTTTATTTGGGTCAAAAACTAAGTATATCCGTCGTGTAAACAAATCTTATATATCTTTATTATATAATACAATATGCATATTTGGATCACACCATGAATCTCATCTGGACCGTCCGATCAAACTCCATTAGATACGGGCCGTTGGATTCAAAGCAGGTGGTCTGCCTATAGCTTTTCCTCAAACTTCAGCACTATTCATTCTCCCAGAAATCCCGATACCCGGAGTCCGAATCCCGTGCGTTCACGATGTCGCCCCGCAGCCGGCGGCGGAGCCGCCGGCGGCCTGCCCGGCCCCCACCGGCGGGTTCGCCGGCCTCCGGCGAACCCGCCGGGGGTTGTCCGGCGGCGAGCGGGCAGGGCCACCGCCGGCGGTGGCCCTGCCCGTGAGCTCCAGTTTTGGAGCTCACGGGCAGGGCCACCGCCGGCGGTGGCCCTGCCCGCTCGCCGCCGGACAACCCCCGGCGGGTTCGCCGGAGGCCGGCGAACCCGCCGGTGGGGGCCGGGCAGGCCGCCGGCGGCTCCGCCGCCGGCTGCGGGGCGACACCGTGAACGCACGGGATTCGGACTCCGGGTATCGGGATTTCTGGGAGAAGCGGGGGGATTTGGGGGGTTTTTTTCATTTTTTTATAATTCTTTATTAAATTATAATAAATAATAATTTAATTATAAAATAATGATTACTATAAAATAATAATTCTTTATTATTATTATAAAATAATAAATTATAATTTAATTATAATAATTCTTTATTAAATAAAATAAATAATATTTTAATTCCAGTTCGCCGAGGCCCGCCGGGGGCGGGCGAAGCCCGCCGGGGGTCAAGCGGGCGAAGCCCGCTTGATTGCGGGCGAAGCCCGCAGCGACGCATCGAGAACGGGCGGAGCCCGTTCGAAGATGCTAGTATATATATATATATATATATATATATATATATATATATATATATATATATATATATATATATAGAGAGAGAGAGAGAGAGAGAGAGAGAGAGAGAATAGTTGTGGGTAGCTCAGCGCTCTCACGATCAGGCCAAAGTGGGTCATCTTAGCTCGAGAGTGAGCTGAATGCGTAAATAGTTCAAACAGAGAATTAACATCAGAAAACAACATTTTTACGTAGAAAATCCAGCAAGAAAAAAAATCATGGGGTTAAGCATGGTTTTGAAAGATAACAAAGATTTGATTTTTAAAGGGTGACAGACCACCACTCGTTTACAAGTATTTATAAGTATCTGGTACCAAATGAAGGTTTATGCCTCATTTTACAGTTTTTCAGGGGGGCACACGAATAATTGTGCTCGCTTAGCCATTAAACAGATGAATATGAATGCATGGTTTAGGTTCCTCGTATCACCAAATTTAGGGATATTACGACCTTGCTCACCGGGCGATTCGGGCAACTCGAGAATCTCGATCAAGCCTGCCTGAAGGGTGACGGCGACACAAAAGTGGCGGCAGCGGTGGCGACAGACGCGCACGAGAGACGACGACGTCGGCGGAGGCGTGCGGGTGATCGTGAAGACGGCAAAGGCGGCGGCAGTGATGATGACAGCGGTTACGACGACGGCGATGGAGGTGAGAGGCGGGCGCGGGAGACAGTGGCAACAGGCGCGCGCTGGTGCGTGATGCAGCCTACGCGCTGGAGCACTGTGAGTACTTCAACGTTCGTTTGAGGGATCAAATGAACTCGGAATTGTGTGATGTCCCGACCAGTCTAAAGCAAAGATCAGAGCGTGCTTCGGGCGGATCGTGATATCACAGGCATGGGCGGAAAGAAAATTCACGTATGTTAGACGGGAGCTGAGATACTAATAATTAGTTTTAAAAAAATACTTTTGAGTAAAATAAATTGTTCTTTTGTGAAAGCTTTAAAATATGGCAGTGAGAAATAGATGTACATGTATTTTAATAAAACTCATGATACAAATTCAGATACAGATTTTATGTCATGACAAATTCAGAGAAATGAATATGCAAATAATGTCAAATTCTAGTGCAATAATTATTTAGCCTAGCAGTTGCCCATGATAACAGAGAAAATTGTTAATAGTAATTATTACATAAAAAAATATCTGACATTAAAAAAATAAAACACATAGAACCTGACGCGGCGAGAAGATAAACTTCTAGAAGCAGGAGCTTGACGCAAATCGGTCTCGAGTAGTGGGCGGCGCAGTCACAGACACTAAGCCAAATTTCAAAACAAGAAGAAAAAAGTCTCAGAACATTGAAACAAAAAAAGTGAGCAAAGTAAAATAATGTACGAGTAGGGGAAATAGAAATGTATGTGTACCAGTTTACATGAAGCAAAGCTAGCAAGAAAAGCAAGTAAGTGAGACAAGCAGAAATAACCAAAATTACTAGACTACTCCGGAGAATAGCATAAATTTGATCAAGTAATGACATAAAAAGTAATCAGTGAAAGGTGTAAGTGTTTAAATTTGATGCACATGGTTCTAGTACAAGTTTAAATGCAAGACTTATCAGAAAATATGTGCTTGCTATGGTCATTCATTGGTTCCCATTACAAGTGGAAACTCGAGTCAAGGTGTCACGTCAATTCAACACTACCTTTCAATGATTGTGTTATGGATCCGTCGTCAGTTATCATGTTATTATTATTATTATGTTGAGTCGTGTTGTATCGAGTCGTACTCTTAGCGTCATAGTATTTTTATTTTCACGCGTCTATGGTTGTATTTACGATTATACCATTATGAGTTCTATTTAAAGGAACTTTTGGGGTCATGTAAGTTATGGAAGAAATTTAGTAAGCTTCTCTTTTCTCTCTCTAGTTCTTCTTTTTCTCTCTCAAGATTCTCTTTCTCTCTCTCTCTAGTTTTTCTCATCTCCTCCCTCATTTTAGGGTATAACCTCATCGTATCCCCTCCTCCTCCCCCCACAATTCTCGACTCGTAACAACTTGGTATCAGAGGCTCATTCCTCCCCTCTGCTCGATCGGTTCCGTCGACTTTCCTCCCTTCGGGCCACGTTTTGCACCTCCCGACTCTCCCGCTGCACCACACCGCCACCCCCCACTGTTCCGGAGCTTCTTCATTGTCTTCTCCATCCAGCACAAGCCCGACATCCTCCAAGAAGAGCTCGACCAATCCGTCAACCCAACGCCCCTCCGCCTCCTTCTATTTTTGCATACATCTCCGCTTCTTCTTCCCTGCGGGAAGAAGAAGCCCCCAACCTTCTTCTCCCTCCCTATATCCTGTTGTTAAACCCCTTCTCCATCTTCCTCTTCCTCAAGCAAGCCCCCCCCCCCCTCTTTTGGTTTTATTTCTATTTAATTCCTACATCTTCTCATCCAAGCACGTCTGTCTCTTCCTTTTATTTTTCTTTTACTTTATCCTCTTTGGCCCCATTGTCATCTCTCTCCTTGTAAACATCCATCCTATCTCTTTCAGCTCCCCCTCACAAAGCACGCCTCCCATCCCTCCCATCTTTTTTTTTGCTTTTTCTGGCCCCATATCCCACCAGCCCTTTATTTTATCTATTTTATTTTATTTTATTATTATCCCCACCACAGCAGCACCTTCACATCACACCTCATCCTTTTGTTTATTTTATTTCTCCTCCTAACCGTCTCTCTTCCAGCCCTCTCTCATCTACCTTTTGTTTTAATTTATTAATTTTCCTCCCAGTCCACTTTTCCTTAATCTACTGATATTTTTTTTTGTTATGGTTAGAGATGTTCTTAGCATATGATAGTCTGGGTTCTGATTGGGCCTCGGTTGAATGTTACTTGATGTATTCTTTTCTAAGATATTATGGCTACTCTGACTATTTAAGAAGGCAAAGTGTCCGCAAACACACTGCACAACATCTTTATAATTTTTTGGATTTTTTTGTCATTTCATAAGTTGTCTACTAGGCACTGTTGGAGCAGCGTGATTTGATGACTAGTTCTGAAACGAAGATTGATTGCTTGCTGGGAAGGTCTGAAGTTGAAATGGGTCAAATGTAATCTGGTTATTTTGCGTCATCTGCAAAGAGTAGAGAATAATTTAGTAGAGAATAATTATTAGTAGTAAATTGTTAAGGGCTACTTGGAGTACTGCTACTGGAGCTATCTCCAGGGGTGATATTTGTTATTTTTTTTGCGATCATATCGCGGAGAGTACTAATAAATCTCTTAATATCAGCTACTTCTCTGGATAAATTTCTATATGTTGGGTGCAATATTTATCGGCTTTGCTCTAAATATTCTAAAATTCTCAAGTAACGCATATTTTCTGCGTATAATATGTGAAGTCTTTTGTTATCGTTCATTAATTACTTTGAAGGATGCGAGACAGTTGGTCTGCGAGTTTATTATCGATACCTTTGATGTGCTCAAATAATACTCTGTAATTTTTATTTAATATGTGGTCCATGAAATTAGTCCATCGTTTGTACCTAATTTTCTTTTTATTTCTATATTGGTAAAATTTTACTATTGCTTCGCAATCTGTTCTTACTAATATCTTTTGTTTGTTTATGGTGAACAGGCGGAATGCATCTAATCTGTGGCAGACTGCTAGGATTTCATGGTCAATGCTACTGGCGGGGCCTTTTTCTTTAAAATTTTCACTACTGTACCGACATATCTATGATAAGACTTTGCAAGTAGAAGAGAGATCTAGGGGAGATTTAGAGAGGGAAAGGAGAGGAATTAGGGTTAGGGAGAGAGGGAGAGGAAATACCTTGAAAATAATAGTCCATGCCATCGAAAGGGAGCCCCGGGTTTATTAATACCTGGGGCTCAAGGGGGCCGGCCGGCCCCCCCACTTGGGGACTGAACCGGGTCGGTTCAGTCCCCCCTTGGCGCCTTCATAGGTTGGGGGCTGAACCGGATGGTTCAGCCCCGTTGTTTGGCCTCCGTTCTTTTGGTCGCCGAGTGTACGTTTGCCCTTGAAATTGTAGCGGATGCGGCGGCATAACATTCCCTCCCCCTTCAAGCGGCAATTTGTCCTCAAGTGGGAAATCCGGAAACGCCTCGCGAAACTCCAAGAAGT
This sequence comes from Platanthera guangdongensis, assembly GCA_039583875.1. Classification (NCBI taxonomy): domain Eukaryota; kingdom Viridiplantae; phylum Streptophyta; class Magnoliopsida; order Asparagales; family Orchidaceae; genus Platanthera; species Platanthera guangdongensis. The sequence goes on from CM077162.1 coordinate 170,426,966, forward strand.
CAACCCAAGAATTATGTTCGGCGGTCATGTGCGCCCAATTGACGAGTAGCTCGAGCCGGTACTCGGCACCCCGCCGCTTCCATTTGGTCAACAGAATCGCCTCCGGCGAAGGCCGCAATTCGCCGCCGCTAGTAGCCTCTGGAAGAGTAGGGCTGGAAGCGGAGTTCCCGAGCTTCTTCTTCAGTAAGGATACATGGAACGTTGGATGGATGCGAGAACCCTCCGGGAGAGCAAGAGTATAAGCCACGGGCCCCACCCGGCGGAGGATGCGGAACGGGCCATAGTATTTCGGTGCCAGTTTCTGGTTGGTCCGCCGAGAGACCGATAGTTGCCGATATGGTTGGAGTTTAAGGAAGACCTCATCGCCGACCGCAAACTCCCGCTCGGTACGATGTTTGTCGGCCTGAATCTTCATGCGATCTTGGGCGATGCGTAAGTTCTCCCGGAGTAGCGATAAAGTCCGGTCGCGATCCAGTAACATCCGGTCGACCGCGGGCAGAGCGATGCTGGCTGGCTCATAAGAACTCAAATTAGGCGGGGGGCGGCCGTAGACCACCTCAAAAGGAGTGAGCTTGCTGGCCGTATGGAAAGATGTATTGTAGCAGTACTCCGCCCAATGGAGCCACCAAGTCCAGGAGCGTGGCTCATCCATGACAAAACACCGCAAATAGGTTTCAACCCCACGGTTGAGGACCTCCGTTTGCCCGTCTGTCTGAGGGTGATGAGCTGTGCTCATGCGGAGGGAAGTCCCCTGAAGTCGAAACAGCTCCTGCCAGAAATTGCCCACAAAGACGGGGTCCCTGTCTGATATGACAGCGCTTGGAATTCCGTGAAACCTCACAATCTCCTTGGCAAAAACATCAGCAATTGTTGCTCCTGTGTACGGATGACTCATAGCGATGAAGTGTCCGTATTTGGACAACTTGTCAACCACGACCAAGATGACGGATTTGCCCTGAGACTTGGGCAGGCCGTCAATGAAATCCATAGAGACAGTGTCCCAAATCTGACGGGGGATCTCCAACGGTGTCAGTAGCCCGGCGGGAGAGGTAGTCTCGTACTTCTGTCGCTGGCAGATCTCGCATTCACGTATAAACCGCTGAACATCGCGTCGCAGCCCTTTCCAAAAAACATTCGCCCGGACCCGTTGTAATGTTCGCAAGATGTCGGCGTGTCCGCCGGTGGGTGAGGCGTGAAACTCTTGCATCATGACCGTCCTCCAGGCCGACGTGGCAGGGAGGACTAGCCGGCCCTGATGGTAAAGTCTGTCTCCCTGCAAGTGGTAGCCGGCCTCAGTAGGCTCCCCCTGTCGCAGTGCTGCAATGATGGCTCGTAGATCCGGATCCTGCTGAACTTCTGCCTGTATCTCTTTCAGTGACTCAATCACTGGTCCTGAAATATGGGACAAGGAACTCTCTGGTAGGCGGGAGAGTGCATCAGCCACCACATTTTCCTTCCCCTGCTTATACACAATCTCATAATCGTATCCCAGCAACTTTGTCAGCCACTTCTGCTGCAACGGTGAGGCTAATCTCTGCTCCAGAAAATGTTTCAGGCATTGGTGATCTGTACGGATCTGGAAGTGTCGTCCCAAGAGATAAGGCCGCCACAAGGCGACCGCATGCAGGATGGCTAACATCTCCTTCTCGTACGTCGAAAGGCCCAGTGTCCGGGGTGCCAACGCCTTGCTGAAGTAGGCCAAGGGTCGGCCCTCCTGTATCAACACAGCTCCAATACCGACCCCCGACGCATCGGCCTCCACTACGAACGTCTTGGAGAAATCTGGAAGCGCCAGAACCGGGGTAGTAGTCATAGCCGCCTTCAGAGACTGGAAGGCGACCTCTGCCTCTGAACTCCAGTGAAAAGCGTCTTTCTGCAACAGCTGAGTGAGGGGGCGGGCTATCTTGCCATAATCCTTCACGAACCGCCGATAGTACCCTGTCAGCCCGAGGAAACCCCTCAAAGCCCGGACCGTCGTGGGGGGTGGCCAATCTACCATGCTCGCGATCTTCTTTGGGTCAGCTTGTACCCCGTGTGCGGACACCAGGTGTCCCAAGTACTCAACCTCCGGCTGTCCAAATGAGCACTTGGACCGCTTGGCGTACAGCTTGTGATCTCGCAACATGGTGAGGACGGTGCGGACGTGCTCCAAGTGATCCTCCCAACTCCTGCTGTAGATAAGTATATCGTCAAAGAAAACTAGCACATACCTTCGAAGAAGAGGGCGGAATATTTCATTCATGACTGCCTGGAAGGTCGAGGGTGCGTTGGCCAACCCAAATGGCATCACCAAGAACTCATAGTGACCATCGTGGGTACGGAAGGCCGTCTTGTGGACGTCTTCCTCCTTCATGCGAATCTGATGGTAACCGGACCGGAGATCCAATTTGGTGAATAAGTGTGCTCCGTGTAGCTCATCCAGCAACTCCTCGATCATAGGAATGGGAAATTTGTCCTTGATGGTGGAACTGTTAAGTCCCCGATAATCCACGCAAAATTTCCACGAACCGTCTTTCTTCTTCACCAGTATGATCGGGGAAGAGAAAGCACTAGTACTGGGACGTATAATACCGGAAGTCAGCATCTCGCGTACGCTGCACTCTATCTCGATCTTCTGAATATGGGGGTAGCGGTAAGGCCGGATGTTGGTGGGGTCCGTCCCAACCTTCAACTGGATCTGATGGTCCCGGAAGCGGGACGGTGGAAGGGAGTGTGGCTCCTGGAAAACATCATCGTACTGTCCCAAAAGTATTTGTATCTGCTCTGGCTCCGCGCTAGCCTCCGATCCCACGGGTGTCACCCCCAGAATCATGGCTATTGTCCTGCCTTGCTCCTCCAGTCTCTGCAAACCCCTGAGTGAGATCTCCTTGAGTGGAGATATCCTGATGCCTTGCAAACAGTGGTCCTTACCCTGCTGAGTAAACTCCAATGTCATCCTGTCCCAATCTGTGGTCACCCGCCGTAACTGCCGGAGCCACTGCACTCCCAAGACCATATCCGAGCCTCGAATGGGGAGAAGGTAGACGTCGGTGTGGCAGATGTACCCCGGCATCCGCAGCTCGGCCCCTTTCAGGACCCCTTCGCATCGCAACTTGCTCCCATCCGCAACCATGACCTGGAATGCGTCTCCCGATCAATTGGAATCCCTGTCTTGAGAGCCACCTCGGGGTCAATGAAATTGTGGGTGCTCCCACTATCGACTAGTATAGTCACCCGCTCCTGGCCAATTGCCCCTGCGATCCGTAAAGTGAGGGGAGTTGTGCACCCTGCCATCGCCTGAAGAGATATTCCAAACTCCGTAAGATCCAGATCATCCTCAACTGAGTCACCAGTAGTGTCTTCTTCGCCGTCCTCGTTCCGCAGCATGAAGACTTGGACCTTCTGACACCGATGCCCCGGAACGAATTTCTCATCACACTTGAAGCACAACCCCTTGTCCTTTCTGGCCTGCAGCTCCTGCCACGTCAACTTCGTCACAGTGGGACGGCCCCCGGCCGGTGGTTCCTTCCTGGTTACGTCTGTCACTGTGGGTGCCCGTCCTGTTGTCCGAGTCTTCTGCCGGTTGTACCGCTCCTCCTGTATCCTGGCTAGGCTGATGACATGACTCAGACTGCGTGGCATGTACGTGTGGACCTCGTCTCTCAAATGGTCCTTCAGTCCGGATACAAAACAACTCAGCATTGTCCTCTCTTCCCAATTGACCCGATTGGCCAACCGTTCGAATTCTGTCCGGTACTCTGTGACTGATCCTTTCTGCCGCAGCTTCTGTAACATAGCCTCCACATCTTCATACTCTAAAGGCCCGAAACGAGCCGAGAAGGACTCCACAAACTCCTCCCACGGTGCGTAATTGCGTCCCCTCAGAAACCACTTGGTCCACTGGAAGGCGTCCTCCTCCAGATGGAAAGACGCCAACTGGACCCACTGCCCCTCCGAAATCTCTTGGTACTTGAAGAAAAGTTCAGCCTTCTGGATCCACTCTAAGGCGTCGCCGCCCTTGAACTTAGGGAAGTTCATACGTGTCAATTTGGGCTGCATGTATGGCCGGGGTTCTGCAGGTGCTGGTTGGTAAGGTTGCGACGGGGCCGCTGCGGGCCCGGGCCGCCCCTGGTCCATGTCGTAGCCTCCTTGTTTCCCTCCACCCCATGGGTTGCCATTTCCGTAGTCCGCCGGTCCTCCGTAGAGCGGAGGTATCGGGAGGATGCCCGCCACTCCTCCGATTCGGACCACATTCGCTCCAGTTGGTCGAAAAGGGGCCACTCCTTGCCCCGGACCCCGCCAAGAGGGGCCAGCCTGAGTTCCGGGTCCGTTCCAGACGGACTGGGCGCCGAACGGCCCGCATGGAGCCGCCAGGCCTTCCGGCGGCCTCCAGCCGCCTGGGCGGCGGTAGCCGGCCTCCGTCGGCCCTCCGACGCTCCCTCCAGGGCCCTCGTATCCCTCCTGGGTTGATCCCGCCGCACGGTTGGCGTACGCGCCGATCCGCGTAGGATCGGCTTCCGCCGATCCCGCAACAGAGAAGCCGCATCCTGTAGGCCCCGATCTGGCCCCCTGCTGCACTCCGCTTCCGATTCCAGTGCCATTCTGCGCAAGAGGATGGTAGGATGCCTCCGTTTCTGATCCTTCCACCGCGGGATTTTTTCCTTTCAGATTTTGTGCAAGTAGGGTTTTGATCTCCTCCATGCGCGCATCCAAGCGATCCTCTAGGGTTTTTTTGGAAGGATTTCACTTGTTCTTCGAGCGCCGTCATCGTGTCCGACAACCCTGCATAGTTCTCCTCGAGGGATGCAAGCCGCGCGGTTTCGGCTTCTGAGCGAGTCACCATCGTCGCAGGATGTTGCTCTGATACCAAATGATAAGACTTTGCAAGTAGAAGAGAGATCTAGGGGAGATTTAGAGAGGGAAAGGAGAGGAATTAGGGTTAGGGAGAGAGGGAGAGGAAATACCTTGAAAATAATAGTCCATGCCATCGAAAGGGAGCCCCGGGTTTATTAATACCTGGGGATCAAGGGGGCCGGCCGGCCCCCCCACTTGGGGACTGAACCGGGTCGGTTCAGTCCCCCCTTGGCGCCTTCATAGGTTGGGGGCTGAACCGGATGGTTCAGCCCCGTTGTTTGGCCTCCGTTCTTTTGGTCGCCGAGTGTACGTTTGCCCTTGAAATTGTAGCGGATGCGGCGGCATAACAATCTACTCTTCATTTTTTCCTGTATATTTATGGGGTTTGCATTTTAGAATGGCTCCCCATTCGGTTTCACATCCATCTGTTTTTATTATTAGGTATTCATCATCTAATGGTAATCTTAAATTTGGTAGAGACTTAAATGTTTCTTTTATTTTTTTTATTTGCTTCTTATATTCGTTATTAAATGTCTTTTGCGTGCTCTTCATCTTACTATATAATGAGCCTGCTAATTTTCCTAGATCTTTAATGAATGGTCTTGCATAATTTACCAATTCAAGGAATTGTTGTAAATGCTTAACAGTTGTGATAGGTGGAAAGTCCAGAATCTTTTTACTTATGTTTTTGGAGTTTTATTTTTCCCTGCCCTAAAATTACTCCAAGAAATTCTAAATTTTTTTCGAAAGAATGGGCCTTTTGGGTGCTAATAACTAATCTTTGTTTCATAAATTTTGATAACACTAGTTTTAAATGTCTTATATATTCTTCATGTGTTTTTGAGTGTACTAAAATATCATCTATATAAACACTTGTAAAATTTCGATATTTATTGAATATATCATTCATTTTTCTTTGGAAAATGTTAGGTGCGTTTTTTTGTCTGAAAGACATCACTAACCATTCAAAGTGTCCTAATGGGCATGTGAATGTTGTCCATGAAATACTATTCAGATGCATCCTTACTTGCCAAAATCCTGATTTTAAATTAAATTTGCTCAAGACGTAATGGTTCTGGATGCTTTTGAGTAACTCATTTTTATCAGAAATATTGTAGGCATCATCTATGGTATTATCATTTAATCGACGATAATCTATGACCATTCGTGATTTTCCACAAATTTGTTCACTATGTTTATTGACTATGAATGTTGGACTATGATGTGGACTATTACTACGCTGAATGACCTTAAGGCTAAGTAAATCTTAAAATTTGTTATATTTTCATTGGTAGCATCTATCTTTTCAGATTCTATGAAAAAATTTGGGTCTTTAAGTTCTAATTTGCAAACTAGTTTGTTTCTATCACAATGACGTTGTGGATGATTTTTGAATGTTTCATATTTTTCTAATGTGCTAATAAGATGGTTTATATCCGTATTTCCAGTCTCTAATAGAGTGTATACTGGATTTAGAGAAATTGTAGAAAGGATTGGTGAAGGGTAGGCTTCGAAATCGTCTATATAAAATTCGAGATTATCAACGTAGGTTTCCCATTTATCTACGCCTTGGGGCAATGGAAGGGGAAGAGGACATTCACCTTTGGTCTTACAATGGCATGTAGGTGAGGTTGTAGGTGAGGTGTCGATGGTGGTGTTGGTTTCTACTCCACCACGCTTCCTAGGCAACTCTGAGATAAAACGTAAGGCTGGTTGCTGGAGGAGGTGCAGATCGGTACTGGCAATAAGAGGGGGTCGTAGATTGTTTGGTTTAATCCTACAATTACCTCTCTTATTCTACTACTTCCAATAACCCGGCTGGTTACGAGGTAGAAGCTTTGGATCTTAACTTCTTTTATATCTAACATTATTGAGACTACTATTTTATAAAATAAGTTTTGATTTTGTAAATACTATTTTGCAAATTGATAAAACAATTTTAACAAATCCTCTCATCTCCGAGTCTACCTCGAACAAGCTTCTTTTTCACTTCTTTAAAGATGATCTGTAGGAGGGTCATCCTGAGCGCAAGATATCACATGAGTCCTTACTACGTCCTCTTCGGTCTCAATTAGTTTAAATTCAGATTTTATAACAAAGTTGTTCATATCAGTATTTGTATGCGACTGCGATACTTTTTCCCTACGGCCTCTCGTCTGGCGGTACTTCTTCTCCCCGGCCCCCGGGCTTATACTGATATAATTTTTGTTATAATTTCCTTATTCAAATCTCTTTACATCGTTGGGGTTGGCCTCAGCCACCCATGGGCCGAGCTTGTTATAACTCAGTAATCCACATGTATGTAGTCGAGTACATACACCTGTGGACCATCTCTAGATCGCGTGAAATATATTCATGTTTTTTTCCTCCGGAGAGGAGGGGAGAGGACTACTCACTAAACATTCACAGGATAAGATCAAAAAAACTTACTAATTTTTATTCGAAATATGAAAGATACTTACAGTAAGACTGCACAAGAACTCTAAAAACACAAGCTCAAACTCTTACAAGCACTCACTATGAACTCTGTAAAGAAAACTGTGTCCTAGAACTTATCTCTCGCCTCTTTATATAGAGGGGCGAGCTTTCAGCCTGGATGCAACGGGAACAAATATTATTAATAAATACGCACTACGGTCTTTTTTTATCTATAAAACAAAAGATAATAAAAGACGCATTACTGTCTTTTATTATTATTGTTAAATAATAAAGCATCTCGGCTGTAGAAGATGTCTCCACCAGCTCCACGTGGTATTTATAATAAAAGATGCCTTTATCAGCTCCACTTATTAAAATTCCACTTTCTTTAATAAAAGGTGTACTACGACCATGTATTTCTTAAAGCAGAAGGTTGTGGTCGTGGAAAAATTCTCTCATATTTTATGTAGTTTATTCACACCTCATCCACAGTTTTTTCGTGGTGGAAGTCACGGTAGTGACTAAAGGGATAAGAGCGAATAACGAAGAAAACCACCCACAAAAACCATGGGCGGGGTCTGGCCTTCTTTTGCTTGTCTACATGACTTCTACCATTTTTCTACAAGACCATGTATAATTGTCTATGTTGTTACTTTTGTTGATTCTTCTGCTATGAAGCCTTCATCATCAGAAAGACAGTTATATCTTTGGACAAAGTATTTAATTCTATTTCTCTCACAATGCTTCGTCAACTTGTGATTCGGGTCTTTGAAGCTGAGGCCCATTGGATAAAATAATTTTACATCTTTTTGTTCCAGCCATATGCGAAAATCTCGCGTTTCTACTACTAGAACTCTACTGTACGGGAGGTCTACATCGTACGTTTTTTTATAACTTCTAAAGGCTCTGATTTGTTTAAGTAGGCTGAGCTCTGAGTTGACGATATTTGAGCTATCTATATGATTAACCTGGAAAACTGGCTTTTCTTTAAACCGGAAGATGTATATCTCCCTTTTATTATTTTCTAGACAATTAGGCTCGTAGTAGGGGGAATTTCCCGTATATTGGCCTCTACTCCTCCTCCATAATGTGCTGCATCTAGTAACTGAAATATAACTTCTGTTATTCTTGTTTCATGTATATGTCTAACATGCCCTTTTCGAGTGAAAAAGAAGCGGGTGATTAATTCTAATTCCATTAGATTTAGAATGGTAAATTCTGCTCTCGATATTGTTATATCGGTCCATTTTGCAATGTCTATCTGTAATCTTAGATACAAGAAATGTAATTCGTTACCCCTCGTTTCCGAGTGAGTTATGCAATCTATTTTGGCCCCCTTCAGAATGTCTTCTTTCTAAGTAACCAGATTTCTAAGTATTATTTGGTAATTACACTGACGTTCTACTTGCTTTTGTAATACTTTGGCTAAAACATAACTTTTTACAGGTGCAAGTGCTGATGGGATGAACAATTTTCAAAAATTCGACTATTTAGATCTAGAAATATTTCAGAAAAATACTCACACAGTCCAGGTAGATAACGATTTTAAGCATGAATGTTACTGTCACCACTCGCACACACATTTACTGCATTGAACGGATAGCCAATTAAACAAAATAATAGATTTATTTATTAGTCTTAGTAAAACATTAGATTTTACGACAAAAAAATATGAATTTATATCAAATTAATATAGAATCTTTAAATTATAAAAATAAGCTTTTAAAAGAAATAACCACCAATCAGCAGTATATCACGAACCAACTCACTCATGTGTACGAAAAACTAAAAATAATAATGCATGAAAAAAAACTGTCATAGTCACGAACACAATTCTGCAAAAATTAGAAATACATCATATAGATTTACAAATAAAATATAATAAGATTGAGTAATTCTAGGGCAGGGAAAAATAAAACTCCAAAAACATATAAGTAAAAAGGTTCTGGACTTTCCACCTATCACAACTATTAAGCATTTACAACAATTCCTTATGTTGGTAAATTATGCAAGACCAGTCAACAAAGTTCTAGGAAAATTAGCAGGCTCATTATATAGTAAGATGAAGAGCACGAAGAAGGCATTTAATAACGAAGATAAAAAACAAATAGAAAAAATAAAAGAAACAGTTAAGTCTCTACCAGATTTAAGATTATCATTAGATGATGAATACCTAATAATAGAAACAGATGGATGTGAAACTGGATGGGGAGTCATTCTAAAATACAAACTCCATAAATATACAGGAAAAAATGAAGAGCAGATATGTCGGTACAGTAGTGGAAATTAATGAATCAGGATATTTAGTAATGCATAGAGATTTACTGCTCCAAGAAGAACCGGAGACAGAGTTATACGCCACAACAGAGTACGAGCAGCAAATAGAATTGGTCAATGGAGAATCTACATCTCAAGCAAGTAATATATATACATTTAACACAGATTGACAACAAAATAGGGCATCCGCCTACACCCACATACAACGACTATTAAGGAAAGAGATACTAATAAACCTAAAGGAAAATGAATGTCATTAGAAACCATAGATAAAAAATTATTAATCAATGATGGAAGATTATTAAATATCACGGCACATGACCCCCAAAAATTACCAACAGTATTGGATATATGGAGCCAAATGGTAGTTAGAAAATATGATGAATTAGAGATAATTAAGTCACTTGAAGAGATGTATAATTATCTTGAGAAGTTTTTAGGAGAAACAGCAATAGCAATCTAAGAATCTTATAAAAAAGAATAACCCCTAGACTTTAGTCGAGATATTTCATTAGGCGCAAATCCATATAAATTCACAAATAAGATAACATACTTGTTATTAGGATATCAACCAAATATTACCTCAATAGCACAGATAGAAGTCATCAGGAGATTAGAACTCCAAATCAGGAAATGGCATTACATCAAACCATTCCTCCAAAATTATATGTATTATAGTAGTATTGCAGAATGTTTTTATGATCAAACTATAAAAGAAAAACTATTCTTAAAATTTTCAGATCCATTAGGAACTGTTATATATAAAAAATACAAAAAATGACAATTAAATTTTCACCAAGTAGACAATATCAGTATAAAAATAAAATTTATTCTAGATTGTCTGGTAGAAAAATGAACTGATCTCCAGATCAATAAACAACTCAAAGGCGAGTATAGTTTTTGCCGAAACATATATCCTCTATTACAACTATTAAGCATTTACAACAATTCCTAGGGTTGATAAATTATGCAAGACCATTCATCAAATATCTAGGAAAATTAGCAGGCTCATTATATAGTAAGGTGAAAAGCACGCAGAAGGCATTTAATAACGAAGATAAGAAACAAATAGAAAAAATAAAAGAAACAAGTTGAACCGTCGTATTGCTCGTCGGGAGGCTCGACTCGGCCACGTCGATGCTCAGCTCGACCTCAAGCTCGCCGCCCTCCGCATGTCTTGCGACTCGTTGGTGGTTTTTTTGTCACCACCACCACCAGAGCTGGACTCGCCCCTCCCCCACCAATGATGGTGCCACCACCGTCGTCCATCGTTCATGATGCACCGTCGTCGTTGTCGCCGCTGTCGTCGCCGCCACCATCGTCGTCGTTGCCGTCGTCGTCGCCGCCTTCGTCGCCGCGGCCATCGTCACGAAGGCCGCCGCCGCCGTCGTCGTCACCTTCGTCGCCGCCTCCTCTACCGGCTCTTACTCCGCCCACCCCGGCATTGCCTCCCCCTCCGGCCACATCACCTCCGCCACCACCATCGTCATCGCCACCAACTCAACTCATGAAGTCGCCACCACTGTCGTCGTCGTCGTCGTCATCACCGTTGTCGCCACCGCCGTTGTCGCCGCCACCACTCGCCGTTGTCGCCGCCACCACTCGCCGTCGATATACCACGTCTCTTTACGATGGTCGTCATTCCAATGTTGTCGCCTCCTATCTGATCACCTGCTCCGCCGTTGTCGGTCATACCGCTACCTCCTCTGTCGGCCCTTCTTTCGTCGGCCCCGGCATTACCGTCTCCTCCGGCCATCTCACCGCCTCCTCTACCGGCTCTTTTCCCGCCGGCCCCCGCCTTGTCCCTCCCACCGGCCACAGCGCCGCCTCTTCTGCCGGCTCGTGCTCCGGTGACCCCGACGGACCCGTTTCTGATGTCGGTCGTCGTCTCTCCGCCCTCTCTGTTGTTGTTGCTCACCATCGCTCCACCGACCGTACGGAAGCCATTACTTTCGCCGCACGTCTTTTCGTCGCCACCGCTACTCGCTGAGACCGCCGTTGCCGCTACACCTGATCAAACATTGTTCTGGCGGGAGATCAAACTACCCGAGGAGCCGACTATCCACATGGAGTTTGAGCTTGGGGACAAGCTCGATGTCAAGGACGGATGGAGTGTTACGGATCTGCCGTCAGTTATCGTGTTATTATTATTATGTTGAGTCGTGTTGTATCGAGTCGTGGTCTTGGTGTCATAGTATTTTTATATTCACGCGTCTAAGATTCTATTTACGATTATACCACTATGAATTCTATTTAAAGGAACTCTTGGGGTCATGTAAGTTATAGAAGAAATTTTGTAAGCTTCTCTTTTCTCTCTTTCTAGTTCTTCTCTTTCTCTCTCAAGATTTTCTTTCTCTCTCTAGTTCTTCTCATCTCCTCCTTCATTCTAGGGTATAACCTCATTATATCTCTGCCTCCTTCCCCACAATTCTCGGCACATAACAGATTGCTTATGACATTAATGAATTTAAGGATTCATGATTTCGTGATTCCTACCATATCAAGACATGTTACTAATTTATCGATTCAGATATTCAAGAGTAGAATTCATAAATATAAAAATGGGGGGAATAAGATCATGGAACAATATTTACCAATATCTTGTAACCAAACATGCCTAAGAAGCAAAAAGATTTAATGACACTCAAGATAGAAAGTGAGTTTTATACTTTATAAGGTCAAGAATTCGTGAGTGATAAGATTATTATACATCATTTTTGGAATAAAAATTACTTATCAAGATTAAGGTGGCGTTTGGTTCGGCTGTTAGGTTGCGGTGCGCTAGGAAGCACCGGAGTTTTGATAAAAAACGGTGTTTGGTTCAAGTTATTTTGAAACCTCCGTTTATTAGCAGCCGCACTATTCTTCTATAACCCATCCGCAGCAAATTTCTTCGTTCTTCTTCTCCCGCGTGACTTTTCTTCTCCCGCGCGATGTTCTCCTCTTCCAGTCCCAAGCTCCTCCCTCCCCCCCTCCTCCACAGCTCTTCTCCAAAGCTTTAACGGAAAAGACCTCCTCCATGTCCGCAGGTTTGTTCTAGCTCCCGTTCTCCAAAGCTCCGACTGGGCCCTAGTATTCTCCTCCTCCATGGTCGCAGGTTTGTTCTAGCCTATATCGATCTCTTTTTTTCATAGCAGATTTTTCAGTTTTGTAATATGGATGGAGCAAACCTCCTCCTCGTTAATTTGTTGAATGGTTTTCATATCGATCTCTAGCCAAGCTCCAGATTTTTTTGTTTTCTTCATATTTTAGAACAGTTTTGTAATATGGATTAGAACAGTTTTCTTCATATTTTAGAACAGTTTTCTAATATGGATTTCAAATTTGTTCAGTTTTGTTGTTTTTTTGTTCAAATTTGTTATTTGAATTAGATATCGATTGTAGCTACATCAGTAAAGCTTGTTCAGATTTTATAACAATAGTTTGCTAATGTGTGTTTTGTTTTCAAACTATTTTTCCAAAATTTTGTTTTGAAAACTTCATTCCACCCAAACAGTTTTTTAACAAAACTTTGTTTTCTAGAATCAACATTTTTCCTATCAGCAGCTTTTCATCAGCAACTTTCCATCAGCAACAGCCCAACCAAACAGAGCCTAAACCATTCTAAGACACGATTATCTTCCAAGTAAACATGTGTATGATCCGAACATTTTATATAAAACACAATTCATTTATTTCCTAGCAAGAAATCTTAACATTTATCATTATAACTGCTCGTGCTCAAAAAGAACTACTAGCTTTACAATTATCCATCAAATAAGACGGAATTCATCTAAGTGGGAATCCAATCAAAATCATTTTCATTCACTAACTCATATCATTCTAAGTGTATCAACACCTAATCTAACAATTTGACAATGTAGGTATTCAAATGTAAATTCACATAACATAAGAAAAAACGCAATCAAGTTAAGTCAATGTTTGCAAGAGAGAGAGATCTATCTACTTGGCTTAAATGAGGCTGAATTTGATGGTGGCAGCTGAATGACATAAGATAAATCAAAAATCTTATTTCAGACCTGCTCAAGAATGACGAAAATGATATAAAAAAATTCATTATGCTAACACATGCATTCTACGACGCGGAATTTAAACAGAGGGTTTAGCAGATTTACCTTCCTCAAAAGTGAGGGGAGAGGAGATTATCACACAAAAATGGAGACTTGGAGGCACTTAGGTTACGAAACCCTAAATCGGAGAGGGTTTTGAGCGAGATCCCACTAACTGAATCGAGGAGCGGTGCCGAAAAACACAAACACATAATGGCTAGACAACAACAAGGGGTAAAAAACATGAATCGCAAAATATACGAAATTTGGAGCGCAAACTTTCCAAGAAAATTCATAGAAATATGAATAAAGGGGAACAAGAGGAGAATCTTACCAATAGGAACCAAATCCGAGCGAAAAATTTAAGTAGAGAGGGATTTGAGCAAAAACCCTAGAGAAAATGGAGTTGTCAGAGGAAGAGGAGGCGGTTGTTGGCCTTGAGGAGGAGCAAGAGGCTGACGGCCCTTGGAGAAAAAAGGGACCACTGGCCCTGAGGAGAAAGGGAAAAATGGCCTCCCTGGCACAGGCTGATCGAAGAAGAGGAGGGGGAAACAGCCGGCCACAAGCGGAAATCGGCGGCTAGGGCAAGAAATGAGAGGTGTCGGCCACGGGAGGAGGCATCGAGGACAACAGGGGGTGCGGCTGGAGGCGGAATCGGGAGCGGCGGGTGCATGCGGGAGAACTGCGGGGCGAGGGAGAAGTGCGGGGCGAGGGAGAAGTGCGGCGCGCGGGAGTCAGGGGAAAGACTAGCCGACAGGTTTACGGGAAATAAAAAGGGGGGGCGGTCGGTTTAGGTATTAAAAGGGTTAGGCTATTTTTTTGTTAATTACAATTATGCCACTAAAATAAACCCTCATTTTTAATTTGATTTAAAACATGGGTTGTTACATTCTCCACTATTTAGAAAGTTTCGTCACGAAACTTTTTAGGATTTCCTGACAGAGGCTCTTATGGCGAAGAATTAGATGTCATTCATTCCAACAAGATTTGCAAATTAAGGCATAAAATCTAACTATGAATATACTAAAATAGAAAAGGGGCAAGCGCGGAGACGTACCAATATCAAGAGAAAATTTGATGATACTTGCAACGCATATCAGATTCAAGTTATCAAGTGTACTCCTCAGATTTGTCATGCATCCAAAGCACTCTGACCATAGGAATGATTCTCTTTCGAAGCTTGCGGACTTGATACTACACGATCTTAGAGGGTTCGGCCGGATACGAAGGATTGGCTTCAGGGATCACAGGAATTCCATTAGCTTGAAATTGAGAAGGCTCGAGAATTTGAGAGCGAAAAATCTTTGCACGAAGAGAAAATAGAACACCAAATAGGAAAAAAAAGATGAATGACGATTGAGTGTCAAAATAAGTGAGTCACCCTAGTAATGGAAGAACACAAAACAATGTTGAAGCAATTCAGCAGAACAATTTACACGAACACTCTCATTTCTCGCTGATACTTAGGAGCTTAACTAGAAGGGTAAACAAGAGCACTGAATAAGGATTGATAGATAAGCGGAACAGAAAGAACTGATTACAAATATCAAGGACTCGAAACTAGAGATTTTAACACATTTCATACCGTCGGGTACATAAATCATTTAATAATTATAATATTTTCATTGAACACCTCTAGGTAATAATCATGCAAATGCAACAATGAGATCATGTGCGATGTCAAGCAAATAATAAATCCATTTGTGTACAATCATTATTGTTGTTTTTAACTTGACATTTCTACAATAATTTATGATATAAATGCAAATGAATTGATACACATGTCATGTTAAGTGCACATTTCGCTTAACATGTCATGCATATTATAATCTAATGTCATCGCACTTAAAAATATTAAACTGTTCATAATCATTTAATATTTGCAAGCGGTGTATATCCTAATGGAAATTCATATGTACAAAAATGTTACGTTTTCTCATAACCCCTTAATATTCGTGTGCATAATAATCAAGCATATGAGTGTAGTGTGTGCGTGTTTCAGCCGCGAACAACAGATAATGACAAGATGAATGAAGTAATAATGCATACATATATATTTATATAATGAATTTCAAAATATGTAAAAATTATAAAATATTTTATCTTTAGAAGCTAACATAGCTCTGATACCAACGGTCACGACCCGTCTAAAGCAAAAAATCAGCAGATACCAATCTTTAGAAGCTAACGTAGAATAAGAAAACTAAGTGCAAAGAAAATGGCATACACCGATCTTCTAAAAACAGCAGCAACAACAACAACACACAAGCCCTTTATCCCACCATAGTGGGGTCTTCTATATAGATTATTTGTCGTCATTGCGCCAAATCTTTAGTCTTAATCTCATTAATGCCTAAATACATCATGTCTATCCTTATAGTTTCATTTCAAGTCTTTTTTGGTCTATCCTTCCCATGTTTAACATGCCTAGTGGCTCAATTATCACAACACCTAACAGGTGCGTCTAATGGTCTCATTTGTATGTGTGTGAGCCATCTTAATCGATTTTGTCCCATACGCGTAATTTATTTTTGGGCTACCTTTAATGCATCATTCATCCTAATACACATTGCATTTACTGGAAAAATATAATGTACGGAGCATCTAACATTAGCAATAGTATATCCCTGTTAATAGTGAAGCTTCTCAACAAACTTAAACAAGGAATAATTAGGTCTTGAACAAAAACCAGTTCATAAGAGCTCACTCCAATTGGAGTAACCATAGATTGAAGGTGGAATAACAAAGAGACGTAGGCTCTTCTTGGCGCGGTGGTGGCGGTGGTGGCGGTGGGTAAAGCTTCATGCCCACCACCACCGCCCTTTTTAGTCTGTTTGACTGAGGAGCTTTTTCAGAATTATTTCAAGAAAAGAGTTTTGGGACTTTTAAGCAACAGGTACAACGGGCTTTCTAAAAATAGTTTTCTCTGTTTTCAGTTTTTTTCTCTTTTATTCGAGAGTTTGCGAAAGTCACGCCCCGATCATTCGGGATCGGCCATTCTTCCTTCTCATCACTGAAAAGATTTTCTTCTCCCATTTGCAATCATTGCTTCTCCGAGTTGTCCTTTTGTAACATGCTTATTTAGGATTTATATAATATTTACTTGGGTTATTTACCGGGACCTCCCCTCAAAGTTTGTGTAATTACAGCTTGCACCCCTCAATTTGGGACCTCTAACTTTCGAAATTACAAAAACCTCTCCTCAATGTTTACATTTCATAACATCTACGCATAAAAGTACCCCCTTCGGAGTAAATGTTCAGGGGGGGACTTTTTGTGCATGAATGTTATGAAAAGTAAACATTGAGGGGAGGTAATTGTAATTTTGAAAGTTAGAGGGGTGCAAGTTGTAATTATGCAAACTTCAAGGGGAGGTCCCGGTAAATAACCCTATTTACTTATCTATGCAATAAATGATTATCATAAAACAAAATTTTATTATTAAAAAGCAAAACTATTATTAAAAAATTGTTCTTCCAAACATAAAAGCGTAAAACACCTTTTTGAAAAACACTTAAATACAAGGAAACAAGACATGAACCAACAACACAAGGTGAGAACACAGATATTTGTGTTTTATGATGCATATGACGTACCTGAAGAAGCCGCCACAGTGATCCAGGCCACCGCATATGATCAGCAGGATGAACATCAGATATTGTACCCATAAACCAACTTATCCTTGAGGAGTCCTCCGCCTCAAAAGCCATCTTAAACCGCATTCCGGAACACCACCGGATCTTCATTGCAGCTCTCACTAGTGAGGCCTTCACGCAAAACTCCGGCGTGCTAGCCCTTGGATAGTAAACAACTTCAAAGGGCTTCCCTGCAGCCGCAAATGTTGCAGCCTCAATCACAGTCTGCCTTCAGTTTCCCCCTTCCCCTCGCAATAATACCAGAATGGTTGCCCACTCCATTTCCATTGCCTCTATGGAACTTATTATCTTCCTCCCACAAGAAAGCCGAGAATCCCCCATGCATACATGATCCTGTAGGATGATTCCAACCTGCAGGAGCCTCAGGCCCATACCCAATTCCTCTCCTTGCGCGCCGGACTCCCACGGAGATCACCATTCTCAGTTCTTAAGAACACAATAGAATCACCTGCCACAAGCTTTTTTTTCATTAACAAAGTTGCTCCAACCCGTAGTGAGCAAATGCCATCGAGGTGTCCCTCTATAGATATGACGGAATTTCCAGACTTTACCATGGACATCCTTAGCTAGAACTGTTTGGACTGGCGGGTCAGACGAGTAATTCAATCTTGGTAATATAGTCTCTGCACAATATCTGGGAACAGAGAAACCGCCACCATTGTTAGCATCAGATTGAGTCAATGTCTTTGCAAAAGATGCAGGTTTGTGTTGCAAATCTGAGCCCTTGATACCCAAAACCAAGTCCTCCATCTTCATTGTAATCCGGCTCGTTACCCTTCAAAGGTATCATTTGTATTTTGGTGAAGACCTCATCAGTGACAGAATCAGCCAAAAACCTCACAGAGGTGACACGGCAAAGAATCAGAGGCGGAATTCTGACAGAACTGCCAAAGTCCACGGGACTTTGTGCATGCTCGGTATGGCCCTGAGGAAAATAATAGACTTTTGAATTTAGAGATGGGATCTGCACTATTCCACCAGCACAAGCATGCCACAACTGGGTGTTCAAGAACTGCTCAGTGCCCGTCTTTGTTTCCTTCAAAAAAATCACAAAAACATATGGTTACAGCTAGTTAAATTTACATTCTTAACTATAAATGTGCACATAACTCCTGAATTTAGATCTTCAAAGAGGGAAATCTAGATATGATCTCCGGTTTTGTTTATCTTAGTAAAAATTGGGAGAAAGTTTTTTCACCTCTTCATAAACCAAGTTACTCTTCATTGTTTCCTCACCAATTATTGTACACAACGACAAGTTTCTGCAGCAAAATATCAAAATAATAAGAATCATACAAAGCTTTTAATTCTGTACAGAAAGCTGTAACAGCAGATGTAAAGGGCGTTTTTCGGAATGTTTTTTCTATAAAAAGAGAAAGGAGAATTTTTTTCAGATCCATCACCTTTTGTCTAAGTATAATTGGGTAAAGCATGAAGATTGGAATTATATCCACTGATTTGAAGAAGCCAATATATCCAAACACTAGAAGGTGTGTTTCCAATTTCAAGAACTGCAAACTGGACTGAAAATTGATAAAACTGCAAATCAGAAGATATTCCAAACAAACTCCACTTCTGCAGTCCTCCATGCTCAAACCCCCATCCCGCAAGAAAAAAAACCCAATAACCCTAAGCCGAGGAGTTCATCTAACTAACAATTAAAAAGTAGAGAAGAAAGTCTTCATTTATTTTGATTCCAAAACTAAGATCATGAAATATCGCCCTTTTTCTCCGTTAATGCACCCACTCCCATAAGGAGGAGAAACAATTAGACAGAATCCCATGTAAAGGCAGTTCTTAGAAATTTCCGCCCAAATGTATCATTAAATCGTCATCACAAACCGATTAGTGTGAAGAATGGCTCTTCTTGAAAAGAAACAGGAGAACTTTCATTACTCAATCAAAAACTTAGCAGTACTGGATACATATATATATATATAACCGAATAGATGGCCAAAAGTTAACGGAAAAACAACAACTAAATACACACCGTTATAACTGACAACACAAAACAGACTAAAGTGAAAACGTAAAACTCCCCTCAAGATGGGGAGTAAACATCCAGTATCCCCATCTTGGAAATCAGAAATTGAAATTGAGTCTATGATAATGGTTTGGTAAGCAAGTCCGTCAATTGATTCTGAGTTTTGACATGAACCTTCAAACAGCCATTTTGGATAAGTTCTCTTACAAAATGGCAATCTATATCCGCGTGTTTGAATCTCTTATGGAGAGTTGGATTAGCTGCTAAGTGTAAAACCGACTGATTGTCGCATAATAACATGGTTGTTGGTATGTGTACCTCGAAATGAAGAAGCAATCTATGCAACCATACCACTTCGCTAGCCAATGAAGCAAGTGCACGGCATTCCGCCTCCGTGGAAGATTTAGAGACAGTTGGTTGTTTCTTTGACTTCCAGGAAATAAGGGAATCTCCTAAGAAAACACAAAATCAAGTTATTGATCTCCTGGTATCCAAATGCCTCCCCAATCAGTATCAAAATAAGTTGTTAGTTGCAACAGTCCTTCTCCTGGAGTGCCTTTGAGATTTTGTAGCAAATGATGTACAGCATGAAGGCGAGCTGTGCGAGGAGCTGCCATGAATTGGCTTAATTTTTGAA